>CM050208.1:18900000-18917500 GCA_027475355.1 Coilia nasus
TGTTTCTCTTTTCCCTCTCTTTTTCTCTGTTTCTCTCTGTCTCCACCCCTCCCCTCCCTCCCTCTCTTTGTCTCTCTCTGTCTGTCTTTCTTTCTTTCTTCTCTTTCTCTCTCTCTGTCTCCACCCCTCCCCTCCCTCTAACTCTATCGCTCTCTCTCTCTCTGTTTCTCTCTCTTCACCTCTTCCCTCCCACCCTCTCTGTCTCTGTCTGTCTGTCTCTCTCTCTGTCTCTCTCTCTCTCTCTCTCTCTGTCTCTCTCTCTCTGTCTCTCTCTCTCTCTGTCTGTCTCTCTCTCTGTCTCTCTCTCTCTCTCTCTCTCTCTCTCTCTCTCTCTCTGATGAACTCTGCAGAGCTATGGTACACTGTATATAGGTGTGTTTCTGTGGTATTAGATGCAAGAAAAGCATCTTAAAATCTGCTCACTGTTATGTTTATATTTCATTTCTTCCTCTATTGGCCGTCTGTGTCTTTGTTTGATTTAGAAGTGTGGTGTTGGCAAGCCATCTGAGCATTACAAAAACTAAATCAAATCTCACCCCCACAGGACCCAGTGGACATTTCTGCCATGGTAATGTTTGATCTTTCTTACTGCAGTCCAAAGCTATTTTATAGATCTTGCCCTTAATATCAGAAAGTTTAGCATTCGCACAAGATACATTTATATGATTTCATGCATCTGTTAAGTTGCCTCAAATGTCATAGTGAAACACTGACATAATATTACCTCACCCACATTAGGCCATACATGCCTATCTGTATCACCAAATCCGAAGTAGTGTCAAATCAGTGATAACACTTACGCAGATGAAAGTAACTTTATGTCAGGCACATCCAGTACATCTGATGAGGCAGCTGTTTACATGCTAAATGTCTGCTCTCTGATGTGTCATTACAGCCTTCTCACACGTTCAAAGGTATCCAAGAGAGGGGAGGCTAAAGGCAGCGAGAGGGGGAGTAATTAACGCTGGGCGAGCGTCTCTGCCCATCACAATAATTACTGTGTCACTGTGCGGGATGATCAATTAGCGCAAGGACAAATGGCCGTAATAAGGCTAGCATGCTTAGCGCTTCCTTCCAAACCGCAGGGGCTTTACAAATGAACGAGGCGGAAAAGATCACGCGCAGGAGGAGTGCCACCAAACTCTCATTATCCCCCATTTGCCCAGAGATGTGCCGTTGGATATTGAATGTATTATTTTTCGTCGGGGGGCTTCAAAAGGCACCAGGCCTGGCCTGCGAAAAAATTCTTCTTCTGCGTCAACATCAGACGATATCTCCTAAACAACCATGGCCAATGCTACGTTAATTGGGTGTGTGAGCTCCTTGGTTGCAGATAGCACGTTCATATAATCACTCTCTTGATGTTCCATTTGTGTTTGTAGGGGCTGCGGGTGGTGTGTGTGTGTCTGTGTGTGTGTGTGTGTGTGTGTGTGTGTGTGTGTGTGCACGTACACACGCACTTGTGTGTCTGTGTGTATGTTGAAGGACTGGGGTGAGGGTTGTTACAAGCGATGGAATATTATAGATGAAACGAACCGCCTTGCTGAGTAAACAGTCATCTTGCCCATCTGTAATCTCGCCGCCTGACCCCTAAGTGTGCATCCCGCCCACCAAAAAAATAAATAAATAAAATACACCACACTACACTGAAGGCCCCCTACTGAGGCGCTCAATGAGTCCAGCTCTGCCCTCTCTGTCACGCGCCCCGCAGCGTTGGTATTGTACGCTTTTGCAGAGATGAACTTTACAGTGCTGCACTCAATAGTACCAAACACACATACTGTATGTTCTGAGGCTACGCTCCTCTGCCATCGACAACACTTGACACTTCAATTATCTCTTTAAATGACTAACCATGGAGGGGTATTATTTGACTAGGCATACATTTCACAAATCAAAAAGCATTGCTTTTCAAGTCTTTTGAATGGAGCTAGATGCAGCCCATTTCAAGCATGCTGGCTGTTCCCAACATCCAAGATGTGACTTGCTTCTGAAAACGAATACCACGGTCAAAGTCAGTCCTCCAGTGATCTCTCTAAAGTTTTGACAAGTGCACCACTGACAGAGCTTGTCTACAGCCGCCGGCCTCTGTATTTACAACTGCTGGCTGCCAACATCCGAAGTCAAGCACGCTAGGCAAGTCTAACTCTGCCTTGAGATGTTGTTGAGCACAAATACAACCATCCTTTCATTTCTGAGGTAAGGGATCACCGCTAGTGCTGACAGCCTAATTGCGCTGGTCTGAGTGAGTTGGCAGATCCTCTATGTAAATCGACAGGCAAACTCTTGCTCCTCTACAGCTGTGTGTGTGGTATAGCGCTGTCTGTGTGTGTGTGTGTCTCTCTATGACACATAGGCCTTTATTGTCATGGAATGGCGGTTATTTTTGTCATCTGCTTGATGGAAGTCTCCCTCTAATTGGGTGCACTCTGTCTGCATGGGCTATTCCTGGCACCCTTCAGCAAGCCTACACCTTGACAATTAATATTGGATGTGTGAGGGGTGCACTGAGAATTTCACACAGGGAGGGCCCACATACAGCCAAAGCCCATCCGCGTCTGTTTTCTGAGGGTTCAAACACAGTTCATACATACATTTTTTTTTTCGATTTTTTTGGTCGAGCTTCAGACAGGTGTTTGGGATGACATCAACCAGGGGGGGATGCCATGTCTGAGGGTTTCTCTGTACCTTAACCCCCCCCGGCTTTCTCCCCCTCTCTCTCTATTTCCCTCTCTCTCTATCTCTCTCTTCCTCCCTCTCTCTCTCTCTCTATCCATCTCTCTCTTCCTCTCTCTCTCTCTCTTGCTCTCTATCCCTCTGTCTCTCTATCTCTCTATCTCTCTCTTCCTCTCTCTCTCTCTTTCTCTCTATCCCTCGCTCTCTCTATCTCCCCGCCCCCCCTTTCTCCCTCTCTCTATCTCTCTCTATCTCTCTATCTCCCTCTCCCTCCCTAGCTCTCTCTTCTGGCTTATGAGTGAAGTCTGTATATTATGCTGTTTATGTGACACTGACTCGGCTTGTAAAGGCAGGCTAGCCGAGAGCCGAGGCTAGCCCAATAAAGCGTTGGCACTCTCCCTTTGCTCAAGGTATTTATGATTGCAGAAACAACAGGCCCTAAATCACTCCT
This sequence comes from Coilia nasus, assembly GCA_027475355.1. Lineage (NCBI taxonomy): Eukaryota > Metazoa > Chordata > Actinopteri > Clupeiformes > Engraulidae > Coilia > Coilia nasus. The sequence goes on from CM050208.1 coordinate 18,903,128, forward strand.
CAAACAGCACTGGTCTACAGTGGGGGGAAAAAAAATGTGTTGCATTCTGATTTCACAAGAGGGCCATAGAGGCCAAAGTCACAGTGTGTGTTTTGGTCCTCCATTTTTCTTCTTTCATTATTATTATTATTATTATTATTATTGATTATTTTTGGTCGGCAATATCATGAAACACATTCCACATAAAAACAAAAGCGTATGGTATGAAATTTGGCCTGCTTGTAGCCCCACATGGCTGACACAGTGGGTGAAATGTTTGTGTGTCCTGAGGTGGGCAGGACGCTGCATGTTTGTGCCTCCAGAGGTAAGGTAGGCATACAGTAAATGCTTTTGGGGGCGACAGTTTGACAACCCTGTGCAAATTTTGTTTCTTTTCATGGTAAGTTGGTCACTTGAAGGCCCATAGGCATAGGTCACTATTTAGCAGTAGCGCCACCTAGTGTATGTAATGTAGTACATTACACTTAGCTGACACTCTTATCCAGAGCAACTTACAGATATTTATAGGGTTTCAGTTACAGTCCCTGGAGCAGTGTGGGGTTAGATGCCTTGCTCAAGGGCATCTCAACCATGGGTAGGGAAGAATTTGAACCGACAACCTTCCGATTGCAAGACCAGCTAGACCCTAACCACTAGGCCACAGCTGCCCCACTTACATACTTGACTCCATTTTACCTAATAGTGTTTGATAGTTCTAGTCCAATAGTACGAGGTCTTGGTATGCACCGGTGCATCCTCGCAGTATTTTGGAACTCATTTGAAATTGCTTACTTTATAGGGGCATCAGCGAGGAGTTTAGGGGTTTCAGTTTCATGGTGGAGTGGTCCGCGGCATAGAAGTCTCTTTCCACTGATACAATCATCTCTTCCTGAGGGCCAAGTCTATGGGCTGTAGTTATGAGGACACTTTTATCACAGGCTGTGTGCAGCCCCCAGATAACCCGCAGGATGACACGCTGTGTTTGTGTATATCTGACCTTTTGATCTCGTGACCCGTGTGTCTGTATTTATTCTAGAATATCAACTTTAATCTGTTAATAAATCCTCCAGACAGCAGTCAACAGCAGGGACATTATCTTCCAACCTATAAAAAAAAACCCTCAGTACCGCATCCCATCCTGTGGCTAAAAGTTACCATTCTTGTCGTTGTAGCTGTGAGGTGATTGACTAGCCAGTTGCTCCTGCTTACAGCAGCCACCTCCTACAGTATGCCCCCATCTAAGCATCCCAGCATAGCAAATCGCTCTTCTCTACACTATTAAGAGGCCCTCGCTGGGACAGGCTTCCTCGGGCCACTCGCGATCCCGTCCCATCCATCCATCCATCCATCCATCCCTCAGATGGCCTCCTGCGCTTTTATTTAAAACAGCGAATGAGGGGAGAGGTGTTATGAAGCAGAAAACGCCTCCAGGTGCAGACGAGCTAAGGTGCTACCGTTATTTGTTTTTTTTTTTGTTTATTCTTTTTTTCTTTTTCTTTCTTTCCAGGGGCCGGAGGGCACGCTATCAATCAGCGAAGAGCGGCGAGAAATAATAATGGCGTTATAATAAAGAAAAAAGCAAGCATCCTTGTGGCTACGGAGGGTGACAGATGAAGGAAACACGCACATCAGGTGCGGAGAGGGAGAGAGAGAGGGAGAGAGAGAGGGAGAGAGAGAGAGAGAGGGAGAGGGAGAGAGAGAGAGAGAGACGGACGGCTAGCACAAGGCCGGCTCCAGCTTATTCCCCTGCTGTAGATTTAGCCTGTCAGAAAAATAGGAAGGAACAATCTTTATTTTGTGGGTGTGTACGTGTTTGTGTGTGTGTTTGTGTGTGTGAAATAAGGACGTAGGGGTTTTGTGAGGAAAATATATTTTATAAATCAGCATTTGTTCACTGGTCTCAACAGGCGTGCTGGCAGGGCAGGCATCAGAGGATTCCAATAGCCTATTTACTGTATGTTCAGCTGCAGCACTTCGCAGGGTGTAATATCTCAGCTGATGTAATACTGATCAGACTGGCTGGCATGGTTGACAGTGTAATGCAGGATGCCACTGCTACTGTCCATCATACATACACAGGTGTCTTTATAACCCAAGACACTGCTGTTGAGGTACCATGGTCTGGTACACGAAGCAGTCTAACCTGTATTGCAAGACTATTGCAAGACACATTTGGCTTCACAACAATGTTTAAATGTTTTAAAACTGGCGTGACTTTTCGACAGTCACTTTTTTGCACATCTACAGCAATATTAGTGGACTTACAGATGTTACAAATAGTTAAATCAAAAAATTAGATGTTACACCTTAATGTTAAATGTTAAATCTAAATGTTAAATCTTAATGTTAAAAAATAAATCTAAATCTTAAATCAAAGCGTTTAGAGTTAGAATTAACATTTAGATTTAGACTGAGATTTAACATTTAGATTTAACACTTAGATTTAGATTAAACATTTAGATTTAGATTAAATACTAAGATTGAATGTTTAGATTTAGATTAAGATTTACCATTTACATGTAACATTTAGACTCAGATTTAACACTTAGATGTAACATTAGACCTAACATTTAACATTAAGGTGAAACATTTAATATTTGGATGTAACTATTTAAAATATCTGTAAGTTGAGAAATATTGTTGTAAATGCCAAATGCCAAAAAGTAATTTTCAAACTTTCACATCAATTTTTTAAACATTTTTTGAAGCTAAATGCGACAAAATGTTCCTGTTTGTTTCAACGTGAGCTGCTTCACAAATCGCACCCCATAGTATCCCACTAAATTCAAGAAGTTCAGCTGTTTTATTGCAGCACAATCAACCATATCTTGTCATGGCAGTCCAGCCTTTCTTGATGCATATACAGGGTATGTAAAGTGAAATGGGAAATTTCATGGGAAAGTTGCCCAGGTGGTCTTAAAATCACCGGCAAGCTGGATTGTGTGTGTGTGTGTGTGTGTGTGTGTGTGTGTGTGTGTGTGTGTGTGTGTGTGTGTGTGTGTGTGTGTGTGTGTGTGTGTGTGGGTGTGTGACAATGTGTGTGACAATGTGTGTGTGTGTGTGGACTGTATGTCATAGTGTACTTTATTGTGAATTTTCTATGTAACAAGCATGACACAGAGAATTGACATTGTGTTTCACCAGACACCAAATGTGCAATTTAAACCAAGACACGCACATGCGCACACACATGCGCGCACTCACTCACACACACCTAGCCTCCTTTTCACCTTCGCAGCATCCATTTTCACATTCTGTCTCAAGCTCATCGAAACCAATCACCCGACCTTTCAGTCACCGCGCTCTTGGCCCACATGCCCAAACTTGGCCTGAGCCGATAGAAACTAATGATAGAAACTAAGCCTGAACCCGACCCAACCCGTCAGGTCCAGTCGGGTTCCGTCGGGCTCGGGCAAAGATCTTCAGCTCTAATACAGACATCAACAATAAATAGATGTAAGACATACAGGTAGACATATACGCTTCCAATAAGAAGGAAGTCTGAGGTAGCTCCTCTTGGTAGCTGGTGAAGGTGAAAGTGAAATGTGCAATATGTAAGGCACAATAAGTGAAAGGTGCAATTTGCAGAGTGCAAGAGTGCTGAAAGCAGCATGGACGCCACTGTGTATAAGACTGTTTTTGGATGTCAGATGTGTGTGTGTGTGTGTGTGTGTGTGTCTGTGTGTGTGTGTGTGTGTGTGTGTGTGTGTGTGTTTGTGTGTGTGTGTGTGTGGGCAAAGCAACTTGGAGGCCATGATGTCCAGAGTTAATTCCCCAGTAATTACCTGCAGCCGGCTGGACGCCACAGGCAGCCCTTTGCCTAGTGATGGAAGGCAGCCCTTTGCCTAGTGATGGAAGGCGCTAATTGCTCTGAGGTTGCGGCACAATGTGAGGGGCACATGCCAGGGGGTGGGAATGTGTGTGTGTGTGTGTGTATGTGTGTGTGTGTGTGTGTGTGTGTGTGTGTGTGTGTGTGTGTGTGTGTGTGTGTGTGTGTGTGTGCGTGTGTGTGTGTGTATGTGTGTGTGTGTGTGTGTGTGTGTGTGTGTGTGTGTGTGTGTGCGTGTGTGTGTGTGTATGTGTGTGTGTGTGTGTGTATGTGTGTGTGTGTGTGTGTGTATGTGTGTGTGTGTGTGTGTGTGTGTGTGTGTGTGTGTGTGTGTGTGTGTGTGTGTGTGTGTGTGTGTGTGTGTGTGTGTGTGTGTGTATGTGTGTGTGTGTGTGTGTGTGTGTGTGTGTGTGTGTGTGTGTGTGTGTGGGTCATTTGTATCCATGGAGCCCTTTCCTATTAGTGTCCAGACAATGGCTGAAGATAAAGGCGAAGGATTCAGAGTTTGACACGATGGGGTCACTACAGTTACCATCATAACTGTGAGATAATAACGTCAGTGAGAGAGAGAGAGAGAGAGAGAGAGAGAGAGAGAGAGAGAGAGAGAGAGAGAGAGAGAGAGAGAGAGGGAGAGGAGAGAGAGAGTAAAGGTGTATGTGTGTGTGTGTATATGCATGTGTGTGTTTATGTGTATTTGTGTGTGTGGTCATTTCTTTTTTTTTTAAAGTTCAACCCTCACCTACCCTTAGAGAAGCCTTGTCTTATAGATAGCAAGCATCCTTGTTATCCATGTTCCCTGGCCGGTGCATATCTGCCCTCCCTCAGCACGCCTGTGAGCACCAGCGAGCCATAAGGCTGTGTGCTGCATCATAAACAGGCTATCCTAAGAGGGAATATAGCCCTCGGGAGAGATCACCCACTTCAGCCACAGTGTAGTGTGCTTCTACCTCAACATTTTGTTTTAAAAGTTTGAAATTTTGGACATGTGAACTGTCTGTGATTTATTGAAACATCCTTGCAGGGTTGTCCTTAATGTCAGGTCATGATAACGAATAAATATCCTTGTATCCTTGTATCCTTGATGTTTTAATGCTAACAAGAAACTGTTGCTGTGGTCCATCAACAACTCCTTACAAAAAAAGTCAGAATGATGTGTTGGCCAAGGACACTCATTAAGGCGATGACATGCAAAAAAATGAGAGTACGAAATTATCTGGATTTAATTACAGCATGCCATGGTTGCATTGTGAGTAAGCTATCAAAAGAGCAATGTCACCAGAACAATCAGGGCTGAGAACTTACATCAGAAAAGAGGGAGTCAGGGGTCACGCCACAAGAGAGAGCAGAGACAAGGCTCTGATGAGGAAGGCATCAAATGCACATCACTTGTTTGTTGTTTGTCTGAGCTGTCAGCAGTCACTGCCATCTGTCTGTGCATATGGAAGACAACACGCACACAGACAGACTTCAAAATATTTACATATGACCCTGCTCGTAAGGACAGGGAATACACTTTCTTTTACTCCTCTGAGTGTCTCTCTCTCTCTCTCTCTCTCTGTCTCTGTCTCTCTCTCTCTCTCTCTCTCTCTCTCTCCCTCTCGCTCTCTCTCTTTGTCTGTCTCTCACCTCTCTCAGAAAGATGTGCAAGTGTAATCCAGTTAGCCATGTGGTCTTGTTTCCCCCTACAGAGCAAATCATTGACAGTGTCACTGTTTAAAGACTTATCTGCCATAGAGAACAATATTCATTCTCATTACTACTTAACTGCCTTATTAAGGTCTAGCCCTGACCCCCCTTACATAACATTAAACACGTTCCATTTAATCGTGACATCGGGTACAAAGTTGTAGAAGCTATTAAAATGCAACCAAGAGGAAATGCTGGAATGGAAGTGTTTGGGTCGTGAGAGGGCAAAACCCACAATGGAGCAAGCTTTCTTAAGCTTCGTTTAGGTAATTAACTGGGGCTGGTTGCAGGAATGTGTGGTCTAGCATTGCTGAGGAAAAAAGGAAAAGAAAATAGAAAAAAAAAAAGAAATTCCCAGAGGGCAGTAGTTTTCAAACAAGCTCCAGATCTGCACAAAAAGCCTGTGTGACATTAGCAATGGTGTACAGTGCACTGTGGCCCTGCGACCCCTCTCTCCTCTCTCTCCAGATAATTCTCTCCCCGAGACAACAGTGAGCGACCTCTGAAAGATAATCAATTTATTTTCTCTTAATTAACCTTGAGTGTGAACATCCTGACCCCATATACATCCTGGTTCTTGAGATGATCTCTGGATAATGGGGAGGGTGCGAGGCCTTGCCTCAGGGTTCGGCTCTGGAGGCAGAGCTCACGGCCACAGAAACACATGAACTGTGAGACAGATTTATCCCCTGAAGAGACACCTCCTATTATAAGTTTGTTGTTACTAGAACGGCAATGACCAAGTGTCATTCTACCAACAGTATGCGGTCTCCACTACGAGGCTACAGACTATTATACAAACACAGAATAGATTATTTTTTAAAAGCCCTCTCCAGTGGGTCTTGTGTTTCTCATCTTACCCATATTGTGTTTTTTACTTTTAGAGAAAGAGAACTTTAGAGAAGTTACCTGTTAATATTCCAGACCTTCTTAATAATTCAAATCTACATTTGTCCTGATGTGCTGAATAATAAGATGTACAGAGTAGAAAACAGTAGATAAAAGCAGTTAAGTAGAATAATGATTATAAAAATGCATATGTACAAATACATACAACTTGCAAATGTATAAATCAAACATACAAACATACCTAAATATTGCACATATTGCAGGAACAGACATTACTGGCTCAACACCAGGTGGTGAGCTTTGAATAGCCCTATCTGTTGGAGTGGAGGTGCTAAAAGAGTCCGTGTATGGTGTTCATGTTCATGGTTGTCCAATGTGCAACAGAAAGACTGGTGCATGTGTAGGTGTGTGAGTAAGAGTTTGTGTGTGTGTGTGTGTGTGTGTGTGTGTGTGTGTGTGTGTGTGTGTGTGTGTGTGTGTGTGTGTGTGTGTGTGTGTGTGTGTGTGTGTGTGTGTGTGTGTGTGTGTGTGTGTGTGTGTGTGTGTGTGTGTGTGTGTGTGTGTGTGTGTGTGTGTGTGTTCAAATGTCTTGTCGGGAAGTCTTCAGGAAATGTTACCATATTTTTCTTAAAATGCAGTGTACTGTAGGTAGGCAGGGCCCGCAGATGTGAGGGGGATAAAGTTTGTAGCAGAAGTGGGTGTGCCTGAGGTTGTGGGGGGTGACTGGGGGGATATAAACACAGCTGCTTGCCTGAAGCTGATGCTGCCACGAAAGGCTTTCTGGCTGGGGGTTGGGAAGGGAGGGGGTGTACAGCCTTGATGCCTCATAGATCCCCCGTTGCTCAGCCAACACTCATTTTTCACTGCATCTCTACCTCTCTAGCTGCCCCCTCGCTCTCTTTCTCTTGGTATTCCTTTCTGCACCACTGTGCTTTGATGGAGCCATCTTTGCTCCCTCCTCTGGATTGCCGAAATGGTAGAAATTGGGAGTGTGTGTGCGTGTTTGTGTGTGTGTGTGTGTGTGTGTGTGTGTGTGTGTGTGTGTGTGTATGTGTGTGTGTGTGTGTGTGTGTGTGTGTGTGTGTGTGTGACCATGCGTGTGTGTGCACGTTCGTGTACGCATGCATGTACTTTAGTCTCCGCTATGGCATTTAAATGTCAGAGCTGGCTGCTTACGCCAGGTGCATCACCATCTTTTTCTCCGTCACTCCTCCTTCTCATCATAGGAGTGCACCCACCCACATCGCCACAGCCACCTCCACCTACACCCCCCCCCCCCCCCCCCCCCACCACCACCTCCCTACACCATCTGTCTCCCTTCCACCATCACCACCACCGTCAGCACCACTACAAGGAACAGGCAAACCCATCTCTCACCCCATGTGCGGAGTGGGGGGCACAGCAGTGTATCACGCAGGGCGGCGGAGGGGGGCCTGGGTTGAGGGTTTTGTCGAGTGATTTGGGAGGGATGGTTCGGGATTGCCTCGCTTGCATGCTGGGCAGAGCTCGGCAATCTGGCAGAGGATTACACAGATGGGCTGTCCCTGGCACGCTGAGCGCCATGGGCAGCCTGACGAGGCTGAAGCTGAGGCTGAGGCTCTGGGCACTGCACTGGCACCCACCTCTGAGGGCCCCAGGCCCACGCATACAGCACTGCCCAGGCCAGATGGGGACACGCAGGCAGCCTATGAAGGCTCATCGGAGCCCCAAACCCCCCTCTGGAGCCACCAGGGGCCAGAGGCTCTCCGCATACCCTCCACACTCAAGAGGAATCCAAACCCCATGAAGCCTCACTAACTGCAGGAAAGGGTATTGCATATGCTGTAAAGGCTTCTTCATCCTACTCAGCATCCAGCAGTCTTCCAACATCCCTCCATACCCCAGAGTGCTGGAGAAATAAACACATGCTCTGATGTATCATGAGAACACAAGGCCTCTGCAGTCTGCAGACATCAGAGAGTCTGTAGTCAACACAGCATGCACCCTGCATCTTACACACGCTCTCTTTAAGTCCCTTGCATCCTGTTTCTGCATGACCCACAGCATGAAGACTAGCCCTACACAACTACTGCACAGACTACCGTCAGTAGTGCACTATATACTTTGTACTAATTTACTTCATAGGGCACTATAAAAGTGAACAAGTGGATGTTTTGGATTGGCCCTCGGTCCCCTTGCATCCTGTGTCTGAATGGCCCACATCATCAAAGCTAGCCCTACACAGCAACCAAACAGCCTACTGCTGGCAGTAAGAGAGGTGCTCAAGTTTGCATATCATTGCATATCAACATACCTGTACATATTTAAATTATTCATATATTGGCTTGCTATAAAAAGAAATAGCCATACAGTGACATACCTGCAGTAGATATGTATATTGCACAAATACAATGTGTATATACCGTAATGCATCTTTATTCATTATTTATATTATTATGATATTACCATATGATATTATTATATTGTTTACTAATTTGAGCCACTTATGATTTACTTTTTTTGCAGGAACAACTGTAACATTCTCAATTTAATCCCCAGGGATTAATAAAGTGTTCTTATTCTGATCTTTTTTTTCTGTTTGCTGTAGTTCTCAAAACTTGATGTGTGAGACTGCTAATATTGCATTGGCAACCTGAAGGCAGTGTTCATTTGGCCCTGACAAACTTGAACTGTCAGGTTTGTTTCTAAAACTGATAGTTCCGACCCTTGACTGTGGTTGGCTGAATCATATTCGACGCCGTTGTAAAATCTGTGATATAATGCAGCTCGGGCTGCATTTCATTCTATATTACTGCACAGTGAAATTCTACAAACGTTACAAAGTAAAAACAGAGTAGCTAAGGAGTGGTGGGAAAAGATTTGTAAGGAAGAAGAGCATAGAAGAGTTAACGGAGAAATGTTAAAACGTGATAACTATACTATGCTTTATTTAACTCTGCTATACTAGTATTACATTAGTATTACATTACACTTAGCTGACGCTCTTATCCAGAGCGACTTACAGATATTTGCAGGGTTTCAGTTACAGTCCCTGGAGCAGTGTGGGGTTAGATGCCTTGCTCAAGGGCATCTCAACCATGCGGTAGGGCGGGATTTGAACCGGCAACCTTTCAATTGCAAGACCAATTCCCTAACCACTAGGCTGCCCACTAAAGCTTGGGTATATGAAAACATGCTAATGAGTTGGTACATTTGCTGAAGAGCAAAACTATGCTAGCCTATTGCATTCTGAACTTTCTAATTTTTAGCATTTTTATCAAAAAGGCTTACCATGCCAGTGATCAGAGCATGAAGGAAGCTTGAAGACATTGCTATTTTTCAACCATTAAAAAAAGCTAAAAGTAGCTCCACACTTCCTTGGTAGTATAACAAGGGCCCTGACATTTAAAACAAGTAATTGACAACTTTGTAAGTGTACAGTACAGGTCGTTTATTAAAAAGACTGTTTATACAGGCAGTCCCTTGCAGTCCTTCCATGTAACTTAGTCCTACAAGTCATTTGTACAAACAAGTACAAGTACAGTGCTACGCTCTGTATTGTGCCTAACAACACCCTTTAGCCATGGTAAAAGCAGCATAACCCCCGCCATCTCATGGTTTATTGCTTATGTACATTCTGTTGATAATTACTAACGTTCATAGAATGAACTTTTAAGGTTCCTTGTCTGTAATAAAAACCCCATTGCCTCTACCAATCACACAATACACAAAAACCCTCTTAGCAAGCTGACAAAACTTTGTTAGAGTCCCGAATTGCATTTTGTTATTTGCGGTGTGATCACTCCTGGGGTTAATGCAGTTGTCCTCAGAAAGCAGGAGGTCGGCACAGCGACGGACAGGTTCGGAAGGCTGTGTGGATTAGGAGACGGCTGTTATACGGCCAGTCATGGCAGTAATAAGCCCAGGCTGTAATGGCAGCAAATACAATTACATCCTTACTGCAGTGATAATGGCGTGGCGCTGGGCGAAATGATAATGGTGATGGGCATAATGTGCGCGCTGATGGAGAGCAGGCACCGGCTGAAGTGCATTGTTTCCGCCACGCGGCCCTCATCAAGCCCGCTTCAAGTGCCCTCAAACTCCGCGCCCAGCATACAGACGGGCACAAAATGAAGTCTTTTTTTCCGTCTTTCTTTTTTTTTATGTCTTGTCCGCATCTCACACAGTGCCTTGTAATGTTATTCATCTATTCTGATGCAGCTATAATGAACACGCAGAGTCTGAGGAATGGAGGGAGAGACAAAATGATGCGGCGTGTGAAATTACTGTATGGCCCTGATGCACTAGAGATGGAGGCCTGAGTGGATTGGGAAGACGATGCACTTTCTGGAATCTCTAAAAAAAAAAAAAAATCTCCACTCGTGGCCTCTACTGTATCAACAGAGCACTGCTGCAATGCAGTCCACTGTGTGCGAAGTTCCAGCAAAACAACAGAATTAAGTTATAGCTTTGTTAGGAGAGGAAACTGCAGGCTGTAAGCATTATTGTTGTAGTGAGTGACAAACTCATAAAACTGTGTGTCTGGACAAGAGATAAGGCAGCGTACAACACAAAGCTTCAGCATCCAAATGGAGGAATGCATTGGACTTGAATGCTTAATTAAATTTAACTAGCATCCACTCATTCAAATCTAAAATATTAACAGCTTGCAGAGGGACAGAGTTCATGTTGGATCCATTTTTTTCTTCTTAACGGATAGCAGTTTTGAAGATACGTTGCCAGACTTAAATCAATTTTTCATCCGCAGAGTGTGTGAGAGTAGGGTCTTAAGTGGAAGTCCTTCGTAATGAGATTTAAGGAAGTTCTCCAGCACAATTAAAGACTAAATTGACTTACTGTCAGGATTTTCTGGTGACAAGAATTATTCTCTGTAATCAGACCAGCCACTTGGCCCCTACTGTAAGTTTCATGGTGATTTTTTCCCCCCAAAAATCAGAGATTAGCTACTGTTTCTATCTCTATTTTGATATTGAGAAAATGTGATGTAAAAGTACAAACCTAGTTTATAATTGGTGATAATCATTTATTTACTTGATTTATTTGATAGTCACTTATCACATCAGAATTGCAACAAAATTCCAAGTATGCAGAAATTCTACTTTGACAACCAAGAATGTGTAAGTTGTTCATAAGGCTTACTTCAGCTGTGGTGATGGTGATATTTGAACATTCCCCCTATTCACTCTGCTCTCTCTGTCAGTTTGGTCCCTTTCCTGTGCTCCTGTGTAGGAGGTTGGCTCTTGACTGACATGTATAATGAAATAGTACATAAAATGACAATTGTTTTCCAGAGACTGACAGTGAAAGCTTTTTTTAAGAGAAACCAGGCTAATGCAATATTCAAAAACTGAAATTGAATCATTAATTAGCAATCATCCTCTGCTGAGAAACCTTTGTTATTTATTACAAGAAAACTACTTCGTTAAATTCCCATGGCGTGTGCAGCTAAATATCACTCTTGTCATTTTCAGCATGACACTGTAAACCTAGCTGTTTGCGTTTGCCACCAGAGGATGGAGTGTGCGCTCCAACACATGTCGCGTTGTGTCATATTATGGAGGCTCCTCGGTAGAGATGTCAGGGGAGATTTAGAGCAACATTCTTGCTGCCAAGTGTAGAGAGAAGAGGCAGCACAGAAAAGGTTAGGAGTCAACCAGGGACTTCAGGACATACTGTACTACGCATGTGCTGACATGCTGTAGAAATACAAGACAGAGGCATTACATCACCAACCTTCACACTGCAGGTTGCCTGAAATTAAATGCGCTCAGAACTGAATGAAAATTCAGATTAATTTAACACCGTTCAGCACTGGGTCATGAGTGAAAAGAGATGCTAGAGCATTATGGTCACACTTTATATTACAGTTCCTTTTATAATGTATCTGTATATAACAACATGTTATATTATGTACTTACACTGTACATACCTAACACTTACTCTAACCCTAACTCTATGGTACAGTGTAAGTACATAATGTTACATATTGTGTTACAATGTTACATGCTGTTAAAGAGTAACTGGACATTACATTCAATTACACCAAGGTTGTACTATATCATTTAGTTGTTTAATAATTAAAAAATAACCTTCACAAGGTATGAAATGAAGCACAGTATGAGTAGGTGGACAGAAACATGCTTTCTGTTAATGAAAAGTATGTTTCATTTCCTAGTGATCTTATAGTGTATTTGGAATCTTTTTTTTTTTTGCCCACAGGGTACCACCACCTACCATCTAGCACATCTCTGTGTCGAAAAAGGTCCCTTTTCTTCTAAAAAACTACTTGAATGTGTCGCCTCTGACATCATGATCAAATGAAAATGCTTTAGAATCAAAGAATCCTGCTTTCCATAGATGACGGGACGGCTGAAGGCCTGTGCAGTCTGTTTATTCAGCTGAGTTTGTGAAGGACAGAGTGCTATGCTGCACACTTCCCCTCAAACAGCTCAATGGCTTATACACACACTGTAGAATTCTGATTATTTTTTCTTCATTTTTTTGGGCTGCCAAATGAATGCCAACTGAATGTGTTTTCGTGTGTGTGTTCAGAGAAGGGCTCTGTGACTAAAGAAAGAATGTTGTTTGTGCACTGGGCGCTATGCTCAGTGTCACAGCGTTGAGAAATAAGCTAATGGGTGATTCTGTTTGGTCTATCCATATGTGGTCATCAGTACAGCTGGAGACAGAGAAAAATGTGAACTAATATGAACAGCTCTTCCTAGGTTCCGCATCGGTCATTTTCCACTGTTTAGACACACTCTACTCTCACAGCTAATTGTGTGCTAAAGTTATGCTTGAAGTTTCAAGTATAGAACAATTCTGTACTGTATGTGTGTGTGTGTGTATGTGTGTGTGTGTGTGTGTGTGTGTGTGAGTGTGTGTGTGTGTGGTTGGGTGTGTGTGTGCCTGCGTGTGTGTGTGGGTAGGTGTGTGTCCTAAATTTCCTCACACTGGTAGTTGTCTAATCTACAGCTTACAGCTGGCTCCATTGTTTTTAATAGGAAATGTACAGTGTTTCCCTATAATAAATACACCACCTTACGAAGAACCATTGTGTACTGTACTTGCCTTTGGCAGGATGAACATGAGGAGAGAACCATGATGCTGGACATAGTGGAGAGTGCAGCATTTGAGGTGGTTTGAGAAATAGCTGTTCACACACCAGTCTCTCAGCTTTATTAGCCAGAAAACTCTTCTGGAGCCGAATCAATAAGTGCCACCAGTTAAGCATTCTTTGTGCCCATCCTGACATTTGCCTTAGCAGAGATGAGCCAGTGAGCTCTCTGAATGCTAAAACAGATTCTGGCATGAGCTGCCCAGCCCAGCCCAGGGCATCCACATCACGCTCCAGCTGGGCCTCGCTAGAGTGCCAGGCAACCATGGAATGCACCAGCAATTCACTCACCGCAGACAGCATCAGCATGGCCACCTCACCCACCTTCTCCTCCTTTTTCTCTCCCTCCTTCTTCTTCTTCTTCTTCTTCTTCTTCTGCTTCTTCTTATTCTTCTTCTCCTTGTCTTTCTCTTATTCGTTCTTGTTTGTGTTGGGACAACCGGCTGTCTTGATGCTGTGTGTCAACCCGGGTGAGTGTCCTGCCCTGGAGAGGGGGGGCGGCCCAGCCTGGTATTCACCCCTGATATCACACTGCATTTAAATTGCTGTATTAAACCCTGATGTTTTGTCTCAGCTGGCAAAGGGGCTTAAAGAGAGGGTGCAAGGGGCGATTGGAAAGGAACAAAATCTGACTGGGTTGGAATGCTGTACAAATGTCATCAGCAAATGCATGAACAGCAAAGCTGGGCTGTTTAGCATTTGGAGCAAAGGGGGCTAACTGAAAGCCCTTTAGGGATATTAAAAATAAGCTATTAAATACTGATAGGATTACAGAGGCTTTGCTTTAGTCTTGAATTTCCATTTCCCTTAATTTTTTTTTCCCAATTTGACCATATCCCCTTGTCTTTTTGCTATCCTCTTTTAGTCACATGATGACAAACTAGTAAGTGAGAGTTTGTGTCTAGAAATTGTT
>CM050208.1:18925000-18950000 GCA_027475355.1 Coilia nasus
CATCAAATGGTCTAGTTCTTTCCAGTTTCAGTGTCCGCCTATCTCTGCTTTTCTCTTCTCCTACCCCCCCCCCCCTTTCTCTCTCTCTCTCTCTCTCTCTCTCTCTCTCTCTCTCTCTCTCTCTCTGTGACTCTCCTTCTCTCAGTAATTAACAAAACCAGACATGTTTGGCAAACCAGTCTGAGCCACATGCGCAGGAGATAAAGATTCCAATTTCCCCTTCTCACAGACATCATAACATCGGCTCCATTGTGACAGGCAGATTGGCATCAAATACTCCTGGATGTTTCGGCCTCCCCCTCCCCCTCCCCCTCCCCCTCCTCCCCCATCCCCCCACACACTCTCAGGGGGGAGGAAATGCCAGAAAAAGAGTTAACCTCAGGTAGCCCAACATGCATTTGCTGTTTCTCAACCTGGCAATTTTTTTATGTCTTCCCCCCCAACCCCACCCCCACCCCCACCACCACCACCCCAACCACCACCATCGCTCTAATTTGCTCCTTATTGAAGCCTTCATTTCCTATTCAAGGTGGGCCGGGAGCGGTAATGAATTCTTGCCGACTCAAAGCCCAGCTGGGTGCCCCAGGGCTGACCTGCTGTCTGTAAATTAAATAGTCAGCATTGTGTAAGAGTGTGTGTGTGTGTGTGTGTGTGTGTGTGTGTGTGTGTGTGTGTGTGTGTGTATGCGTGTGTGTGTATGTGCGTGTGTGTGTGCGTGTGTGTGTGTGTGTGTGTGTGTGTGTGTGTGTGTGTGTGTGTGTGTGTACATGTGGGGTAGGGCTTTCTGGCATTTTTGCTCTCTTACCCCCCCTCCATCTTCCGCCCTCTCCTCTACTCCTAGCCCCACGCATCAAATGAACTAGCGCAACTCACTTGATGTCACCTCGTCTCATGTTTACCCCTGCCAGCCCCTGTGCATGTGAGGCCCACTTTGCTTTGTGCGGGCCGACGTGTGACGGTGACATATGGCTTGTCACCGCAGAGAGGAGAGGCACTGGGTCATGCCCGCCTGCAGAACTGGTTAGACAGCACAAGCATGTGTTGCCAATGAGGGAGAGAGAACACACATACAGAGTGAATGTGTGTGTGTGTGTGTGTGTGTGTGTGTGTGTGTGTGTGTGTATGTGTGTGTGTGTGTGTGTGTGTGTGTGTGTGTGTGTGTGTGGCTTTGTGTGTATGTGTCTGTCAGAGTATGTGTGATTGCATGTTTGCATGTGTGTGTGTGTGTGGCTTTGTGTGTATGTGTCTGTCAGAGTATGTGTGATTGCATGTTTGCATGTGTGTGTGTGTGGCTTTGTGTGTATGTGTCTGTCAGAGTATGTGATTGCATGTTTGTGTGTGTGTGTGTATGTGTGTGTGTGTCTCCGTCAGAGTATGTGTGATTGCATTAGCTTGTGTGTGTGTGTGTGTGGCTTTGTGTGTGTGTGTGTCTATTAGAGTATGTGATCGCATGTTTGTGTGTGTGTGTGTGTATGTGTGTGTGTGTCTCCGTCAGAGTATGTGTGATTGCTTTAGCTTGTGTGTGTGTGTGTGTGTGTGTGTGTGTGTGTGTGTCAGAGTATGTGTCATTGCATGATTGCATGTGTGGGTTTATGTGTGTATGTGTCTCCGTCAGAGTATGTGTGATTGCACTAGCTTGTGTGTGTGTGTGTGTGTGTGTGTGTGTGTGTGTGTGTGTGTGTGTGTGTGCGCGTGTGTGTGTGTGTTTGTGTGTGTGTCAGAGTATGTGTCATTGCATGATTGCATGTGTGTGTGTGTATGTGTCTCCGTCAGAGTATGTGTGATTGCATTAGCTTGTGTGTGTGTGTGTGTGTGTGTGTGTGTGTGTGTGTGTGTGTGTGTGTGTGTGTGTGTGTGTGTGTGTGTGTTGGTGGGTGTATACAAATATAAAGACACGCCTCTGAAAATACAGGGATAAAGCTTCCCCTGTCAGATGCCCAGGGAGCGTGAGGAGGATCTGTTTGAGTAAATGTGACGCTAACGGACAGATGCCTTCCACTCGATAACACTTTACGCATCCATGCTCCTCATCCAGCCCTGCCTGCATCTCACAGACAAACATACACACATCACTTTTGAAGTCTCCCTCCTATACAGTGAACCTACTCAGCCACTATAGAAATGCCACACATTGCATACATTCACTTATGTTCACCGCAGTTGAACTCCTACCTTGAACTGTGAGTGTGTCACTCTCAACACCTCTCTCAACTGTCACACCTCTTTCCTAGTCAGAGGCAGCCAGCCAGGCACAGGCAGGCGTGACTGGGGAGCCACTGGTGGATGGGGCTTTTCTCTCGCAGCTGCCAGAGCCAGTTACTGGAGCATGCAAAATGGGCCACCAATCCAAACAGTGTGGGTTACTAAACTCATAGAGCTAAGAAACGTACTGTACGCCTGCTAATGTGTTTGTACGGTAACAAAGCAGGCATCACCGTCTGATAGAGGGGTAGCACACAGCAGGGCTGTTCACCTGTGATTTTCCCCTCTTGGCTGTGGCATCATGCGGAAATGACTGTCATCAATTGTAAGGATCAACCACCGCCTGACACACACATGCGCACACATACACACACACACACACACATGCATACACACACACACACACACGCTAGTGCGCACACACACAAACACACACGAAACACACACACATGCTAGCATGCGCACACATACACACACATAAACACAGATACATACACATACATACACACACACACACACACACACGCTAGTGCGCACACACACAAACACACACGAAACACACACACATGCTAGCATGCGCACACATACACACACATAAACACAGATGCTTACACATACATACACGCACACACACACACACACACGCTAGTGCGCACACACACAAACACACACGAAACACACACACATGCTAGCATGCGCACACATACACACACATAAACACAGATACATACACATACACACACACACACACACACACACGCTAGTGCGCACACACACAAGCACACACAAAACACACACACATGCTAGCATGCGCACACATACACACACACAAACACAGATACATACACATACACACACACACACACACACACACGCTAGTGCGCACACACACAAGCACACACAAAACACACACACATGCTAGCATGCGCACACATACACACACACAAACACAGATGCTTACACATACATACACGCACAAACACACACACGCTAGTGCGCACACACACAAACACACACAAACACACACAAAACACACACACACACAACAACCTCGCTACTGCGAGTGCAAACAGCAACATATTTGGCTCACATCACCACCTATGAGTGTCATGTTTGCGACTGTCCCAGTTCAGCTTCCCCTGATTAAAAGAACTGCACCAGCCTGCCTGCCCTCCCGCACTGCGTGAGCATGCAACGTAATGAACACACTAATGGTGGAATCCACTCATCAGTGTAATTGCACTCAGACAATAGCCGCTGATGGCATATCCAGATTAAGTGTGCCGAGTTCTCCAGCAAATTCCGTTAAGGGAAAAAAAGAGCGAGCAATTAAAAACAAGAAGAGCTGAATTAAGATGGGGAGACTACATTAAAAGCGTTTTGGATTTTGTTCTGGGGCCAACGAATAATTGACCTTTCATGATCCGTACAACGGAGATAACGGGCTATTTTTAAACAGACCGCCAGCCACGGTGCTTGTGCTGCCGCAAAGAGTTGTCACGTTCAGAGGCTTACAAGTCGGGTTTTTCTTTTTTCTTTCCCTCCGCATTTCTTCCATCCTCCATTCCACCATCTGTGGGATATTGCACACGCAGAGTCTTTTTTGTGAAGCGTTTGTTGTTTTATTTGTTTTGATGCGTCTAGCCATTATCTGTTGCCGTGGTGTGTCACACAAACACTCGTCTCCGCTCGTCTCGCACTACAACACAACAGCGGTGAATGAAGATCATTTTTGTCAATGATTAAACCTTGTTTTGCAATAATGACTTCTGATTTTCCCTAGCTCGTTTTCTAAAAGTTCTGTTAAAAGTTAGATTTTGTTTGTGACAGACAAAAGCCAAACAGGACCAAAAAAGAGAGTGAAAAGAGAGAGAGAGAGAGAGAGAGAGAGAGAGAGAGAGAGAGAGAGAGAGAGAGAGAGAGAGAGGAAAATGAAAGCAAGACAACTTTGAACATAAATTATGTATTGAGGAACAATGGGCCCCTGCTCTCTGCCTCTGTGATATGAGTTGGTTAACACAGTCTGCAGACTGGATCAGAGCTGTAAAGGATATTCATAAGCCGTGTGACAACTCGCAAACACACACACACACACACACACACACACACACACACACACACACACACACACACACACACACACACACAGGCCTTTCAGTATGCAGCCTTTCTCGGTGACATTTACTGCACCTCCAGTGTGCTGCTTACAGGAAGCAGAGACGATAAGGCCACTTTTAATTATTTGCTCTTTTTTTCTCTCTCTCCCCCTCGCCCTGCTCTTCCCCACCAAATAAAAACGATAACTGTTCCCCCACTGGCGATTCTCATGTTTACAGCACAAGGAGGAAACAAACTAATGAGTTATTAGATTTGTGTTATTGCACTATTGTGGCCTCTTTCTCAACAGTCTCTCTCTCTCTCTCTCTCTCTCTTTCTCTTTTTCTTTCTGACTCTCTCTCCCACTGTCTCCCCCTCTTTCTGTTTATTTATCTCTCTTTCACTCTGTTGTCACCATCTACATTATAGTGATTTATGCAACCTCTTTTAATTTGTTCTCCTAGAGAATCATTCAAAATTCACTCAACAAGTTGCCTGCTTCTCTGGCATGGAAAACAATGAAGGAAAATGAAACCTCCTCTCTCTTCTCTCCCCTGCTTTTTCACATCACAATCATTAGTATGTTCATAGCCCATCATGTCAGCCTTTCACCAGGCTAATCCCTCCACCTTTGACTGTGACCTTCACATGACCTTGGCTAAAATCATCTCAACCAGAATTCTTGGAAACGCAGCAAAGTACGGCAGTAATGGAAGCTCAAGAGGCAAACAATGTGTGACTGCCCCAAATACTAAAGCCTGTTAAACATGGAAATTATTAATGTTTAATATGCAAGCTGTAGAGCAGCCTGCGAATAACAATCGATGGGTCACTGTCTCACTCATAAAAAGGTCTGCTTTCAAGGGGGAGACATACAACACAAGGCAAATTTTCAGGCTAATGAGCAAGGCGGCCTCAAATACTTTATTGTTGTAGCTCTGGCACTTACAGCTACACTTTTTATAGTTTTTAAGCAGAGTTCAGTTCATGTGGGTAAGGACAGTTTACTCATTGCTGATGGATACAGGAAGCTTCTTAAGCTTTGTGCAACCTTGTCAAAATGGACGCCTCAGGAATACAGGCACCACATGCATAAACACAGGTGATTGTGTTCCGAAATTACAACAAGACAGGCCTTCTCTTCTATTCCCTAGACAGGTGGATATTGTCAGAACTGCGGCCAGACACTCTGGGACGCGCTGTTTTCTGTTTTTTTTTTTCCTGAAGAGGCATAAAGCGTTTCTCTGCTCCCTGTCTTGTGAGTGCTTCTCCTATGGGAGAGCCAAGCTGTGCTGCAGTATGGCTGCTCTCTGTTTTATTTCCTCAGAGTTTGACCGTTTTTTCCTTCCATTCTCCCCCTGCTTCTGCTACGTTTGCTGTGATTTTGAGTGTCATCCTTTTTTCACCCACATCTTGCCTGTCCCCCAGTAACTGCAGAGTTCCGACAACAGCTCAAGTCACTGACGCACAGTTAAAAATGAAACACATGCAGACAAGACTATAGAACCAACTGCTTTCAAATATGATCCAAATATTCTCCCTCTTTCTCTCTCTCTCTCTCCCTCTCTCTCTTTCTCTCTCCCTGAAACACACACACACACACACATACACACACACCCACACACACACGCACGCGCACACACACACACACACACACAGGCAGGGTGTGCTAGCAGCATGCTTGTCTCTGATAGCATCATCCCTGAATATGTCCTATAACAGGGTGATAGCCACAGCCTAAATCATCTTCATCTGGATATGGGGAACATTTATATAGAATTCACTCATGGGGAACAGCCATTGATACTGTGGTTGCATATGCCGATCAAGAGGCTACTGCCTTGCTTGAGGACTTTGCATTCACTAAACAATATCGATACTGTAATGTGGACAGAATAAACACTCTCATATGCAAATGACATAGATGAATTATACATAATGTGTATATGTCGTGATGGTATAGCCTTCCCGTACTAGTTAGTCCTCCCAACTTACAACACAACTGACAAGGATGTACATTGACAAAGTTTATTTACAGCCACGTAGTCCAGGCAACAGAGGCACAGCACAGTACACTTTCCGTCCCCTCCCTGAGTACAAACGATGAGCATTCAAGGGCACACACCAGTGTCACATCAAACCACAGCACACAGAAAATTCACACAAGTGCAGGCAAGGAAGCAATACATCATATGATAAGACCATAATCACAAAAGATAGCACACATCAACAATGTCCATCAACTCGTCCTCAGTCCAGGTTCAGTCCCGTATAGCCAGTGCTACCACCCCCTTGTCCTGGGGCCACGTAAAAAGGAGAAAAAAAGAAAAAAAGTTCGTCCTGGTCGGCTCCCCGTCTGCCGACCAGGAAATCACAGATAGAGTCCACACTCCGGTAGCTGCCTACTGGAGGTTGTCTGGCCTGTACCGTCCAGCCTGGAAACCAAGGGAAAAGCAGACCCTTAAAAACAGTTCACCCTTATGGATAACTCAGTCACATCAGTACAACACACAAGCACTTCCCTTTAGGTGTCATTTGGAAGCGTGGTCTCAGAGCACATGCGCTGTCACAATAGTTGAGCGTGATGTTCTCCCCAGTGTCCTGCTGCAGTCAGGCTCCTGCGCTCTATGTTCTCTAAAAGAGAGAGCCAATCACCTGCTCCCCCCAGTCTCAACCTGGTACTCTTGCCATTGGCTCAAGAAATCATGTCCACAGCCAATAGCTATACAAACAAAGTCAGTTCCAAAACAATGCATGAAGTCCACATTACAAATGACATATTTCCATATCCCTGACATTCTTCCCCCCCATTAAAAGGTAGGTCGTCCCGACCATGCCCTCAACCCTCATAGCGTACAGGAGGGAGGCCAAAAGTACTTCTCTGGGACCTACGAAGTTGACGGACTTCATCCCCACCCCCATTAAGATTAATTGGAGGTGAGCGCCCCACCTCCAACATCGGAGGGGCAGCACCCACCTCAGCCTCATTCTGACCTATGCTGGGCGGACCTGGGTGCCTTTGTTCATGTATGGCCATTGGCCAGAATTGTACATTACCCGTGCTTTGAACAGTGGTGGGGTTTGTGGGGGCTGCTGACTGTTCCTTTGCGCTGTCATCCACCCAAGTAGTCCATCCCCCAGGGCAGGGGCGCAGATGATTCCGATGAATCGTCCGGATGTTCCCTTCCTTCCCTTCGGGTTGGATGACGTATACCGGCTGGCCCGGGCGCACCTGTTTGATGACAACAAAGGGTTCAGAGAGCCAATAGGGACCGAGTTTACCTCTTGCTCGTCGACGGAAGTTCCGACAGAGTACACGTTCTCCAGGGAGCAGTGGCAGTGCACGAGCTTGTTTGTTGTAGCGCCGCCTATCCCAGTCTTGGCGTTGGCAACTTTGAATACGGACTTGGCTATATGCTGCAACCAGACTCCGGTGATGCTTCTGTACCCATGAGTCAGTTGTACATCTCTCCTGGGGACCTGACAGACCTAGAGCCATATCAACTGGCAGCCTTGCATGTCTACCAAACACCACATAGAAAGGTGCCAGGCCAGTACTACTATGGGGCGTGTTGTTATAAGCTTGTAATAAAGCTGGCAACTGGTCTGCCCACCGTTCTTGTCCTTCCTGGTCTAAGGTGTTGAGTAGAGTAAGGAGCGTCTGATTAAATCGCTCGCAAGCTCCATTTCCTTGGGGATGATATGGCGTTGTCCTGCTCTTTTTACACCCGTACAACTGACACAACTGCTGGAAGAGTTGGGACTCAAATGCCCCACCCTGATCAGTCAGGATTCGTTCAGGACACCCAAACTGCTGTATCACATGCATCCACAGGGCCTTAGCTGTCGTCTGTGCAGACTGGTCTCGGGTTGACACTGCCACGGCATATCTAGAGAACAAGTCTGTTACCACCAGTATGCAAGGATGGGAGTCTGTAACACGCCCCAAGGACAAATAGTCCAATGCTAAAATTTCAAAGGGGTAGCGACTCACCACCGGTTGCAAGGGTGCCTTTACCTCCGACCCAGGTCTCCCCAGCACACACTGATGGCATTCTGCCGTCCAATCCCGTAGATCCCTTGCCATGCCGATCCAAAAGGCCCGAAGACGGATTGCTTCCAACTGTCGCTGTCCTCGTGCATGGCCCAACGCGTGGTGGAGCATTCCCCACACTCGTCGTCGCTCACTGCTGGGCACCACGACTGCTTCCACTGCATGTTGACGACCCTGTGTCCTTCTAACCAGCACCCCATTGACAAGGGCCAGCCTTTCCCATTCCCGGAGAAGCTGCCTACCTTCTGGTGTTAAGGCCTGCGGGTCCAGGTCCCTGCAATGACTACCCAACTCCTTCCATCTCCGAAGGAGAGACAGATCTGGCTCCTTTTCTTGGGACATCGGCCAGTCAATCTCCCCCTCAGCAAAATCTTGCCGCCCCCCAACTGCTGTAGAAGATTCTGCCACCACACCAACTTGTCCAACTTCTGGCAGGCGAGACAGGGCATCCGCATTTTGGTTGGTAACCCCTGGCCTGTAGGAGATTACAAAATCAAAGTTAGCAAGCTGGGCAACCCACCTCTGCTCTGTGGCACCCAGCTTTGCAGAATGCAAGTGGACCAATGGTCTATTATCTGTTACAACCTTACAGTGAACCCCCCAAAGATAGTCTTTGAATTTGTCAGTGATTGCCCACTTCAGTGCCAACAGCTCGAGCTTGAATGAACTATAATTCTGATCATTTCGTTCAGCTGGATGAAGACTTCGGCTGGCGTAGGCAATTACTCTCTCTTTGCCCTCTTGCACCTGAGCCAACACTGCACCCAACCCATGAAAACTGGCATCAGTGTAAAGTATAAAGGGCAACGTAAAGTCTGCAAAGGCCAGTATAGGAGCCTGGAGCAGTGCTTGCTTTAGTTGTTCAAAGGCCTCTTGGCAGTCCTCAGTCCACTGAATCCTGGTCATCTTTGTTCCTGTAGTACCTTGGAGGAGCTTATGCAGTGGTGCTGCAATACAAGAGAACCCAGAGATAAAACGACGATAATAGCCGACAAAGCCAAGGAAGGCACGTACTTCTTTTACCGTCTTAGGGATGGGCCATTGTTGTACTGCAGACACCTTCTCCGGGTCTGTCGCTACACCATGCTGACTCACCACGTGGCCCAAGTAGTGGACCGACCGCTGAAAGAAGAGACTCTTCTTTGGGTTCAGCTTCAGACCATGCTGGTGCAAGCGATCAAACACCTGCTCCAAATGCAGCAAATGAGAGTCATAATCAGCAGAATATACAATTACATCATCAAGATAAATCATCAAGAATTCATTGACCTGACCCCCCAAACACCGCTGCATCAGGCGCTGGAATGTTGCCGGCCCATTACAAAGTCCAAAAGGCATCCGTTCGAACTGATATAGCCCCATTGGCGTTGTAAACGCCGTCTTCTCTTTATCATGGGGGTGCACCTCCACTTGCCAGTACCCACTTGCGAGATCTAGAGTGGAGTACCAGGCTGCTTTTCTCAGCCCTGTTAATGACTTTTCAATACGTGGAAGGGGGTAGGCATCCTTATGAGTCACAGAATTAAGTTTACGGTAGTCTACACAAAATCGCAAACCCCCATCCTTTTTTCGGACCAAAACAACTGGGGCCGCCCATGGACTGGCACTCTCCGTGATGACCCCCCCGTCTAGCATCCCCTGTATCAGTGTCCGCAATTCTGGATACAGAGTGGGCGGAACAGGGCGGTAGCGTTCCCGGACTGGCGGTGCATTTCCGGTATGTATCTGGTGGAGCACAGCACTGGTCTTACCATAGTCCTCATCATGGGCAGCAAACACTGAGCTCCATTTTTGTAACAGTTCATCCAATCTGGACTGCTGCTCCTGGGTCAAGCCCTCTCCCTGAAACAATGGCACAAACTTACTGGCACCCGGATCAGCATTCACCATTTGGACATCTACCTCAATAGTATTGGTCCCCGTCTGTCGCAACACCAATTGTCTCTGTGGGCTTATGTCCTGCTGGCTGATTCCGGTCACCTTAGCCAACGGCTTCCGGGCCGGTAATGTTATAGGGTAGGGATGGGGGTTACATACCCTAAGGGGCACCTTACCCGCCTTCATGTGTAGCACTGCCCGCCCAATTCTCCACTCTTGGCCATCTCCGCCCAAGTCTTCAACCAAGACACAGGTTTCTGATACCCCTGTTGCCTGCGGGACTTGAGCCCAGACTAACATCTCCGTCTCTGGCTGGAGTTGGACAACGGCCATCCTGGAGAGCCGAGCAGTGCCTTGGAAGTCTTCCATCTCGCCACTGGCCTGTATTCGTTGGCACACACTGAAAGCCTTGTCCCAGGCAGCCCCATGACTGGATGGAATGGTGGACTTGAACACGGTCAGCCCTGGATGGCCCCCCTGAAACAGAGCCTCCCAACAGTGATTAATAACATTCATGCCCAAGATGGCTTGGTTCGACTGCAGACAACCATCTTCCACAATAATGACCCCTTTAGCTGGGACTAATATCCCCCCTACTTCAAAATCAAGAATTGCATAACCAACATATGGCAATTTCAGGCCATTGGCAGCTTTTAGAGTTAACCATGAAATGTCATTTACACTGCAAACTTGTTCATTCTGGAAATAATGCCTAAATAATGAATTACTAAAAAGGGTTACTTGGGAGCCAGTGTCCAAGACACAAGGGATTGCGTGTCCTTGGACCTTGACCTCAACCTTTGGACATCCACCTAATAATGCGGGCTTCAATGGGGTCTCTGTCTGTGTCCCTTCCTCAGCCACCCGCCCAACGGTGGCCGAGGACATCAAAAACCCTGATTAGACCCTCGAGAGGGGCAGTGTCTCTGCATGTGGCCTACACGGCCTTGGTCGTCCCATCGAGGAGTACGATTAGCTCTTCTCTGCTCCCGAGGTCGCACGTCTCCCCTTCCTGCTTGTCTGGAAGACCCCTGGGACTGTTGGCTGCAAAATCCTTGGAGCTGTTGTTTAATTTCACCCAAGAGGTCACCTTTCAAGGTGGACATCTGTTCTCGTACCTCTGCCATCATCTCTGACCTCAAAGCTTCCTTGAGGCTCTGCCAGTCTGTAAGCGAACTTCTAGTATGTGGTCCTACTGCTGCAGCCACCCGCTGGACATTACCATCCTCCTCGGATAATGTGCTGTGGACTTCCCTGGTATGCACTTCAGGGGTCTGCAGCTCATGTTCTACCGCCTTAGCTTCCTTACACAGGTCTACAAAGGTCATAGGCTCAGCCCGACGGAGAAGGCGTTGCAGTTCTATCTGTATTGGGCCTGGCAGCAAACCCAGCATGAGCTGTGACCTCAAGTTCTCGTCAGTGGCTTCTGGGTCCAATACCTCCCTTTGTTTATATCAGTGGTCTCATTCACGGAGGCGGAGGATATAAGCATTCACCCCCTCTCCAGGTCTCTGTTTACAGCTGAAGAATTGCGTCCGTAACTGTGCTGCCGTCGTCTTCTCACCATAGAGCCCCTGTAGCTCTTGCAAGATCTGCTCCACGGTCCTTCGTTTGGCCTCTGGTAACAGCAACACCTCCCGCCTGGCGTCTCCCTGTAAGGCACTTAAAACAAAATCCACTCCTTGAGCAGTATTTAAAGTCTGTGCTCTTAAAAAGGATTCGATTTGAGTCCGCCATTGCCCAAATGACATTTGCCCTTGCCCACCCTCAAACTTTGGCACCCAGGGGCCACCCAGAAACCATGGTACAATCATAACATTACTGGCTGTTGCACCCTCACTTATATCTGTCATGTTGGCTGCAAAATTGGGAGGACAACCTGCCGTACTACGCCAAATTATGTCGTGATGGTATAGCCTTCCCGTACTAGTTAGTCCTCCCAACTTACAACACAACTGACAAGGATGTACATTGACAAAGTTTATTTACAGCCACGTAGTCCAGGCAACAGAGGCACAGCACAGTACACTTTCCGTCCCCTCCCTGAGTACAAAGGATGAGCATTCAAGGGCACACACCAGTGTCACATCAAACCACAGCACACAGAAAATTCACACAAGTGCAGGCAAGGAAGCAATACATCATATGATAAGACCATAATCACAAAAGATAGCACACATCAACAATGTCCATCAACTCGTCCTCAGTCCAGGTTCAGTCCCGTATAGCCAGTGCTACCACCCCCTTGTCCTGGGGCCACGTAAAAAGGAGAAAAAAAGAAAAAAAGTTCGTCCTGGTCGGCTCCCCGTCTGCCGACCAGGAAATCACAGATAGAGTCCACACTCCGGTAGCTGCCTACTGGAGGTTGTCTGGCCTGTACCGTCCAGCCTGGAAACCAAGGGAAAAGCAGACCCTTAAAAACAGTTCACCCTTATGGATAACTCAGTCACATCAGTACAACACACAAGCACTTCCCTTTAGGTGTCATTTGGAAGCGTGGTCTCAGAGCACATGCGCTGTCACAATAGTTGAGCGTGATGTTCTCCCCAGTGTCCTGCTGCAGTCAGGCTCCTGCGCTCTATGTTCTCTCCTGGTCTTCCTTTTTCCACTTGGTTGCATGCAGACTGAAATATAATGAGCCCATTCTCCCCATTGGCCCTGGACTTAAAATCCAGAGCCAATCAGGCCTGAGCTGCCACAATCAAGCCCCACCCTAATTCCAAGGCCAGTCATTGGCTACTGCCCCAAAAGAGAGAGCCAATCACCTGCTCCCCCCAGTCTCAACCTGGTACTCTTGCCATTGGCTCAAGAAATCATGTCCACAGCCAATAGCTATACAAACAAAGTCAGTTCCAAAACAATGCATGAAGTCCACATTACAAATGACATATTTCCATATCCCTGACATATACATTTTATCTGAAACTTGCAAACAAAATATATGACCCTCTGACACTCTTCCTCCCCCCTCCCTCACTGCCTGCTTATCTGAAATCAAATCCTGGTTCACCTCCAACTTCCTAAAACTCAACAGTGACAAAACTGAAGTCCTCCTCGTAGGCACCAAATCCACCCTCTCCAAGGCTGACAGTACTTCCTTCTCAATTGACGGTTCCCTTGTCTCCCCTTCCCCACAGGTTAAGAGCTTGGGCGTCATCCTAGACAGTTCTCTATCCTTCCACGACCATATCAGTAATACCACACGGTCTGCTTATTTTCATTTGCGCAACATAAACCGTCTACGCCCCTCCCTCACCTCCCATACAGCCTCCATTCTTGTACACAGTCTTGTCACCTCTCGACTACTGCAATTCTCTCTTCTTCGGTCTCCCTCAAAAATCCCTCCACAGGCTCCAATTGGTCCAGAACTCAGCTGCCCGTACCATCACTAGAACCCCTTCATTCCACCACATTACCCCTTCACTACAGCATCTACACTGGCTTCCTATAAAATATAGAATTAATTTTAAAATACTTCTGCTCACCTTCAAGGCCAACCACAATCTTGCCCCTCCTTATCTGTCTGATCTCCTCCACATTGTCGCTCCCTTCGCTCCTCCTCCTCTATCCTTCTCTCTGTCCCCTCTGCCCGCCTCAGTACCATGGGAAGTAGAGCTTTCTGCTGCTCCGCTCCCCTACTCTGGAATGCACTCCCCCCTGATATCCGCAATATTGACACTCTTCCTCTTTTCAAATCCAGACTCAAAACTCATCTGTTTCAGTTAGCTTATCCATTGTGATTTTTAATTTGTGATTTTTAATTCTTTTTGCTTTGTTTTTTCTCATGTCTACATTTTTTGTGTTATGTCTTCCTCTGTTGTTTACTTAAGAGTTTTTGTTTACTTACTGTCTCCTACTTTTAATATTGTTTTATCCTTGTGTAGTGTCCTTGAGTGTTTTGAAAGGCGCTTTTAAATAAAATGCATTATTATTATTATTTATTATGACGATGAACCACATAGAAGATTGTTAGTACATTTCTACAAAGGGAAACTAATTTAATTTGTTATTAATAAACTTATATAAAACATACAAGTCTTACACTTTTGTTGTTTGAGAAATGTGTGAAAGTGGCCATAATCATGAATAAGTCATATATGAAGCAGTGAACATTCTTCTAAGGCCTTTCTATTTCTTTTTCACATGGGACTGCCCCTGCCAAACACAGGTTTCCATTATTTGACATACATATACAAAATAAACATACACGTTCCTATACACATTGGAAATGACTGATAGAAATGAAATGAAATGAAAGGATCGTTAAAAACAGAATACTGTACAAAACATTTGGTTAACACCAGTAATAGAGAAAGAAATGGGGGTGGGTTTATCTGTTTTCATCATCAAGCTGATGAAATTCAGAGAGACTGTCAGGGTCCAAAGCTGTCTATTAAATTGGGATTTTTGCTGGAAACATCTTTTGATCTTTTCCAGCAAAATTTTCCTTTAAATGTCTGGAATAAAAAGTGGAATAAAGAAAGAAAACAAAAAAAAAAAACACATTTTGAAGTATGCATAGTCTACTAGTTCCCTAAGGTAAATACTGTCTAGACAGTCTCAGACAAAGACAAGACCATTTATCAATGCTCTTCAGAAGAAAACTGTTAGTTCTTTAAATTTTCAACCCGGGCAGCAGTTTTTTTATCTGGAACAATCAGATTTACTTATAGCTCAGAGAGAGCACCACGCGGCGTAATTGCAGGTTTACCGACTGAATCACAGCACACTTCAGTATGCTTACAGGTTATCTTCTCATCCCCAGCATGAGCGAGCATACATTCCATCACAGCGCGGATAATTGCTCAGCATGGATTGGTCTCAAGTGAAAAAAGACCTGTTTTTGACACTGTTTGCAACTACACTATCCACACCTTCGTATAACTAACAGTATACGGTAGGAATGGACCAGCATACAGTAATAACACATCGCTTAGGGAATAACAGTGAAAAACATAAAAATACTTTAGTGAAATACATTAATTTGCCACATAAAATTGGCCAATTTGCCAGACAGTGAGGGGTGGCATAAAAATAAGAAATACAAGGTGTCTAAACAAATAATGATCATTTTCCAACATTTAATGCATGTTTCCAAGTTAAATAACAATGGACGTCCTTTCTGTGTGCTGTTTATATAGAGCATAACACAGGATTTCTCTCTGATAGCTTATGTGACTCTGACAAGAGGCATGTCAATGGCAGACTGAAAGCGGAGCCTGAAGTGTGTCAAGGCTCCTGACAGCTGTCAAAACTACTTACCTATTCCCACCTCAAACTTTTATTGTATAATCACAGGCAGTGAGCATGGGTGACATCAATGTACCTCACCTCTACCTGGTCATCACTGTGCACAAACTACATCTTGTCACCGGAGTGACAGATTCTGTTTTTCTTGTCACTCTGTCTCTCTGCTTCTCCCTGAAGCCCACACACACAGATCATATATGAACTCACACACCTACACACACACACACACACACACACACACACACACACACACACACACACACACACGCACGCACACACACACACATGTACGCACAAATGCACATACACACACACACACAGACACGTGCGCGCACACGCACACACACACACACACACAGTTACCCCCTGGAAGTAATGGCACATGTAACAGTGCGGGTGTGGTGCACACTGACCCTGGCTGGCTTGCTGGCTGGCAGTGTTGCTGCAGAAGGGGTCTCGTTCTGGTTAGCTGCTTCACGTGTGTGTGTGTGTGTGTGTGTGTGTGTGTGTGTGTGTGTGTGTGTGTGTGTGTGTGTGTGTGTGTCCGTGTGTCCGTGTGTGTGTCTGTGTATGTGTGTGTGTCTGTGTGTGTGTGTGTGTGTGTGTGTGTGTGTGTGTGTGTGTGTGTGTGTGTGTGTGTGTGTGTGTCCGTGTATGTGTGTGTGTCTGTGTGTGTGTGTGTGTGTGTGTGTGTGTGTGTGTGTGTGTGTGTGTGTGTGTTTCAGTGTGGAGAAAGGACACCTGCTCCCCCTAACGTCCTGCCAGAGAGGCTCACCAGGAGGGCTCAGCTGCAGCCATGCCACTGCATCATCCCCTCAACCCGTGTGCTCCTACACACTACCCCCACCCCCACACACACAGACACTCTCACACACACCCACACTCAGGCACACACATACACTCACACATGCCTACACACCCACATACCCCCACACACACAGTCACACACACACACACAAACACACACACATGCATGGCACAGGAGATGGGTGACCGCAGACACCTCATCTTTCCATGCTATCTCCTATGTCCATTATCAACTGTCACAGCACAACTGATGGCAAATAAAGCCAGGAAGCCACTGCCTTGATAGAGATGGCTGGCTGCTCCTTCTGTAGTGGCTGTATGCTGGTAAACTATGGCATAAACTGTATTGTATGAGAACATTTTTACTCTCCAAGGACAATTGACAGATTCTTTACACAAGTGCATAAACAGACACTTTATGTAAGATGTTATTTGAGTGAGCCTTTCTTCAGCAAGTTGTCATTATGAGAGCATTCTTGGTTCTTTTATGCAGAATATTATTTACAACAAAGTCCACTGCTGAAAAGGAAAATATGTCAAGTGTTTCCTGTCCTGCCTCCTACTGATAAGTGTGTGTATGTGTGTGTGTGTGTGTGTGTGTGTGTGTGTGTGTGTGTGTGTGTGTGCGTGTGCGTGTGCGTGTGTGTGTGTGTGTGTGTGTGAGAGAGACAGAGAAAATGTGTGTGTTTCTGTTTGTCTCTGCTGAGGCCCCAGAGAAGAATTGACTTTTCTGTTTCTGTGGCAGCTATTGTTGGTTTGTCCAAAGGTGATGAGTTCTGTCCTGTCTAGACTGCCCCCCCCCCCCCCCCCCCCACCTCAAAACACACACACACACCACCACAGCCACCACCACCCCCTACCCCCATGCCACAAGTGTCTGTCATCCAACCAGCTGGCAGACCTCTCCTTGCCATCATACCTCGGCCACTTTCGGCCGTGGGCTGAGAAAAATTGTGTTGCACAGTATGATTCTTTTCAGATAGGTTGGATTTGAATTTAATTGGATTTTGGAAATGACTTTTTATGTACATTTTATAAAGATAACTATTACATAAACCTGCCATTAGGCAATAATAAGTTCTATGTGTTTTTGTTTGTTTGTTTTTATTGTTTTGATGCCTTTAATTAACCTGAAAAAAAGACTTGAAAAATTATGCTCAGTGTCCTTGTTCCCTCCTTAAAGCATCTGACGAATGACACACCCTGAAAGGAGCTGCAATGAGAATAATGGTGGGTATGTGGTTGAGGGGGATTTTCTGTGTGTGTGTGTGTGTGTGTGTGTGTGTGTGTGTGTGTGTGTGTGTGTGTGTGTGTGTGTGTGTGTGTGTGTGTGTGTGAGTGTGTGTGTGTGTGTGTGTGTGTGTGTGTGTGGCAGGGCTTATTCACCAGTTTCTTGGGATTGCGAAGGGCTCTCTCTCTCTCTCTTCCTTATCTTTAATCCAGGACGCTGTGCGCTGCGCATCCCGGAGCTTCAGAGGCGAGGGCGCCGGGGAAACGAAAGGAGGGGACGCTAATCAGCAACTCCCAGGATCCCTCCTGAAGAAGGACAAATATCAACAAGTCCACCACAGGGTTCTCTCCCCCCGTTTCTCATTAGACAGATAGA
Organism: Coilia nasus; assembly: GCA_027475355.1. NCBI lineage: Eukaryota > Metazoa > Chordata > Actinopteri > Clupeiformes > Engraulidae > Coilia > Coilia nasus. Next base: position 18,942,895 of record CM050208.1, read on the forward strand.
TGGCGGATAGGGAACGAGGAGGAGGCAGGGTGGGAGGGGGGCAGAAAAAGATTAGTCGCTGCTCGCAAAACAACCACATATCCTTGACTTTTAATTAAAAATGCCATCGCAATTAGACACGGCAGTTTAAAAGACGACGGAAATAAAAAGGGAGAGTCAGGCTGTGCCATAAAGATGATCGGGCGCTGCTCCAGGAAAATAAAGCCTTCCACTTCTCTCAGTGTGCTATCTCTTTTTTCCCCTTTTTTTGTCCAAGGAAAGTCAAATCAGCTTAGAGGTTTCACCGAAACATGCAAGAGAAAGTTCAAGTGAAGAGAGGAGAAAACATCAAAGTCATTGGAGCGCTTTTAAAGGACAATTACAGAATGAGGTCAGAAAGGAGAGAGGAAAAAAAAAAGATTTCACACAACGACACAAAAAAAAAAAAAAAAACGATTTCACACAAGCTACAAATGAGATCAATTAATCACAGACTAATGGGAACAGCACAATTTATTCATCTGATCAATTTAATTTTATTTAGACACATTAAAGAATGAATTAATCTGTCTTGATGGGACTTGTTGAGGTATTCTCCCATAGACTGAAGCCTTTCAAAAGTGTGGTTTTAATGGTACAGTACTTAGACAAGAAGCCACACAATGTCAAGATATTTTACCCAAGTGTTGAATTATACTTCAAGCAAAAGTGGTGGTTATTACTACTTTAAAATGTTTGCCATGCATCTTGTGTTACAAAAATACCAGAGTGGAACACTTGAATTTAGGCCGTTTGTGCAACTGTTTGCCTTTTTTAATCCTCTAGCCCTGTTTTTTCTTCAAAAGCCCACACACACACACACACACACACACACACACACACACACACAGCAGCAGCAGCACCAGCAGCAGAGCTTAGTGATGTTGGGCTCCCTGAAGGTAATTGTTTTTCTGGAGTGGTGGTCATGTGAGGATGAAAAACAATGGGCAGCCCTCTTAACAGATGCTGTAATTACCTGAGCTGCCAACAAATGCTTCTGAGCCCCATTCACACACTTCCTAGAAAAGCAAAAGTGCTCCATTTGAACAAAAAATGGCACAAGCCTCCCTGCTGGGCTACGAGCCCCTTTGTGATCGTAGCTCTAGCATTCATTCTACTGTATGCAGCAGCTTGTGGTCACCTAACCTGAATGGACATGAGCTAGAATCCTGATCAGTTTTCATCTACCACTGTTTAGCATCTCCTTGCCGTGTCGCAGCCTTTGAACGTAAAAATATTCAGTTTTACATTCTGGCTCAGTAGCACCACAGATGAACATCACAGACGCGTACTTTCACACTTATAAAAAATAGGGACTCTGATCTGTAGAGGATGATGTACAGTATGTAAAATTAATCAGCAGCTTCCCCTTCACTACTAGACACTAGCCTCATGAGTTTGGTGCGTGAAGTTTAGCAGACCTATTAAAATAACATATTCCATTAACGTATCAACATATTCCATACATTCCATCATAAATGTATTAGTTTTGCATCTAGAATGATCAATGTATGGACCTAAAAGAGACCATTTTTTTACCCTCTCTGCTCTCAGTATGTAAATTTGAGAAGAGACAAGCTTTAGCTCATGGTATACTTTCATGTGCAAGGCTTGCACAACAAGCGCATGATAAACATTTGTGTGACACTTTATTTGAAGGTGTCTACACAAGAGTGACATGAGCATGTTATAAACATAACATGACACGTTATAAGCATTAATGATCATGTTTATGACTGTTTATGATCATTAAGTGTCATTCGGTTTTTGTAATGTTAAGTTATATTTTTTGGGATGCAGACATTGACACTTAATGACAACAGTCATAAACATAAATCAAGTGTCATTTTTATTCATGACATGTTATGTCACGTTTAGAAAGGGCTCATGTCACCCTTCTGTACACACTTTTCAATTAAAGTGTAACCAAAATGTGTTATCATTGCAGCACATGCAAACTGTCATGTGCCTCACAAATGTTGTTTTTGCACGCAGAGGAGTGTGCGGGCAGTGCATGGACAGTGCGCTCACTCAAAACCGAACTCGCATACTGTACCTTACAAATACCCCAGAAATCCTCTGCTATGTTTGTCCACCATCTCTGTGATGGTACCACCATGAACTCCAGTGGAAGAGTTTTCCATAAGATCTGAATATACGTCTGCAATCAACCTGGTTACTATGCATGTTCCCAGTCTGTAGCTTTACTTTGCTGCAAGCTTTCAGAAGCCAAAAACCACAAGTCACTGCAGGCTTCTTATCAACACAGTGCCTTGATGCATGTTTGAGACAACAGAAAAACAAGTACACTAAGGGTGCACTGACTTGTGTGCAGAAGTTCCCCTTTAGCTCAGTGTTTCTCAAAGTTCTCAAACTCCCCCTCCCCCTTAAAATAACCTCAAGGACCACCATTCCCCACCATCTAAGGGCTAAAGGGGCTTATGTAAATGCATGAATTGTTGCAGCATGACAGCCCTAACTAGGGAATGGCATAGCCTGCTTAAGAAACATGACAAAAATAATATTTTTACACAACTGCTCGCAAACCACTTGGGATTTCTTGCAAAACACCAGTGGGCCGCAGAAAACACTTTGAGAAACTCTGCTTTAGCTCCTACTTGTTGCTCCCTAGCTCTGTAATATGCCGAAATGCTCATCGCACTTGAGTAGGTCTAGGTGGCCTATACCTTTAGGAAGGTCTTCATTGTCAAGAACGTTCATGGATTTACAGGAAAACTAAATGGTCGGAAAATACAGCCAGATGCTCAAGGCCATCTCTGTCAATCATATCTAAGGTAGCACCAAATAACTGCACATGGACTTTTCATTTCACGTCTGTGGGCATTTATTAAAAAAAGACACATTTTACATGTCATGATCAGAAAACTTAAATTCATTAAGACTTCATGAGAAATTAGATTAACTATTAAAACAACATTTGAATTTGAAAAGAGAGCTGGCGTGTGTCGGTGGTTCTGCGTATGTATTGGTATACATAGATAAGGGCAATCTACATTACTACTAAACCGATCACATAATGAGATAACAGATTAGTTCAGCATGTTTCAGATGTTGCGAAAGTACATGTCATCTTTGCTGATGTTTAGACCAAATGATTGTCAGTAGATGTTTGGATTTCACTAATAAACAGAACATGAGGCTCGACACTATTACAGCTCTAATTTCTCTGTACTGCATGTCTGCATCCTCTTACAGCAATACCTTTTCAGCTCTGTCACGGCGGTGGCATGGCACAGGCTGTACATTCTCAACCTACCGCTGTGCCAAGTGCAGAGGGGGTTTGTTTCCTACTAGCCTTGTCAGTCAGGTGAATGTATGCAGAGTACAGAACAGCACATCTCAACTTTGTCATATTTTTCAGCGTATTCAGCTTGGCAGGCAGCAGCGCTTTTCACTTCATGCGAATCAACATAAAAAGAAGCACTTCAACAGACTCTACAGCTCTGCCAAACTGGGAAAGGGCTTTCATTTCCGAGAACGACCAACAGAGTCTCTTGTTTTTCAAACGGAAGGCAGTCAATGCGCCAGAGTTACATGAATAGATATCATATTGTATGCAGACAGGTGCTCACAGGGCAGTTCTGAAGACACGACTATGGACAGCAATATACTGCACTACCCTCATAACTAGTGCACTAAAGGACCGTTCTATAACTACTGCACTAAAGGACCCTTCTATAACACTGGACAATTTTACTGGGACACTGTAATCTATCTACCACAAAGCACCTTATCTTATCATGACACTTGTTTACCTCGTGGAATTGTTATTACTGGACAAATTTTACTGGGACACTGTAATCTATCTACCACAAAGCACCTTATCTTATCATGACACTTGTTTACCTTGTGGAATTCTTATTACCTTACTTATTATCATTGCAATGTTTTTTTCTTCCCTCAGTTCAGTGAATGTTGTATTATGCAGACGTGTGCAATAGGCTTGATATGTTTTTTGCAATGTGTATTATGTGTATGCTACTGGACACCTTAATTTCCTTAGGGATCAATAAAGTTACTCTACTCTACTCTACTCTACTCTACACACACTAATTCATGGCCACAGAGTTCTTGGAAGTATATGCAACTAAAAAGCAAATCTCTCATGTTTAGAGCATGATTACTTGATTTGTTTGCCAACTGACAGTAAAACAAATCAAGTAGATGAAACAGCACACCTAGCAATCTGTTTAGTCTGACAAAGTGGCACATATGCAAGTTATACATACAGTATGCCCTTGAAGTATATTTAACTATATTTACATATGTTTAATGTAAATTTAGGTTGAAGTAAAAAAAAAAAAGTTTATGACAACAAGTGGTTTTCTCTGTTAAGTCCAATATTTTTCCATATCAGGACATCTCCAAAGACCTTATCCTGCTTATACCCCAGTTATCACGCACAATCCAAACATGCGTTTGTGCAAAGAAATATGGGACACATGCCAGCCAATCAGAGTTAGAGTATATTTCATCACTGGGAGTAATGTGCTGTGCTGTACAGCTGTGGGTGAAGCTCATTGTGTTGTGTGCTTAGCAGCAGAGCTGAGAGCCAAGTGGAAAAGCTGTGTCTAGCTCTACCATCAGGAGCTAATTGGATTCTGTGTTTACCAGTAATGCTATAAGGCTAAGAGGATATTGTGTTTAACGGAAATGAGAAAAAAAACTCTTTAATTACTTTTTGTTTTCTCCAACACTCCATTAGACAACCGTGTTCGACTGCGTAATCACAGACCGCAGCACTGGCTCGCCAAGACTCTCCGGCGTCTTGTTAAGACTGTCAGTTCTGTCACAAGTACCCAGTTCCTGCCCTTCTCAAACCCCTTCAACCATTAGGCACCAAATGTCCAGTTTCTAACAAGGCCTGCAGAATTACCATACTCACTTCACCACCCCGTGACAGACAGCGCTTGGTTCACACTGTGATTAGTTTGCCGAATAATATTACAATGCCAAATACAGCAGATATATTTCTGGATCCTAATACTTTCTTGGCAATGGTGTATCCAAGAAACAGAGGCGGCGTACTAACTTTATATATATATATATATATATATATATATATATTTGTCTGTTCATCTGTATGCTTATTGCAGTATGAATACATTTGGAGCACAACTGCTGACACTCTACACAGAGGATCATTTTCTTTCCTCCCTGCCTCAGCACTCTTTCCACTCATCAGCTTTCATTACATTCGGTGTACCGTCCGCAAATATTCTCCCACTGCTTGTGCAGCAAGGATCCATTTGTGCCTCTCGCCGGGCCATGTGTAGTTTTATGTAAAGCAATGTGTAGTTGCACTTGTTGTTTCTGTAGTTGTGCTGGTAAAGCAAGGCGCTCATAAGAGCTATCTAATAGGTGCCGTTTCTGGGAAGCGTGTTGTTACCATGTTTTCTGTTCTGTGCAGGAAGGAGGGCTGAGTGAATAGTCATTTAGCTAAAAACAATTAACGTGCCACCCTTGCTGTGACTGACAATCTACTTGACTGACAATCTACTTGTGTCCTCCACATTTTGCCCATATGTTTCATACTAATTTGGACACCCACCTCTGTTGCGTTTTAACATGCTCCACTAACAAAAATTCAATTACAATTGTGCAATCTCTTCACTGTGTCTGTTTATGTGTTCCTGTTGATGGCAAGCACATAAATATTCCTGCAATGACAAATCAAGGAGCATAGACGCAAAACGCAAGAATACTGGTAAATCCTGTTACTTTACTTATCTCGGGTTCATTGTTTTACTGTTTAATAGAAAACTGCACTCCCCCAGAGGCAAAACAGCATTGACACTGACACAGCCCCAATCTCTTTGTCTCTGTGTGTCCTGAGCCAACACCTAATCCAAGGAATACAAGAACACAAGGATATGAGGATACAAGGACACAAGGACACAAGGATATTTATTTGTCACAGGCATAGACATACTGGATAGAGTAGGACATGCAGTGAAAATGAGTGTAAACTGTGCGTAAAATGCAGTTGGGGGGATGACTACCACATGAAGGGCAAAGGTAGAATAGGTGATGGGGGGTGGGATAAAGTGCATAAAGTGCATTTGGGGTTGGGAGGGTGGCAGATGATGGGTTGTGTGTGGGGTGTGGGGGTGATGCTGCATGTGCAGCTGACACCCCTGAGGTGGATCCTAGTCCATAGCAAACTTTTTTCCCCAAAAAACAAATCCTATCAACTTTATTTTTTCCAACTGTTTTAACTATAGAGGATATATTCTGTAAAAAAATAATAGGCTCCGTCATGATGTTAGCTCCGCTCTCTCTTCTGATTCAGCTCAGAGGACTGCAGCGTGGGAGAGTGATGTAGAAGGGTGACTGGGACAATTAATCAAAATCAGACTCCTTGCCAAGTTTGAAGTAATGCTCAAATGCTGATTAAAGTCCTAATGCCTTCGAACTGTCATCTAATCCCAAAGGAGGGCATTTTAAAGTAAATTTAACATATCTTGCAGCAAAGACATCCTGATTACAATTGTCCCTTACATTGAACATAATTACATCAGACATCAGATTAGGGTCCTCACAGTAGTCTTTTTTCCATTAGGATATGAAAGAAACCATCATACAGTACTAGTCTCAGTTCTATTTAGGGATGCAAAGCATTTCGTTTTCAATAATACTGCAATGTAGAGTCTATTATGTAAAATAGATTTTTTATTTAAGAATAAGAATGTTGTAAGAATTTGGCAAAGAAACTGGGTTTTGCATCCCCCTCTGAACAATGTTAAAGTATTCAGTCAGGGCCAGCTGCTTGCTGTGCAGAGAATATATAATTACACAGTAGAAAAAGGGAGTTTAGTGTTAAAAATACACACATTATACTTTCTCTTAATTTTCACATTTCCCCTAATATTTCAAATTGCATATTATATTTGTTAATATATCTCATATATGGCTCGGTGATGCATAGCCTTACACACTGCATTACCATAACACAACATAATGTTAAAGATGATAGATGATGGGGTTTTTTTTTTCTTTTTAATGTAAAGTGTCTATAAATGCTCTCAAATAGCTGCCAGCACATATGGATTTGAGGGAATGTGGCC
>CM050208.1:18955000-18960000 GCA_027475355.1 Coilia nasus
GGTAATTAAAAGGAAATATTGTTACATCAACAGCAAATGTTCAGTATGCCATTACTGTAAGTCTAGCAGATTTGTTATTTTTTATATATTTCCTACATCAGACCTGCAGCTAACACGACTACATGACTACACACTGATCATATGGAGCCAAGTTCGCCTACGCGTGTTGACCTCCTGGCCTCTCATGTTGGCTGACTGCGTGTATGAAACATGATTGGCTGCAGCTGACCAGGAACTCGTTGGCTGTGTCCTGGGCCAACCCAGGACGGCGGTCACAGGGCAGCGCTCATCACACCGGCCCATCCGTTCGCGAAAGAGACATCGTGTGGAAAGTTGCCGAACTCCTCCACACACACACACACACCCCCACCGCCCCGACACCCCAACACCCGGTCCTCTTTTCTTTTCCGCCGCCAGACAGGGACACTCCATCACTCCGCAGCTGGGCCACTGTGCTGCATCTGTCTCCTGACCTGTGTTTCTCAATCCGTCTTGCGCTCTCCCTCTCCCTATCTTTCCATCTGCCTCTCCCTCCCACCCTCCCTCCCTCTCTCTCTCCCTCCCTCTCTCTCTCTCTCCTTCCCTACCTCGCTACCTCCACTCCTCCGCACCATCTCCTGTTGACTTGAGTGGTGTGTAAAAGATGCGTGGCTGCAGTTTGTTTCTGTCACCCTGATTAATGAGTAGCAATAACATTACAGCTTACATGGCTATGGCAGGGTGCATCTCAACTGCAGGCAATCAATAAATCAGCCATCCACTGCAGAGATTTTAGAGGCCATACCAACCGGCGCCGCGCTTCATAATTCATATGCAGATGAATACGTTTGTGCGGGTGGATATACGCGCTACAAGGGAGTTAAGGTTGCTTTGACGGTAATGGTACTGAAAGAGCCCACATGATAATGTGAATTATAAATGGGACCGAAGAGACTGAGGGGTTTCATTGCTTAAACATACAAGCGGGTAATAGTTCCCCGATGTCAGCTTTATTCAGTCGTCCTGTCATCGTGCCGATGGCTCCGAGCCCTGCCTATGAAGCATTTTTTCGAAAAGATCCTTCAGGGACAAAAGGATTCATCGTCAAGGTTATCGGTTCAGCATTCTCAAGTTTTGATAAGGTGTCTGCTTATGATCATGTGTCGTTATGAGCTGAACCGATTAGCAACACTAAGTAGTTTTCGTCTGGGGTCGCCCTACAGGTTGGAAGCAGAATTGTCTCTACTTCGAAATACAGAGAGACGGCCCACTCCTCAAACATCCTTAGTGCAGTTACAGACCACTGAGGGTGGCAAAGCGAATTCAGAGGTGCCTTTAACCCTGTTACAAGTTGATGAACCACCAAAACGATTTTGGGAACATTATTTTAAAGTTGAGAAAACTACTTAATGTTGCTTTAAATTAGTTTTTTTGTCCAGATATTGTATCACTGAGAGGATAGGCAGAGCAGAGGAGGACTGCACACAAATTAGTCTTCCCACACACCATCCAACAAACATTTGGAGGTTTTTTAAGGTATAGGCATACAGCATTTTGAGTTTGTTTTATTTGTAAAAAAAAAAACAACTTCCAACTCAAAGAAGAAAAAAAAAGTCTGGAGGTTTACTGAATGCATCACAGACTCTATTTATGAGGTAGGGAATAGGGAAGGTTGCAGTTCACACAGAGCTGATTGCCCTCTGTAAATGCAGTATACTCTATTGCCAGGTGCATATTTCTACATACATATCTAAGACTATTACGATATATGTCATCAGACATTTTATGAAATGCCTGCAAGATGTGGATATCCTGCTTGTGCTGCTCTTCAATTATTTATGTTGAAAACATTCCACATGTTAGCATCATTCAACATTCTACAACCTGCTGACTCCAAAATGAGACAGAGAACTTCTAATGTGTTTTCCGTAGTTTGAATCATTAACGTGTAACATCATCACAAGATATACTTCCTTTTAGGGGCAACTGCATGGCACATTATCTTTTTACAAGAAACTTCAAAACCTGTCTTTGAAAGCATTGTCACCATCGGCAGCCACAAGTGTTTACTCATTACCATTGCCAGTGGCGTTTCTTCTGTGAAGCTGTTGTGATGGATTTTCTTTACAGTTTGCTTGGTGGGGGACAAAAATTAATCTCTGACTGCATTCGCCTGTTATGAAGCTCTGAGCTCCAGTCTATACGTCGCACACAATCAATATTCATAAGATATGTTGTTGAGACGGCAAGAAAAACAGCATGCATCTCAAGTGAGGATACAGTGACAGGCGAGAAGTAGCGAGACTGAGAAAAGAGGGGGACAGAGAAAAAGAAAGAAAGAAAGAAAGAAAGAAAGAAAGAAAGAAAGAAAGAAAGAAAGAAAGAAAGAAAGAAAGAAATGGAAAGGCACTGTATGAGGGCTGGGGGTGAGACTGACAGAGAAGGAGCAGAGAACAGAAAGAGAGAGACAGAGAATAAAAGAAACAAAGTAAAAAGAAAAAGAAAAGGAAAGGAACTGTGAGAGGGTTGAAGATGACATTGACAGTGAAAGAGGAGAGAAACAGAGACAGAATCCCATGATCCTGTTTCTGGGCAAGTGTCCTGAGAGGACTAGATGTACCCTTGTATGTATGCTTGGTGTGTGTAGTTCTGATCAGGTCCGCGAATGTCATGGAAGGGCCGGAAATATTTCTTGTATGTTATGTACACATGTGCAAAGACCAGAAATATTAATCTAATGTAAGAGTACGGTCATACAAGCAGGGGTGAGAAAAACGACAATTATCAACCTCTCGTCATTCATTTTGACAGTGAGTTGACCGTGAAATGTACTGTAATCATTGCCCTACGTCATACCTGCTTTATACACTACTGATCTGCTATTGGGTAGCCGCCCCGTGTTGGACGTGTTGATTTGCATAAAGTTCGGCATGGCTGAACTTTTGGTCGTGCCGGACCCCTCGAGTTGGCCGCGCCGCCTACCCACAATTCTTTGCAGAAGCGGAATTAACGGTCGTTCGCATCCAATAGAAATGAATAGGGGTTCTGCGGTGCGGAGTTCGCTTCGCTTGCTACTGGACACCCGGCGTAAGTCACTCTAAAAAGCAACAGCAAGAAGCGAAAGAGACAGAGCGACAGAGCGAGATGAACAGCAACAGAGAATGAGAGATTGAGGGAGAGGGGGCATTAGAGAGGAGAAAAGATAATGAAGAGGGAGAAAAGGAGTGGGGCTGATGGTGGGTGATCAAGCAGCAGAGGAGAGTGGGCATGATAGAGAAAATAGAGTGAGTGAATGTACAAGAAAGAGACAGAGATAGATAGACAAAGAGAGAGAGGGAGAGAGAGAGAGATAGAGTGAGAAAAGGGGGGGGGGGGGGGGGGTGAGCAGGGCGCTGAGCTTCCCAGCACCGTTCAGGGCCAGTGATCACATTCTCCCAAAATCAAATCAGTTTGGTCAGAGGTGACCCTCCCCCTCCCCCACCCCCACCCCACAACACCCACCTCACCTCACCTCTCCGGTCTCATTGGGGAGGGAAAGGGCTTCACCGCAGTGCAGCCAAGCAGCCTGAAGTGACACTGGCAATAAAAGACAGCACTATGACAAAACCCCTCATCTTCTTTTTGAACTCCCAAACCCCGTCGCCCTACTTTTTCTTCACTTCTCTTGCTCTCTATCTCTCTCTCTCTCCCTCTCTCTCTCTCTTTCTCTCTAGCTCTTCCTCTATCCTACCTATCCCCCCACACACACCTTTTCTTGCTGCTTATCTCCTGCACCATGTCATATTGTCCATACATTTTCAGAGGAGGAGTTCTAATGAATCCATTTAAGCTTGATTAAATCCATTAAGTCTTCAACAATTAGCAGTACATTAGTGAGGACTCTAAAGCGCCGTAGCAGTAAGTGGCAGACATTTAGCTGACTATTTTGAGATAAAATGGGGGAATGGTTATCAGCTATGGCATTCTCCACTCACGTGCCCAGCACATTCATTTCTGATTAGAAATGGTGGCCTGTATTAACTCCCCACCCTTCTCATAGCCACACCCGTAGATGCACACACAGGTGCACACACACACTCTGTCTTACACACACACACACACACAAACCCACTGTCTCTCTCTCTGTATCTCTCTCTTACACACACACACACACACACAAACACACTGTCTCTCTCTCTGTCTCGCTCTCTCTCACACACACACACACACACTCTCTGTCTTACACACACAAACACACACAAACACACTGTCTCCTTCTCTGTCTCTATCTCACACACACACAGTCTCTCTCTTTCACACACACACACACACACTGTCTCTCTCTCTCTGTCTCTCTCTCTCTCTCTCTCTCTCTGTCTCTCTCTCTGTCACACACACACACTCTGTTTTACACAAACACACACGCATGCGCGCGCACACACACACACACACACTCTTCTTTACACAAACACACACGTACACACACACACACACTGTCTCTCTTTTTCACACATACACACACACACACACATACATACACACACACACACACTACTGTAGACGTCTTTTGTAACCTCTGCGACTCCCTCCTCATGCATTGTACTACTCCAACTCTACCCAGGGTCAGTTGATAATAAATGATTACAAACGGCACTTCTGGATATAAAACACGCTGTCAAAATGTCAGGATCGTGGGAACAAAACAATTTCTGTTCCAGCTTTTGCACAGAACAGACAGAGGGCTTGACCAATGGAGGTGGGCCGGGGGAGTGAGAGGTCAGTGAGGTTAATTTCCTCCATCTCTGCCTTAAAAATAGCAGTTGGGAAGCCGCTAGACAGACAGCAGCAACAATGAAGTTTGGAACAGAGATGAAATACACTGATTAAAGGACGATATTGGGCAAAAGGTCGCTGTAAGTTAACTTTTTCCTTTCGGGCACCTTAAATAACATATTGATTTGCTGAAATGCTGTACAGTTTGGGCCATGCCAAGCCAGGAGTGTGCACAAACACCAGAGTTTATTTGTGTGTTTTTTTTTTTA
>CM050208.1:18965000-18967500 GCA_027475355.1 Coilia nasus
GAAAGGAATAACATGCAGATTGAGTGTGTGGTAAACGACTGAAACCAGCATCATTCCCAAGCTGATATGTTAGCTGTACACAAATATGTAAAAATGCTAAAAATATTGAATATTTCTCATTTGGGAAAACATATGACGGTAGATGAAGCTTCAATTATCTCCTTTCTTTTGCCATTTAACACACACACAGCTAATAAGATGTACAGTGCAGGTGATGTGTGCAAGATATCAATAAGATACACAAGGCCTTACTTGCAATATGGTAATTTTCTTGTATGCACTGTGTATAAACCTCATGCTTTCATCTACGTGAAGTTAAAACAACATGTGTAAACCACATCCAAGCATTTTGCTAGCTTTTCTAGTTGTTAATGTAGCTAAGCTAACCACTTACTGACTGACTTCACTGGCATTCTCTCTCATTGACATTGACTTGTGTCCTGCAACAATGTGTACTTTAGCAAAGTTTTCATCAACAAACCCCTAAACATCAGGCAAACCTGCCATCAAGACTTTAACTAAATGTGTCCACCAGGTAAGGTAATGGACCTATGACCAGAGGGTCACAGGCTTGAATCCACCAACTACCAGAAGTCCCACTGAGGTACCCTGAGCATGGTACTGTCCCCACACACCCAGGCATCCTTGTCATAGTTGCCCGCTGCTCACATTTGTGATGGGTTAAATACAGAGGTTGAATTTCAGTGTGTGCACTGTGTTCTGTGGTGTGCTGTGTAATCACAATAACAAATGGAAATCACCTTCACTTTCATAGCACCCTTAGATAGCTAAGGTAATGATACAGATTACTGTATTACTAGCCTACTCTACTTGAATATGCTCACATGTGAATGGGAGTACAATGTTAGGCTATACTATGATTTCCTTGTGTTATTAATGTTGTTATTACATTGTAATTATTTTACATTTTTGTAAACAGGGTGCTGGAGGAAAGAGAGTTGCTCATTAACCTTTTTTTAGTCAATGCTAACAAAAACAAGACAGGAAACTGATGTACACAAAAGGTAGGACTTCTAAATGTGTTACTGTAAAGAGATCAAAATGTGGGGACACACACATGTACCTATGCAAAATATTATCACAATAAAGCAATACTAAGTAGTTTTCGTCTTTGGTCGTCCTACAGGTTGGAAGCAGAATTGTCTCTCACAGAGAACTAGAGAGAGACTTTCTGCAGTTATAGCCCATGAAGGGCAGTGAAGCAAATTCAGAGGTGATTTTCACCCTCTTTTTGGAAATCACCCTGATTTTGGAAACATTGCTTTAAGGTTGAAAAAACTAAGTTGTTGCTTTAATCTGAAAAGGCTAATAACTGATTTAGAGATTTATTTATGCATAGCCTACATTCTATGCACACCCTGAAGTCAATAAACTTGATGCAGTAAGCAAGCCTTTTCCACTTGCACAGACTTTGGCTGTTTACAGAAAGGCTTTCAAACAGTGCCTGAATTTCTGCAGAATTGGATGTTGTCTTTGTTGCTTTTGTGTCAGTGAAATAACAGCAGTCCTAAGGAGCATACTGTATCTGCACAGATGAATATCCCTATCCAGACTGCACAAGCACATTGCTTTGAGCTTTGTCTGTGTGATTCAGAACATTAACAGGCATTTTACACAGGTGAGCCTGATAAAAGAAACAGAACATATCTGTTAAACTGAAAATGGTCATAGACATCTCCCTTCTGTGTGTTTCTGTGTGTTTCTGTGTGTGTGTGTGTGTGTGTGTGCGTGTGCGTGTGCGTGTGTGTGTGTGTGTGTGTGTGTGTATTTGTGTGTGTAACCGCCCCTAAGATAGGAAAGGATAGGAATGATCTTTCCCCACTAAGATAGGAAAACCAGACAAGGGATGATTTGTGGGCAACAAATTGTGAACAAATTGGCACAGTTTAGCATTCTTCAGTCAATAAGAGTTCCCCATAGGGATAGAAATGCACACACACGTGTGTGTGTGTGTGTGTGTGTGTGTGTGTGTGTGTGTGTGTGTGTGTGTGTGTGCCGTGTGAGAGAAAGAGAGAGAGAGAGAGAGAGAGAGAGAGAGAGAGAGAGAGAGAGAGAGAGAGAGAAAGAAAACAGAGCACTGACTCCTCTTGGCAAGCCTGAAGTTGTTGCTGTAATGGTGATTGGCATGTATAAGTATGCCTATATGTCACAATGCTCAACGCTGGCAGCAGGAAATTCCCTGAGGAATCCAACCAGAGACAGGTGGAAAAGCATCCGCTCGAGGCGGGAAAGCAAAAAAGAGCATTGGGAGATAGGAAATTGTGCATCTGTGTGCTTGACAAGATCTTTTCCAACACTTTTTCCCAAGAACTCACACGGGAATAAGACCGCTTTTTAAAGTTTGTAATAAAAACCAACAGTGAAGTTGTACGCTGTGATATTGCACATTGATCTTCACAAGATTCTGATATTATTTACTTCTGTCATCAGTGGTAAAATTACAATATCTATTTAAAACTGCTTTGATCTGTTCCTTGTA
>CM050208.1:18972500-18975000 GCA_027475355.1 Coilia nasus
ACACACACACACAGACACTCATAGACACACAGGCTCACACACACACACATAAACACACAGGCACACACACAAACACACACACACACATACACACTCACACACACTCACACACACACACACACACAACACTTCCTGGTAAGACGCCCACCACTGATGGCTCTGTGCCTTAGAGGTGACCCCAGGCAGTGCTATTGGGAAGTGTTAATTTAGTAATGCCAGCAGTGTGTGTGTGCGCATGTGTGTGTGTGTGTGTGTGGGTGTGTGCGTGTGTGTGTGTGTGTGTGTGTGTCTCTCTCTGTGCCATGAGGCTTGCATCCGTCAGCAGCGGCATCAATCGATCATGACGGGTCTCACATCGTAGATCAAGTGTGGCGGCATCGGCCACCTGTTGCCTGGGCAGATAGGCATGCCAGCCCTGCCAGACACTGCCTCCACTCCACTCTCCTGTTTTTTTTTTTTGGGGGGGGGGGAGTGTCTGCCACAGGGCAACAGCTGTGGCAGAGACACGAAAGACAGGTGACGAGGACAGAAGGCGCAACAGTCACACACACAAAACCTCAAACTCCTCTTGCCGTATCTTAACTACCGTAGCCCTCCTGATGTTCTTTAAATATGTTTGTGGGCTATTGATGATTCCTTTGTGAGTCCATGTTTTTTTTTTTTTTTTTGGTTTTTATTCATTTATTCATCGATTATGTCCCGTGTAACAAAGTGTAACAATATGTCACATTATGTACTTACACTGTAGCATATAATATTACATGTAGATACACAAAAAAATAACCGTGAAATAAAATGCATGACTTAAGATAGGCATCAAAAAGCTTAAAACTAGTTTTTATCTGATAGAACCCAAATCTGTTTTGTTTTGGTTATTTTTTTGTGGAAGATTTTTTGTTAGAAGACACTGTTGTCAAATCCACAGCTGAAACATTTAGTGATAATAAAGAAAATATTACAGTAAAAGACTAACAGTTTCACTCTTTGCCTGTCTTGTCCTGAATACAGATCAAACAGATTTGAATTTAGTTCCCACAGCAAGGGCTTCACTCTGCAAAAATGGCACAACAAAACTGAGCAGTTCATAGAAATAACAAAGCATCACACCCCCATGCAGTACAAAATGGTAGTGGCGTCACCACACCAGCGGACAGTCTTCACAGGACCCAGAGCAGAGGCGGTTCTTATCAACAGGCAAGCCAGGCAGCTGCTTTGGGCCCCCACCAGTTGACGACAGAGAGTCGAAATTTGCACAGCCGTTGATGGAGAAATTTGCGCGGCGAGAGTGAAGATTCGAAATTTGCGTTTTGAAAAGTCATCCGCTGAGTCTGACTCTGATGGGGTTCCCGTTTACAAATAAGCCTCCTGTTGGGATGAGCAAAATGCTAAGCAGCCAATTGCGTGACCACATTTTTTGAGTGACAAAAGCCTTCAAGCAATCAGCGCTTGCAGAGGGATCCCTTACTACGAATGTTTGCACAAATCGGAAACCCTGTATTAACGTGCACATTTTGCATGTTGGTAGCGGTTAGTAAGCCTCCATTGCTATGAAGAGAAACTATCCTTCGGGGAGTGAAAAAAGAAGAAGAGGGGATCTCTATCAGGGGTGGAGCTAGGGGGTGGATTTTGGGGCAAAAGCCCTGAATCTTTTTAAGCTTTAAAAAATCATGACAACCCTGAGAATATGCTCCCTGTAAATTACATTAAAACTGATTAATGGGCAAATAGCCTACAACAAAACCCACATTTCCCTCATTCTTAAAACTAAATGCTGTTATTCTAACGTGACCCAACTAGAAAAATAGAATCCCACTAAAACAAGGGCGTGCATGTGTTCTAATTCTAAACATTAACGTCTCCTTTGTACAGTCTACGCTCGTCTGTCAGAACTCGTCTGTCTTCCTTCAACCACATAAGACATTTCTTTAAAAAAAAAACTACTGTTACCTTGTCATCAGTAGCAGCCAGTAAGTTGTCACACGTTTCAGGTCAGTGATTAAAACGTTATTTTGGGTTAGCACGGCAGTCTTGACGTTTGGTAGGCTACTAGCCACAGCTTGGCTGTCTACATCAGCTAGCTAGGTTAGGCTGCTATAAGAATTCTAGCCTGGTAAACCAGCCCCTCGTACTTCTTTTTATTTTGTACAGAATTCTGAAATGAAGTACGAGGAAAAAGTTAACGAGTTAATGAAATTGGGACGTGAAGAATAACTTTAAAGGTGTTATGATACATTAACTAGTAATTTTCTCCATTCCTGAGCTTTGATTGCCATCTAGTGGAAAGTATATGCAACAGCATACTTAGCTACAAAATCACGGGCCTATTGTTCACTAAGCACAGTGAGGATATTTTAATGTCACGTGCATTGGTCTATAGTGACAGACACAATTTCACTGAATTTTCTACACTCTGTCAGTCTATTTTTTTCCCAATCTCACCACACTACCACAAATGGACTACAAGATTAGGCAACTTCTATTTTGAAGTTATGCGCAATAC
>CM050208.1:18985000-18997500 GCA_027475355.1 Coilia nasus
TTTTGTGTGTGTGTGTGTGTGTGTGTGTGTGTGTGTGTGTGCGTGTGTGTGCGTGTGTGTGTGTGTGTGTACAAAACATCCTCATCCTCACTTGAAACTCAGAAGCCCATGGCCTGAACAAACTGAGTGGGGAATTATGTCTAGAGCTGAGGACAGAGTCATGCACTGATTATGCAATATGTCACAGGTTTGGTGCAATGAAGGGAAAATTAAAAGACACAGCTTTGTGTGTTTTTTGGCAGGCTGGTTGAGTGGTTAGTTAATCCTCCTCCATAAATAAGACCTACATATACATCACTTGACATACATCCAAAAGATGCTTTCTTCAACAAATTGCCTAAACAAGCATCAAAGTGGTCAGTTTCTCACAGTCGATGCCATTTAACTAAGTATATATTTAGGTCGTTTTCTTTCCAAGAAGAAAAACATAGCCAATACAATATACACTGTTGATACCAGTAGTCTAAGCTGGTCTGGCCTTGGGATCCACAACTTCTCGCAGCTAAGAAACCACAACCCACATGGCGATAGTTTCAAGCGAGCTAAACTGATTTTTTTTTCCAAGAAGAGGAACATAGCCAATACAATATACCGTACACTCTTCCTGGTACTACTATAGGCCTGCACAAACTGAATAGGCCACATGGTAGTAGTTTCAAGCAAGCTAAACTAAAACAAATTTCCAAAAAGGGCCGTTCCAAGAATGGCCAATACATACAGTACAGTCTTCCTGATAGGCCTGCACAGACTGAATAGGCTACTGTGTAAATACATATAATTTCACTTTGACAACTATATATAAAAATAACTAATGACAGCCCCTTTGGGGATAAGGCTAGACATTGGCTATTTAGAGGCACTAATGATAGAGCTGGGCATAACGTACAGGCTGCTGCTCATATTAATGTCAAGGTCTGGGAGGATGTTAGAGCTTAATTTCCAACCTGACCTCTCCTTCGTCTTCAGCTAGACCAATTCAGAGACACGGATTTTGCACAAATGAGTTATGCTTAATAGTATTATCATTATTACGATGGCGGTATTACTTGAATGGTATCAACTGTGAGAAACTGATCACTTACACTACACATGGCATTAGTTTTCTTACTCAGATTTCTTCTGCAGAGCCCATTTCTTTTAGCCTGATAAACCAGCCCCTTGTACATCATTTCATTTTGTACAGAGGGTCTGGTGTCGCTGACATTGACATTCATGTATGCAGACTGAGCAAATCTGAGCCAATGAGGGAGTGTTCATAAGTGATGACATTGACTTTGTGTGCTACATTTCAATTGTAGTGCATAGGTAGGCTAATTGCATGCATAAAGACAGCCACTTATTATAAACTTTAGAAGAGTCCACACTCCAGAAAAAAATCTCAGTTTCTCAATGTAGCAAGGCCAGACCCTCTGTACAAAATGAAATGAAGTACGAGGGGCTGGTTTACCAGGCTGTATTACTTTGCCTTTGCTGTGTGGTTAGAAGGCCACCATGCGTGTAATAATACTCTCTCACAAGCATGCTCTTGTTAGGCCCTTTTGTGATGCTCTAAGCCTAGCCATCTTAAGAATTCAACAAGTTTTACCTTTGTCCATGGGACGTGTTGTTTCTAAAAGAAGTTGCCATTTTAATGTTTCATGCCCTCACAGACAGCATTTCCTTGACCACAGCATTTCTGGATGAGTAGATTATGGTAATTCCACCTCAAACGGACCAGCACAGGAATTACAAATAAAAAAAGAAAGAAGTAAAAAAAGAAAAAACTCACCTTTGAGTTGCTACCCACCAGATGAGAAACACTGGTGTAGACAATGTTAAAAGTCTTTCACAACCTGCTGCAAAAGCTGTATAACGTGGCTGAGAGGTAAGCCAACTGAAAAAAAAAAAACCTTTTTCAGCAGCTTTTAGAGGTGGGTGGAAAAGGTTGTGTGTGTGGACAAGGCTGTAGAAAGCTGCGAGGGATGTGGTGAGGAGCTCCTACTTTATCTGTGTCTACGTAAGTCAGACTTGTGGCAGGTGTGTGGCATCTGTGTGGACAGGGGGAGAGATTGGTGCGGGTCCCCCGGTTAGTGTCAATGATGGCGGGACCGAGCGGTTAGAGGAGGCCCCCCCTGGCCACTGGCACGGACGGATACACCAGGGCACATCATGCGTGGCAGGAAGCCATGCAGAAAAATATGGAAATTGCCACTTAAGTGTCGTGCTGCTGGCCCATTTTCTGGACACACACACACACAAACACACACACACACACCTGCATCCACTCAACCTGCTCAGCTCTGCTGTCAGGGAAACACCATGCTTCAGACAGCTTAGACCAGTGTGGAACACCATGCCTACATCACCTGAGTATGCATGCATGCAAATCTCAACATCTGCCTGGTAGCTAGCCAACAGAACATCAATCGGCATACTACATATTAAACTTAACGACTTCACTGTGCCTTAACCAACTATTTGACCTTGCCTATTGAAGAGAGAACAATTGTGGTTGCTAACCAGTAATAATAGTAATATACCAGTAATAATAGTAATAGTATAGTAATGTAGTGTAGCCCTTAGTTATAGTAATAAGTCCTGTTGTGGTACCTCCGCTAATAGCTTAGACTTGTAAGAGCTAACGGAACACTAGTCTTAATCCAATTTGCATGCATTACTTTAACACAAACCTTATTGTGTGTTTTTTACAAAAATGGACAATTTTGTTTTCCTTGGTTGACTAAAATATTTATTTCACAAAATATAACACAGGGCTTCTGTTTGTTTTAATGACTGAACTCAGCTGTGCTACATTTGGAATCTGTATCTTCAGTTTGGAACAATGTTTGTTCACAGGTGTTTGCACCACATTCTTGTGTAATGACTGAATTCTTTAAGAAACACTACTGTTTAACCCTTTAATACACACCCCTATTATAACTTTGTTGTTACCAGAATGGCAAAGATCAAGTTGTAATGTGCTACTAAAGACTTTCTGTAATGTCGTAGTAACGTAGTGCTATTGGCCTCCACAAACTCCGCAAATTCATTAAGTTTTAATACATTCAAGCAAGTGATTCACACACCTCTTGTAATGCAGCACCAGTATTTCTTTAACATGCACAGCGCTACCCAGACTGTTAACCTATTTATAATAAACAGAGTTTATCCTGCTTTGATGAAGAGAAAATTACTGCCAGGCACTCTTGAGCAAAAACACAGTCTAAATGCTGGGGTATTAAAAGACCAGATATTCCACAGGCAGGTTGCTCTACTCTCACATACAGTAAGTCATAACATATACACATCTGAACAGAGGTCTGCTGCTACTTATGCATGTGCTGCTGATCGTCCTTGCCAAACCCTCATGAAACCTTTCAGTGATAAAGCTGCGCTTTTGCTGCTATTGATTCTGGGCAAGCCGCAGCTGCAAACATCGCATAAACGAAGCTCGGGCGGACTCAGGTCAAACACATCGCATGCGGTCGTGGGTATTTACAGTCACTGCGTTTATCTCGTCGGGCAAAATGTTTGTTTGTTTGTTTGTTTGGTTTTTTGAGTGGGTGCGTGTGTGTGTGTACGTGTGTGAGTGTCTGTGTGTACTGTATGTTTTTGTGTAATGTTGGTGTGTGTGCATGCACGTGTGTTTGAGTGTGTGTGTGTGTGTGTGTGTGTGTGTGTGTGTGTGTGTGTGTGTGTGTGTGTGTGTGTGTGTGTGTGTGTGTTAATGTAAATACCTGAGCAGAGTGCCTCTGTGACACTCTGTGAGCCGGGTATGCAAATGTCAGTGTGGGAGGCTGCTTAAATCACTCCCCTGCAGCACCTGGTAAGACTAGCCAAGTGTGATTTGTCTTTCTGCAACGGGACAAAATGCTCACAGAGGAACTGGGTGTAGAAACGAGTGCGCAGGGATTGCAGCATCCTTCAGACCAGGCTGTGCTAAAAGCACCCGTTCAATTAGTAAAAAGTCAGACATTTTCCAATAAAACACTGCAAATGTTAAGAATGGCATTAGAAAGCATAATTATACTACATACTCCTTTTAGGTATGTGCAAACTATGTAGTTACATAGTTTCTATATTGCTATGTTAAACTTTTTGCAAAACACTTATAACTTTCTATGAATTTGTTCATTCAGATCTGTTTTATAAAGTTTCTATATTAGATTTATATATATAAAGTGTTTCTGCTAGTGTTTTATTGACTCACTGAGTGCTGTATAGGATAATCATTTGTTGTCTCTGCCCACCCCTTACACCAAATACCCTCTCCCTTTCCTCCGTCAAAAAGAAAAACATTTTTCCTTTCGTCTTCCAGGAACAGCCCCAACACCCCTCCCCCATACTTACCATTTCTTTTTCTCCCCTCCTCTCTTTCCTCTGGCCCTTTAATCAGAGAAAAGCCCGGCGGATCCATTAAAGGAGGAGGGCGGCGCGGCGCAAGCATCTCTGAGGCACTGGGTCCAATCGATACAGGAATCAATCTGGGTGGACTGATATCCCATTTTTTCTGGCAAACATTTGCTTTACCTCCTCTTTACTCAGGTAGTTACCCCTGTGCTATGCCACCCCACCCCCCACCCCCCCACCCCCCACCCCCCCCACCCCCACACACACACATAGCACACACACCCACACACACACACATAGCACACACACCCACACACACACACATAGCACACACACACTAACACATACACACAGCACACCCACCTCTACCGCCATCACCGTCTATTGGTTTGGGGGTGGGGCTCATATTGATAATATAATAGAAACCACCACAAGTATTCTCAAGTGATGTCCTCCACGTCAACCCCACCCCACACTCGCTCCATCCCACCCCACGCTGGCTCCATCCCACCCCACACTGGCTCCATCCAGCCCCCTGTCCCCAGACGAGCGGCATGGCCGAAACCCAAATGTGCAATCTAGCTCAGTGGCCTGTGGGCAATGCGACAGCGCTGCAGACACCTGCGGAGCGACCATCAGCACCCAGCGCAATCGATAGAGCACGGACAAAGAGAGGGAGGCAGAGAGGGAAAGAGAGGGAGGGAAAGAGAGGGAGAGAAAAGGGATGTAGCGAAGGAGAGAGGGTGGGAGAAAGGAAAAAAGGGTGGGGGGGAAGGGAGAGAAAGAAAGGGATAGAGTGAAGGAGAGAGGATAAGAGAAAGCAAGAGAGGGAATGGAGAAATGGAGGGAAAAAGAGAGGATGGAAGGAAAAAAAAAGAGGGTGAAAGAGAGGGAGATGATGGTGGGAGAGAGGGTGGGGGGGGGAGATGCGAAACATAACCATAATGGTGCATTGGCGTTTCTGTGCTCTCTTGTAATTATCCAAACTCCATTACCAAAGCCATACCTTCAGCAAGACAAAAACAAGTACATAAATAATATAGGGCTGAATCCAAAATGTTGACTCATTCACTGTAGAGTGCACTGTGTAGGGAGCATAACAATGTAAATCACACCCTATGTCATGTCTATGTAGGGAGCATAACAATGTAAATCACACCCTATGTCATGTCTATGTAGGGAGC
Organism: Coilia nasus; assembly: GCA_027475355.1. Lineage (NCBI taxonomy): Eukaryota > Metazoa > Chordata > Actinopteri > Clupeiformes > Engraulidae > Coilia > Coilia nasus. Next base: position 18,990,514 of record CM050208.1, read on the forward strand.
ATAACAATGTAAATCACACCCTATGTCATGTGCTATGTAGGGAGCATAACAATGTAAATCACACCCTATGTCATGTGCTATGTAGGGAGCATAACAATGTAAATCACACCCTATGTCATGTGCTATGTAGGGAGCATAACAATGTAAATCACACCCTATGTCATGTGCTATGTAGGGAGCATAACAATGTAAATCACACCCTATGTCATGTGCTACGTAGGGAGCATAACAATGTAAATCACACCCTATGTCATGTGCTACGTAGGGAGGGAGTGGACGTTTCGGACAGAGCTTAAGAAATATGGCGTTTTAGAAAAAAAGAAACAAGGCATAAAGAGGTCCACCCACTTCACCACCATCATCACTACCACCACTACCACCACATTTCAGCTTCTAGCCGCATGGCACAGATCCAGTTGGGCAGAATGTGTTTACCCATTCCTTTTAGACCCTGCCCGCTAATTGCCTGGGTAATGAACACGTTATTACACCAAATTGGGATGGGAATAACATTACACGGCCGGCTATGTGGTGGCAGTCCCCCTACGTCAGCTAAAGCAGACCTTATCAAGCAGATGTCATGTAGAGAAATCTACACCGTCAGCAGTGTAGCTGTCACCATACACCCCTCCCAGACAGACATATCCACACACATACATACACACACACATACACACACACAAGCAAACATACTCACACACAGTTATACAAACACACACAAATACACACACATGCACACACGCAGGCACACACACACACACACACACACACACACACACACACACACACACACACTGACATGAACATAAATATAAACTTTCATACATTACACACACAAAAAACATATACAAAGATAGACAGAGAGAGAGATAGACAGGCAGAGAAAGAGAGGGAAAGGAAGACAGAGAGAGAGAGACAGACAGACAGAGAGAGAGAGAGAGAGAGACAAACAGAGAGAGAGACAGACAGACAGAGAGAGAGAGAGAGAGAGAGAGAGAGAGAGAGAGAGAGAGAGAGAGAGAGAGAGAACGAGAGGGAGAGGGAGAGGGAGAGGGAGAGGGAGAGGGAGAGGGAGAGGGAGAGAGAGAGAGAGAGAGAGAACGAGAACGAGAGGAAGAGGGAGAGGGACAGGGAGATACACACTTCAGGCAGAGGTATGGTGAAGCTTGACTCCAATTCCCCTTAAAGCTAAATCTCAAATCTCCTCGGGAGAGAGGCAATTGATGGGGAGAGCACAGCATTAAAGATTACCATTCGCGACCTCTGTCTTTAGGAATCAGTACCACAGATAAGCCGGAGCATATGGAAAAGCAACACCACAATAAGCTGCAACATAGGCAACCATCCATTTACACGAATGCTATCACATATCTGATTGTTGGAGTAAGAGCATGAGCGGAAAGCACTTGATCGCTTAAGAGGCAAGGCTGAGCATCAGGGAGACAGTCATGGAAAGTCAGTGACAACAACTTGCCCTCCTTGTATTCTATGACTCTATTCCACTGGAGATGGAGCAGAGAGACACAATCTAGAGCAGCTGAATAACTGGGACAGGGTGTTGGGGTGTGTTGCAGGTTTGGGGTGTTGGGGTATGTTGCCTTAGATAGCTGTAGTTAGTCAAGCTGACTGCAGAGGACTCATCCTGAATGATAGGGTGGGTTGGAGTAAGGACATTGTTATTATTATTACCATTATTATTTTTATTATTTTATTATTATTATTATTATTTATTTTATTTATTTTGTTGTTGTTGTTGTTGTTGTTGTTGGGTTGGGGGAAAATACATTCTCTAACAAGGCCCATAGTTCCTGGCAGTGCTCCTGTTGGAGGGCCATGGTGCTTACCATTCCATGAGAGTTTGGAGACTATCTATGGCTAGCTATACTATTTGTATATGGGGTGTTTACCATCAGGACTGACACTCAGCAGTGGAGGGAAATGGGTGTCATTCATCCACTTACTTACATTGGTACATTGTGCCTGACAGACACATTCAAAGCTCAGTTAGTGGAGCTAAGTTGTAAGCAGCTGGACCTCTTTTTTGGGGCTTGAGAACGTTTCACCTTTCATTCAAAGGGCTTCTTCAATTCTGGCCTGATAATTGGGGAACCAGGAGCCGTTTTACTGTCATGAAGCTCCAAAAAGAACTGCAGTTGCTTGCAACTCAGCTCCTTTGACTACCATGGACCTGGATGAATGAGAACCTTCACAGACACATCCACAGCTCACATTCAGGTTAATGGCACTGGTTTGAGCAACCGATAAAGCTCAAAAATATGTTTTTAAAGCTTTATTGTCAAACTTGAATGCTATGAAAACAGCCAAGGATGATTCAAAGGAGGCAACCAGAGCCATTACAATCTGGATAGTAGTGCTCAGGAACACCTGCAAACAAGCTTCAGAACATGTTGCAGAGGCATACAAACAGCTTTAAAAGTCCACACACAAACTGGGCATTTATCTACATATCTTTCTTGTGTTTTCTCAGGACCTTCTTTATACTCTCCTTACAGTAAAAGAAATACTGACAGGGTGTGTGTGTGTGCACGTGTGTGTGTGTGCGTGCGAGAGTGTGTGTGTGCGCTGTATATGTATGTATGTATGTATGTATGTGTGTGTGTGTATCTGTGCTGTATGTGTGCATGTGTGTGTGTGTATGCGTTTGTGCTGCATGTGTATGGGGGTGTCTGTGTGTTTGTATGTGTGTGTGTGTGTGTGTGTGTGTGTGTGTGTGTGTGTGTGTGTGTGTGTGTGTGTGGGGGGGGTGTGTGTGTGTGTGTGTGTGTGTGTGTGTGTGTGTGTGTGTGTGTGTGTGTCTGTGCTGTATGTGTGCGTGTGCGTGTGAATGTGTGTACAGTATGTGTTTGTGCTGTATGTGTATGTGGGTTGTGAACGGGTCGCAGTAAGTCCAGAGGGAGTGATCTGGTCCATGCACTTTGCAGTTATGTTCTCGACCAGCAGTGCAGAAGGTCACAAAGAATCACCTGTGCACACACCCGAGGACGTATACTACAAGGCCACCAGTGCACACACCCGAGGACGTATACTACAAGGCCATTAACCAGCCAGAAGGCATAGACAAGGCCATTAGGCAGGCTCCAAACTTTGATGTACAGTTATGTGTGTATCTGGAGGTGCCATTTTAAAGTAGACTTTTGCAGGGAATGATTTTTTCTCACTGAGTTGTTTTGTTGGTATTGTATATCGGATATCTAACACAATTAATCTTCTCCCTGGCAATTAGGGTTAGTCACTATTGCCACGACTGCTTGCTTCAGTTGGGAAACCAGAAGAAAACACATAAGCCAATTCTTTACCATTCATTAGGTACCTCTAATTTCATTGGCTATGGCAAACAGACAAAAAGACTCAGACTGCTGCTTTAAGGGAATCATTGCTCAGATTTCTTCAGGGGAATTGGCAAGGGTTGTGCATCAAGGTGGGGTGCCGGAGAGGACTGACAGAAGGGTCACAGATTGTGGGGCCCTGCACCCCACCACCAAGGCAGAGTGCCACAGAGTCACAGCCACAAGACCATGGAACAGCAATATGGCGGAGGGCACTCCAGCTGACCAATCAGAGGTCAGCACTTGGGAGGGGTGCTCTCAGCACTGGGGAGGAACGGGGTCATGTGGGAAACATGGAAGAGTCTTCATGCTGCTCCTTAGTTCATGAACCCATTGTGTATGTACTTGGACATTGCCGTGAAAGTGGCTCTGTGGGTTTGTGTGTGTGTGTATGTGTGTTTGTGTGTGTATGTGTGTGTGTGTGATTATGTGTGCATTACGAGAAGACCACAGAAGAAAGGGCAAGAATGTTTCCATATTTATATTCAAAGCCACTCGTGCATTTAACAGGATGCTGTTATTTTATTTTATTTGTCTGCTTTTCCAGGAAGACTGTCTGCCTGTCTGTGCCTCTGATTATTTATTCCCATTGCTTTCCCCTGGCATTGCCCTCCTCTGCATTAACCCTCACCTGGCCTGTTTCACAATAAAAGCCCCCGCTTCCTGTGGAGCCTCGCCCGTGACAGAGACAGATGCTCCCCTGTTCTCAGGTGTTGCCCGCCCATCATCCATCATCATCTCGATAGACTCCATGTGCTCTGACTTACTGTGAGAGCCGCGTGCCCTCACCACGGCAGACGTGCCACATACCTGTGAGGTCTATGATAGGCCTCAGTGACGCTTGCCTAACGTTTCACAGGCAAGGCAGACGTGCCACATACCTGTGAGGTCTATGATAGGTCTCAGTGACGCCTGCCTAATGTTTCACAGGCAAGGCAGAAAGAAAAGGCAAATTCGTTTACACAGTGGGTTTTTTTACACAGAGGTAGTTCAATGTGCTTTCACAAAAACAAATGCAAAGAACATTAGATGACAGAAAGTACAAAAAACATAAATGATGCAAACTGGGTAAATGACAGTGAATAACAAGTAAAAGTAAAAACATTCAGAAGAATGCAGGCCTATCATAGACCTCACAGGTATGTGGCATGTCTGCCTTGCCTGTGAAACGTTAGGCAAGCGTCACTGAGGCCTATCATAGACCTCACAGGTATGTGGCACGTCTGTGAAACATTAGGCAGGCGTCACTGAGACCTATCATAGACCTCACAGGTATGTGGCACATCTGCCTTGCCTGTGAAACGTTAGGCAAGCATCACTGAGGCCTATCATAGACCTCACAGGTATGTGGCACGTCTGCCGTGGTGAGGGCACGCGGCTCTCACAGTAAGTCAGAGCACATGGAGTCTATCGAGATGATGATGGATGATGGGCGGGCAACACCTGAGAACAGGGGAGCATCTGTCTCTGTCACGGGCGAGGCTCCGCAGGAAGCGGGGGCTTTTATTATGAAACAGGCCAGGTGAGGGTTAATGCAGAGGAGGGCAATGCCAGGGGAAAGCAATGGGAATAAATAATCAGAGGCACAGACAGGCAGACAGTCTTCCTGGAAAAGCAGACAAATAAAATAACAGCATCCTGTTAAATAAGATAAGATAATATAATATAATATAAAAGAATAAATGACAATAGAAAATGAGATGAAATAAAAAAATGTAAACATTAAAATTTGAAAGAAAAACATATACAGTAGGAGAATGCAGGTTTAGTAGTGCTTTACTGTAATGGTGCTAGAAATAGTCAGCGAGTTGCCAGCAGCTCACTTATCAGCTGTCAGCTAGTCTTCAACGGGACCCTGAAATTCTAACCCGTATATTTCTCACTATCAACAATGTGTCAAGAAATGACTCATGTATTATGTCTCATTGTGGTATATAATGAATTAAATATAAACCAACCCTTTAAATAATAGCAACACTTTACAATAAGACTGTGCATATGAATGTTTTATAAATTATTTACACCTTATTTGTAAATTAGGTTTATAGGCCATTTATAAGCTGTTAAACCATTTCATAAGGTGAAATTTGACCTGCTGAAATGAGGCCAGAGGTATCTTTTCTGGCAAGTTATAATAATAATAGTAATAATAAATTCATTTACTTTATGAAAGGTAATCATTTGCAAATGCTGATATATTCTACACTGTACAAGAAGACTCCCTTGCGGAAGCCAAATATGTCAACACACCAGTAGATGGTCATGAATGATATGCCAAGACACATCAAGATGGGACAGAGTCAGTTTGGCAGACAACAGATACTAATGATACTGACTGATGGAGAGGTCAAAGTCATGCCACAACCTGGAGCTGATTGAAAGACAGAACATCCATTTGCGGCTCCATGCTACAGCTGCAATCTTGGCTTATCTGTGAATATCTGCCGCTCCTACTCTAGAGGTCTAGTGCAGCCCACTGAAACATACAAACACATACATACATACACACACACTCACACACACACACACACTCTCACACAAACACTCTCACACACACACACACACACACACACACACACACACATACACTCACAAACTCACACACACACTCTCTCTCTCTCTCTCACACACAAATACACATAAACACACACATGCATATACACACATACACATTTACTCTCTCTCTCTCTCTCTCTCTCTCTCTCTCTCTCTCTCTCTCTCTCTCTCTCTGTCACACAAACACACATACACACACACACTCCCACTATAGATATCTGTCTACGCAGTGCATCTAGCCTCACCCAACCCACTGAATGCTCTTATTGTATTTAATAATAAGGCAACGGCTTCATTTGCTGTGTGTGGCGGTCTCAGGAGGGGAGCGGTGGGATTAAATTGCATTAGCGGTGTAATTCTTCCCCCTGCACTAGATCATGACATGAAATTACTGTCTGTGCCCATCTGCGCTAATGGATTAGAAGACCACAACACACACGTGCATTCCACAAACAAACACAGATATGATCACATACCCACACACACACACACACACACAAATAGACACACAAACATACAAGCACATACACACACAGATACACTTTACACTAGCACACAAACATACAGCACACACACACACACACACACACACGCGCGCACACACACACACACACACAAATAGGCACACAAACATACAAGCACATACACACACAGATACATTTTACACGAGCACACAAACATACAGCACACACACACACACACACACATGCGCACACACACACACACACACAAATAGGCACACAAACATACAAGCACATACACACACAGATACATTTTACACGAGCACACAAACATACAGCACACACACACACACACACACACACAAATAGGCACACAAACATACAAGCACATGCACACACACACACACACACACACACACACACACACACAGGAAGAATGACATGCACACTTTAGCTGTCACGCACCAGAATGAAACATGTAAATGATTTAAAGCTCCAGCTCATATATGAATGCCATAACCAATCACTCAGGAATGAGAGGTTGATGCAAATTGCATGAGTTGTCACTGCCATGGTATTTAAGAGGAGAACATTACATGCTAGTGAACGCCATTTCCATATTT
>CM050208.1:19002500-19005000 GCA_027475355.1 Coilia nasus
TTCCTGCATTCTAGTCCATTCTAGAGGGATCTGTTAGACATGTCAAATACTTAATCCCTTCTAATTCATAGCCTATATTCTCAGTTGCATGGCCTGCACAAGACAATATGGAAAGAAACAATAACCACTTCATTACTGACTTCTAGAGATTCTTATGTAAACAATAGCAAAATTGAGACTCATGTTATACTAACTTTCAGTAGATTCAAACTGGGACTGCAGAGATGGATTACTTGTTTGCTTTTTTGTATGTTAGAAGTGGTATAAATAGACTGACAGACACAATTTCACTGATTTTTCTACACTCTGTCACTATAGACCTATGCACGTGACATTAAAATATCCTCACTGTGCTTAGTGAACAATAGGCCCATGATTTTGTAGCTAAGTATGCTGTTGCATATACTTTCCACTAGATGGCAATCAAAGCTCAGGAATGGAGAAAATTACTAGTTAATGTATCATAACACCTTTAAAGTTATTCTTCACGTCCCAATTTCATTAACTCGTTAACTTTCTCCTCGTACTTCATTTCAGAATTCTGTACAAAATAAAAAGAAGTACGAGGGGCTGGTTTACCAGGCTAGAATTCTTATAGCAGCCTAACCTAGCTAGCCGATGTAGACAGCCAAGCTGTGGCTAGTAGCCTACCAAACGTCAAGACTGCCGTGCTAACCCAAAATAACGTTTTAATCACTGACCTGAAACGTGTGACAACTTACTGGCTGCTGATGATGACAAGGTAACAGTAGTTTTTTTTTTAAAGAAATGTCTTATGTGGTTGAAGGAAGACAGGCGAGTTCTGACAGACGAGCGTAGACTGTACACAGGAGACGTTAATGTTTAGAATTAGAACACATGCACCTTGTTTTAGTGGGATTCTATTTTTCTAGTTGGGTCACGTTAGAATAACAGCATTTTATTTTTAAGAATGAGGGAAATGTGGGTTTTGTTGTAGGCTATTTGCCCATTAATCAGTTTTAATGTAATTTACAGGGAGCATATTCTCAGGGTTGTCATGATTTTTTAAAGCTTAAAAAGATTCGGGGCTTTTGACGTGAGATTCGGGGCTTCAGCCCCAAAGGCCACCTCCTAGCTCTGCCCCTGATAGAGATTCTTCTTTTCTTCTTTTTTCTTCTTTCTTTTTTAACTCCCCGAAGGATAGTTTCTCTTCATAGCAATGGAGGCGTACCAACCGCTACCAACAGGCAAAATGTGCACGTTAATACAGGGTTTCCGATTTGTGCAAACATTCGTAGTAAGGGATCCCTCTGCAAGCGGTGATTGCTCGAAGGCTTTTGTCACTCAAAAAATGTGGTCACGCAATTGACTGCTTAGCACTTTGCTTATCCCAACAGGAGGCTTATTTGTAAACGGGAAACCCATGAGAGTCACTCAGCGGATGACTTTTCAAAACGCAAATTTCGAATCTTCACTCTCACCGCGCAAATTTCTCCATCAACGGCTGTGCAAATTTCGACTCTGTCGTCAACTGGTGGGGGCCCCAAGCAGCTGCCTGGCTTGCCTGTTGATAAGAACCGCCTCTGCACACACACACACATATTCGATCATCCTGTCATGTCAGTGGTAAATAGTCTACAACAAAACCCATATTTCCCTCATTCTTAAAATGCTGTTATTCTAACGTGACCCAACTAGAAAAATAGAATCCCACAAACAAGGTGTTCGTGCATGTGTTCTAATTCTAAACATTAAACGTCTCCTTTGTACAGTCTGTCAGAACTCGTCTGTCAGAACTTGTCTGTTTTCCTTCAACCATGGACATAATACATTTCTTTACTAAAAACTACGGGTACCTTTCATCAGCAGCAGCCAGTGAGTTGTCACACGTTTCAGGCCAGTGATTTCAAAGTTATGTTGGGTTAGTCTTGACGTTTGGTAGGCTACTACAGCTTGGCTGTCTACATCGGCTAGCTAGGTTAGGCTGCTATAATAATTCTAGCCCGGTAAACCAGCCCCTCGTACTTCTTTTTATTTTGTACAGAATTCTGAAATGAAGTATGAGGGAAGAGCTAATGAGTTAATGAAAGTGGAATGTGAAGAATAACTTTAAAGGTGTTATAAGAAGAATAACATTAAAGGCTAGTAATTTTCTCCATTCCTGAGCTTTGATCGGCATCTAGTGGAAAGTATATGCAACAGCATACTTAGCTACAAAATCATGGGCCTATTGTTCACTAAGCACAGTGAGGATATTTTATTGTCACATGCATAGGTCTATAGTGACAGAGTGTAGAAAATGCAGTGAAATTGTGTCTGTCAGTCTATTTATACCACTTCTAACATACTAACATACAAAAAAACAAACAAGTAATCCATCTCTGCAGTCCCAGTTTGAATCTACTGAAAGTTAGTATCACATGAGTCTCAATTTTGCTATTGTTGTTTACATACGAATCTCTAGAAGTCAGTAATTAAGTGGTTATTGTTTCTTTCCACATTGTCTTGTGCAGGCCATGCAACTGAGAATACAGGCTAT
>CM050208.1:19015000-19040000 GCA_027475355.1 Coilia nasus
ATACTTTCAACTTGTTTATTCAAGGTAACACAACATAAGAAGGAATCACTTTAAAAAAATACTTTAGTTTCCTTTTAGTTAGTTTTGCATTGTTGATATAGGTTGGTATTTAGTGTTTACTGTCATTTTCATTTTTATTTTAGTTCACAAAATTATATTTTCAGTGATAGTTTTAGTTTTAGTCAACTATAAAAACCCTGGATGGAATGAGATGTCATGTGCAGGAAAAGCGTGCAAGCGAGACGGCGAAACACTCTCATGGTCCAAGGGCCATGGCTAGTCTCCATCCCCCGAGTCCACAATCAGCTACGGCTAACAGCAGGGGACAGTCAGCAGGCCAAGTCCTCCTTCGCAATGACATGCCAAACAAGCCCTAAAATATGCAGCTCTACAGACAATGATGAATCATGGCCAAATGTCTTATCGATCCCCCCCCCCCCCCCCCCCTCTATATGACTGGCGATGGGCCGCAAGTACATGTTTATTGAATATGGATAATATATGAATTCTCTTTAATGAGTATGTGTTTCTCATTACTGACCCAATTGATCGCTACGGCGAATAATTGCGGAGAAGAGATGCACATGGTAATGAATGAGCTGGATGAGATCAGGGTGAGACATGGCGATTGGGTGGTGGTTGGGGGCGCTGAGGGGGTGCTGACCTTAAAAACAAAGGCTTGCCTCTAATCTATCTCTCTCTCCTTGTCTCTCATTTTCTCTCTCTCTCTCTCTCTCTGTCTTTCTCTCTCTCCATCTCTCTCTATCTCTGTTCTCCCTTTCACTTGCTCCCTCACTTTTTTCACTCGCTCTTTCTCCCTCTTTCTCCTTTGCACATAATTGACTTTCAAGGCAGAAGTGATCTTTAATTAATGTCAGTGCCTAATGCTCATCCATATTTTCAAACCTTGATGAGGGCGATCAATAGCCCCTGCGCCTGGTTAAAGACGGGCAGCGCAGTGGCTCTGCGTGCCTGCTGGGAGTGGTGCTGGAGCTGGAGGCAGAGAGAGAGAGTGGCAGTGGCAGTGGTGGCAGTGGTGCAGAGCTGTGCTGGTGGCTGATGAGGCTCAGATAAGAGGTCTAAGCAGCACGCAGCGGGCATCCAAAATCTCAGCTGGCACAGGAGTGGCTCATCAGAGCAGGGCCCTGTGCTCAGACAGCGTAAGCGTTTGGAGACACGGCCGCGTTTGGAGCCCCGCGGCACGGTGGATGGACGAGGTGTGGTGAGAGCACTCAGACACAACATGGCTTCCATCACATCAGCAAAAGGTCAGGGGACCTTTTTCATTGCTTTGACTGAGTTCAGATATGTCCATGTGTGTAGTGGAAAGTTCTGTATGCTAAATCCTGTCTTTACACTGAGAATATAATGCATGCACGAATGCTGTTAGGGTATGGAAACAGTTTGACATAACCACCCAATTTCTTTACTTTTCATTTTATGTCTCTCAGACTGCAAGTATATATTCTACACAAGTGTACATCGTACCCAAGTATACATGATTCCACACATGTATGCATCCTGTATTTTATTTTGAAAGATAATGGGAATAATTTCCTTGGAGGCAGTACAGACGTTCCACTTGACATTATGTTCCTTTGAATAAAATCACTGATAAATGATCGAGTGCAAATTCACAGGGGACACACACACACACACACACACACACACACAAACACAAACACACGAAAAATGAATGGTGGCAAAAAAGCAAAAGAAAATGAAATTCAGGAGGAAGAGGAATAAATCTGTGCCGCTGATCTGTCTTGCAGTAAAAAATCATGATTGATATAAATGCATTGTTTATGACGTGATCTTTGTGCTTTGAGTTAATCATTGGGACTGATTATATTCCAGGTCTCCAGTTGCTGCCGTAATAAGGTGATTTATTAGATGTCTAGAGGCCCAACTGACTTTTGCCGGAGAATGGGCACAAAGGCGAGACCATCATATGTCCTCTGTCATAAATTAATTGTGGTACGTCCTCTGCATCAAACATCTCTCTCTCTCTCTCTTTTCTCCTGCCTCTCTCCCTCTCTCTCTCTCTCTCTCTTTCTCTGTCTCTCTCTCTCTTTCTCTCTGTCTCTCTCTGTGTGTCTCTCTGTTTTCCTTTGTCTCTCTTCTTCTATCCCTCTCTTCCTCTCTCTCTCTTTCTCTTTTCTGTGCTCTCTTTCTCAATCTCCCTCCCTGTCTCTCTCCCTCCCTCCCTCGTTCCCTGCACCTGTCTCAGAGAGTCATTTCTGTGGCCAGTGGTCTGAGAATCATCTGTTCCGTGTGGACTGAAATCCATTTTCCAGCAGCTCAGCCGGCCTGGATCACACTGGACATTTTATTATTGCACTTTTCACATGGGGGGTGACAGTCCCTCCATCAGCCACCCCATACACACACATATGTGGACACACACATACACACAAACACACGCACGCACACACACACACGCACACACCCTTTCTGAGTAGCACACATTTCTTACATCAGCACATCCACACATACTAGCACTTACACACACACACACACACACACACACACACACACACACACACACACACACACACACACATACACACACACACACACACACATACACTCCTTCCAAGTAGCACACAATTCTCACACCAGGACATCCACTAGCACTTACGCGCACACACACACATACACACACATACATATACACATACACACAGACATTCATACACATACATACAGTCACTCCTCTCCAGTATCACACAATTCACACAGTATCACACCAACACACACACACACACACACACACACACACACACACACACAAAAGCACAATCTCATGAGCACATCATGACAGCAGCCCCAACACAGGGGAGTAGCGGGTGCGATTTGGTGATAACTGTATTTATATCAAAGGTCAGCAAAAGGCTGCGAGCCATTACACACACATTCAGCTCCTCTTATCATGCCACCACCTCACGACCAGCCTGTCGGCCATTCAGCTTCATTAAAGCGCCATGACAGAAAGGCATTTGTTTTATCTGCTGTAGGTGGAGCATGCATGGGGAAGCAGAGAGAAAAGAAAATCGTGAAGGGAACCATTCTTTACAGTCCACAGCATGTTGCCTTTCCCTTTGTTACACGTGGAATGGAAGGACACAGTTGACTCTGACCCTGGCCACCACGACTAACATGTTTTTTAAGGCATGTTTTTTAACTGACGCTTGTGAGTGCTGCCTTGTAGTGCTGCTACGCACCATGAATTCGCTTTTCTGGACAGAATAAGCTGTGTGGAAATGTCAAGTAGTCCACAACATTCACAACAACACCAGCAGTGGCATTTAATGTTCAGCGTCTGTGGCATTCTGGGACATATTAGTAATGTTGCTTGGTGTTCTGTGGCACATGATGAAGAAAAGGAAAGAAAAAAGGCAAAAAAAAAAAAAAAACAGACACAGCAGCATCGCTGTAGGTGGCGACGACAGGATGAAGCAGTTGAGCCGGTCGGATGAGCTGAGGAGCCACGCTTCCTCTGCCGTGCGTTTGGGGCTGAGAAATGAATAATGCCCATAGAAATTAGGCAGAGGCTCAGACAAAAGCCACCCTCTACACACGCTCATCCATTGAACATCAATACCAGTCCGGGTTCCTGATTCAGTGTCAAAAACACAACGAGCTCAGCAGTGTGTGAGTGCTTTGTCGGAAGGCACAGAGTTATTGACAGCGCACCAAGGAGGGCTAAAAGAGATGCTGTGTTCTCACAAAACTTCCAGTTTATTTTTTTTTGTCAGCCCCTGTGCTTGTCAAGTGAACATATTGCACCACACTTACAAAAGTAACACAGAACACTGTGTACTTTCAGCAAAGATATCCCTGGGCTTAAGCCATCTCACTGAACGCAAGTACGGTTTTAGGAGATATTTGTGTCCTTATACTACAGTATGTTCTGCCTTAACACTCTTCATATAATTTTTTACAAACCCATCATTCTAGGATCAGGATCAGTGTTCCGATACACAGTTTGTGTACAAAATTGAGTGTTTTGAATGTTTTTTATTTAAACAATATTAAATCGGACCTTTACTAAATCCTGCCAGACATTTAAGTCCTTTTCGTAGGTTCTAACAGGTCCACAATGTTCTTTTGTTCCTCTATATTTACCTCTTCTGAACCTCTCTGACTTCAATGCAACAGGAGCTAAAATAAATGGCATCATTTGGTTACTGTGGAGATGCGCTCACATGTGTGTGTGTGTGTGTGTGTGTGTGTGTGTGTGTGTGTGTGTGTGTGTGTGTGTGTGTGTGTGTGTGTGTTGAAGTGACCGACAATGACACATCAACTACTCAAGCCATCATTGAAAGAATACCTTGTTTTAGTCCTCTGTTAAAACATGTTTTAAAGGTTTAACATCACCATTGACAACCAAAGGGAGTGAAGCCCATTTTAAAGGAAAGCTGTCAGACTGCTCAATATTGTCACAATGGAAAGAGCAGCTCTTGTCTGACTAATCAGTAGCCTTAAAGCTACATTCTCTTCACAGGTGAACTACCACATTCACTTTATACTACCACATTTAAGTCTCAAAAATAGTTAAGGTTTTAAAACGAATGTTATACACAGTTAGATTAAAGGAAATATTTCGCACTAACAAAACACTACTTTGTCTTCCATATCCTCTGTTTCTCTGTCCTCATTAGGAGTTGTTGATGGATGTGAAACAGAACATGGATGTTATGTGTATGTGTGTTCTGCTTCTGAAAAAAAAAAAAAAACTGTTCTTGTAGCTATTTCTGGATATGATGTGGCCTGACAGACCCCTTTCCAGTATCATTCCGCTGGAAATGAGTCATACGGATATTTGCATGATGACATACACTGTACATGAACCATATAGCTGTATGCCTGATGCTAGTAAACATGATACGCTATAATGATGTAGGCTATGTCAAATTCATTGCCTGTTGCCACACAAGCAGGTGTGAACTTCTGCATTTAGCATGCTGTGTCTCTCACTCATGAAATTTGTGTGTAAATTTTCACAGTCTAAAGGGCCGTTCACACCTAGAACGATAACTATAAAGATAAATATAACTCTAACTTTGGAAAAATCATTTTAACTTTAGTGAATGGTGCCGTTCACAAATCAACTATAACGACAACGACAGGCTGATTGATATCGTTGGGATCACTTTCAGAGCGATTTAATGAACTATAAAAACACTGCCAGCCAATCAGAATTCATAAGAATTCACAGGACGTTATGTTCTATTAGATGTTTAAATCATGACTAGAATGTTGTCGTTAAAATGTTGTTCTTTAGTGTGGACGCACATCATTGTAGTTATAGGCTAGTTGTCGTTATGGTTATAGTTCTTGGTGTAAATGGACCTTAACAGTGTTCTTGCTGGCCCAGCACCAGGGGCTACATGTTTTTGATAATGAAAACATGTACTATCTCTGTAAAGGTGTGACATTGAAAATGTCTTTTTCTGACTGCCTTCACCTACAAAATGTCAGTTGTGTGGCCAAGGCTTGACTTGAGGGAAGGGATAACATAGCGCCGGTCAAGGACTTGAGGAAGGGGGATGGGGAGGGTGTTTGGTGAACAGAAATGGAGAGGTGGGGTGACCCGTGACTGTCTGACCGTTAAAGGAGAAAAAGTCTCATCTCCTCCAAAAAAACGATGAAGAAGGAGTGAGCCACAGGATAAAAAAAGAGAAGAAACAGTACAGTGAGCTAATGGGGTGATAGACGTAGATAGACTTGCTCTGAAAACACACAAAACACTTAGGCTACGGTAAAGTTTGAGATCTTTGTGAGTTGCTGAGGTTATTGTCACACTGCACATAATCTGAATGAGTAGTCAGGTCCCCCGGCCCCTCAGTCAGCACACTCATACACACACACACACACACACACACACACGTTTTTTTTTCTATGCTTGTGAGGACCTTCATATAATAATAATAATAATAATAATAAAACTTTACTTGTATAGCACAGTTCATACATGCAATATGCAACTCAAAGTGCTTTACAGTTTGGCAGGGTTGTTGCAAGACAACATTTCTTGCGGTTCAGTGATGTCAGAGCACATAAATACAGAAGCAGACTGACTCTTGCATGAACACAGGTAGGCAGTCCTTGTAGGCCCTAGTCAGCAATCTTTGTAGTCCAGTGGCGTTAGAGCTATGCAACGCTCTGTTAATGTGGGCTCTTATGTGAACATAGGTCGGCAGTCTTTGCGGGCCAGGGGCACTACACGAGGAAAGTTCATTTAGGCGCAGTCGGTTGTTAGTGTCCCCAGGGAGCAACAGGGGTGAAGAAAAACTCCCTGTTTGTTTGATTTGCGTGATTTCAGGAAGAAACCTCAGGAATCAGTGAGTAAAACTCCCTGTTTTTCTAGGAAGAAACCTCAGGCAGATCCACGTCTCCCAGGGTAGCCCATCTGCCGGGGCTGGTAACGGGAAGTCGGTGACTGAGTAGTTAGGTGTAGGCTTGGTTGAATAGGTAGGTCTTTAGTTGTCGCTTGAAGATGTCGATGGATTCTGCTTTTCTGATGTGCTGTGGTAGGGCATTCCATCTCTTTGGGGCGTAGTATGAAAAGGCCGATTCCCCGATCCTTTTGGGTGGTGCGTCTGGAATCCTCAGGAGACCGGCATCAGCGGATCTAAGGGCTCGTGCAGGGGTATAAGAGGATAATGCGTCAACAATATAGCATGGGGCAAGGCCATTTACAGCTTTAAATACCAGTAGTAGTACTTTGAAGTCAATTCTATAGGATACAGGTAGCCAGTGTAGTTCAGCCAGTACAGGAGTAATATGTTCCCTCTTTCTTGTTTTTGTTAGTAATCTTGCAGCCGAGTTTTGAATAAGCTGTAGTTTTTCAATTGATTTTTTTGGGAGGCCTGTGAACAAGGCATTGCAGTAGTCTAATCTACTTGTAATAAATGCGTGAACAAGTTTTTCAGCGTCTGGCTTGGTCAAGAAGGGGCGAACTTTTGCTATATTTCTTAGATGGAAGTATGCTGTTTTAGTCACTTTGTTGATGTGTGGTTTAAGGCTTAGGTCAGAGTCAAGGATGACACCTAGGCTAGTTACCTGTTCTCTGACATATTGGTTTAGGTTGCCTAGACTGGGGAGGAGAGCTTCCCGTTTGTCTTTAGGGCCGATAAGTAGCAGTTCAGTTTTGTTTTCGTTTAACTTTAGAAAGTTATTGCTCATCCAATGCGTGACAGCTGACAAACAGGAGGTTAAAGACTGTAGAGCTGTGGTTTTGTTTGGCTCAACTGAGATATAAAGTTGTGTATCATCGGCATAACTATGAAAGTCTATATTATGTTTTTTGATAATGTTGCCCAGCGGTAGCATGTATAATGAGAAAAGCAGGGGGCCAAGGCAGCTGCCTTGAGCAACACCGAAGGGTACGTCGTGATTTTTAGATATATGATCTCCTAAACTAATATAGAATTGTCTTCTGGTGATGTATGACTCAAGCCATTTTAGTACATGGCCTGAGAGGCCCACCCAAGTTTTGAGACGATGTAGTAGTATGTTGTGATCAATTGTGTCAAAGGCGGCACTTAGGTCCAAGAGGACTAGGGCAGAGACTTTGTTTGTGGCTGTACTGAGTCTGAGGTCGTTTACTATTTTGGTTAGAGCAGTCTCTGTGCTATGATTTGCTCTAAAGCCTGATTGGAATTTTTCTAGGATGTCGTTTTCATTAAGGAATTGGTTGAGCTGTAAGAAGACAGCCTTTTCGAGTATTTTGCTTATAAATGGGAGGTTGGAGATTGGTCTATAGTTGTTTAGTGTGTTATAGTCCAAATTTGGTTTCTTTAGCAATGGCTTCACTACAGCAGTTTTAAAGGCGCTTGGGAAAATACCTGTGAGAATGGAGGTGTTAATGATCTGTAATAGGGGTGTGGAGATATAATTAAAATTATTTTTCATGAGAAAAGTGGGAATAGGGTCAAGGCTGCATGTTGACCGCTTGCTATGTTTAATAAGTTTATAGAGATCGTCTTCCGTAATGGCGCTAAAAGTCTGTAGGGTCGGTGGTTCCTTAATAGGGGCATCTTGTAGGTAGTTAGGGTCTCGAATGATTTCTGCTCTAATAGCGAGTATTTTGTTTGTGAAGAATTCTGCAAACTCTTCGCATTTTGGAGTGGTGGCTAGACTAAGCATATCACAGACTGGCCCAGGATTTAGTACTTTTTCAATTGTAGAGAATAATACTCGTGTGTTGTTGTGATGGTCTGTGATAATTTTTGATAAATAGTTCTTTCTTTCTGTGCGTATTGTATTGTTATAGGTGATAATATGTTCTTTAAGGATTATACGATTGACTTCTAATTTAGATTTTCTCCATGCTCGTTCTGCTGCTCTACATTGCCTTTTTTTCTCTCTTACTGACTCATTTATCCATGGTGAGGTTTTAACTCGTGAGCTGCGTTTTGTTTTTAAAGGAGCAACTTCGTCTAAAATTTCCTTTAGGTTGCTATTAAAGCCAGCCACCATTTCATCGAGCGATTTGTGGCCATTGAGGAGGTCGCGGGAGCTAATAAGTTCGGTGATTTTTTGTTGCGCTGATTCATTTATGCATCGTTTGTGGGTTGCACCGGTCTCTCTATTGCTATGTATAGTAAATGGGAATTCAAATAAGACGCAGTAATGGTCGGAGATGGCTATATCCGATACGGAAATGTTGTTAATATTTGCGGGTTGCGATATTACTAGGTCGAGCGTGTTTCCTAGTTGATGGGTGGCTTCTGTTACGTACTGATGTAGCCCAAAACCATCCAAGGTGTTTAGCAGGTCTTTGCCATTTGAGTCACCGCTTTTATTAACTAAAGAGTGCTTAACTGTGCCGAGACCAAAACAAACCCTAACCTGTCAGTAAAGAAATGTTTTTGCACTTTTACTTTTTTCAATAACAACAAAATGGTTAAGAAAACACTGTTGTGAGGTTGTGAGGACCATTATAATGTCCTCACAAGTCAATTTTTTCTAGTTTTCCTAACGTTGTGAGGACATTTGGCTCTCACAACCATAAAAATACATGACCACGCACGCCCGCAGACACGCAGACACGCAAAAACACACACACACACATGGCCTATCCATGCGTGCTCTGCAGGGGGAGGCAGACAGCTATCAGTGAGTACCATAACAGCGGGCTGGCAGGCAGGGACCACACAATATTTGTCTGAGTTTCTGTTTGATTCCCCCTCACAGCTGGCGTGTATTGAGTCAGAAGTAGGCCAGGAGCCTCCCATTGTTCAGCACCGTGTGTCAAGTGAAGCGAATTCGTGGCCGCACTCTGTGGATGCCTGAAGAGTTTCACAATCGAGTGCTTTATTTTTCAACGTAGTATGTTGCTGAGCACTTCATAAATAGTCCCAGCATCAAAGAGAAATGACTCAAAAGAGACATTTGTTGGCAATTGTTGACACTTGTTATTGTCTACATACATTAAATGGCTTGTGTGTCCGGGCTTTTCAGATGAAACGTGATGTTTGAGGAAGTTCTTGGTGTGTTAGAGTGCACCTCATGGGCATGGTGAGGAAGGGAGAAGGTGCTCACAAGAACTGCTGGACATTGCTTTGTGGGTTCTTTGGTTGTCTTATTCAGTCATGGGACATTCAAGCAACATGTACTGCATGCTGTGTAAGGGATTGGGGGGGGGGGGCATTAGCTGTTGATTAGCTACTGCATAAAACTGCCAACCTGTAGCACAAGGATTTTGGCACCTCTCACGAAAACCATCCATCTGCACACCATTAAAATGTCTCAAAGCATAACATATAATCTGAACACAATGTCTAGGAATTTATTTACTTACTAATAACTTTAAGTCAAAAACTAGTTAGTTTGATGCAATGCAATGCCTCATTACCAAAACCTTTGGTCTTCAGAAACTTGAGATGAAAAATAAAAAAATAGCATTTACAGCTTTGCTGAAAACAAGTGATTCAGTTCATTAAAGTATCGTATTCCCATTAAAATCTTCAGGCAGCAAAGATCTTGAAGTACATGTCAGTTTTGCTAGTGCTGAAATGTGAAGCACACTGACTTCAAAGAGAAAAGAGATGATTTGGAGACATTACCACAGATTTCAACACGTCATGTAGAAAGATAAAAAAGGCAGATTGAAATGACGGGTGCTTAAATAGCACAAATGACTCTCTCCCTAAAAATATCAAGAATTAAAGAATAACTGAGTTTGAGTCCTGTCTGCCACCTTTTAAGACCTGGGTGGCGATGACGAGGGGCTATCAAAGGCACTTGGAGGCTGGGCTTGATGATGATAGTGATAACCACCCTGCCACCCAAAAACTGCCCCCCATTTTAATTACACAAATCCATAAGGTGCTTGGCCACTCTCAAGGAGGTTTAGAGGGTATTTTCTTGCCTGTTAGGAGTGATAAGATTATTTACACTTTTGTTTAACTTCATTTATTTTCTGGTTTATTACCAAAACTCTGCTGTGGCATACACAGCGACACTCCCCTTTAAAAGAACCTAATGAAGAACAGGCGAAAATGAAGATTTTAACGGAGCCAGTAAACAGTCCAACAGACATGCTGCGGGGCAAAAGCAAAAGAATCGAAAAAAAAAAAAAAACTCCTTCCTTGGAAATTAATTTTTTGGGCTTTAGGCCTGTAAAAAAGAGAGGGATTGGGGGGGGGCAAGAATGGTTTAGCGTGCTGCTACATGATAGATTTCGGTGCCCCTGCGCCAGTGTAATCTGTGGGTTATCCACATGCTGGTTCCTCTCCCCATTCTCCCCCCTGCAAACTAATAAAATGGAGAAGCCACGATCCGGTGGCCAGGGGCGCATGAAAATGGTGGGGTGGTGGAAGCAGCAGTGGCCACAGACGAATTCAGAATCTCAACATGGCAGAGGCCTCTGTCTGATACTGAGGAGGAAGAGAGAGAGATAGAGAAAGAGACAGAGAGAGAGAGAGTAAGAGAGAGAGAACAACTGGCCTCTCTTTGACCTCAGTAGTTTTGTGTGGAAAGAGCTGCACATTATATCTTTGAATTACCCTGGAAGTCACCTTGTGTGTAAGAAAAAAAGAGAAAGAAACAGGGAATGGGAAAGAAAGAGAAGACAGATGTGAAAACATAAGTGTGCCGGAAAGAGGAAGGGGAGAGAGAGAGGAGATGGAGGGTAAGAGAAACAGATGAGGAAAAGCAGGCACCAAGGGCTTGCTCGAGTGCTCCAAACTTTAGAAACAAAAGTCATCAGTGAGTGAGCACAGCACAGTACAGGAAGGGAGGCGAAGAGTTCATCTGCACTGCTTGCATGAGCCGTAATTCCATTCAGGCACTGTGGTAGCCACCTAAAAACCCTGACCTGACGCATCGTACACCGTAGCCCCTTTTAAATCACAAAAGAAGGCTCTTACAAATAGAAAGAGCTAAACCCAATCCCATGTTTTCACATTAACTTACTCACCCCTGTAGCTTCATGTGTGTTTTTTTAAGTCGTTTCAGACGTGAGGTGATCTCTGATTACATCTGATGTCATTACCCAACCCCACCAAACACACAAACACACACACACACACACACACGCTCACACACACACACACACACATACACGCACATGTACACACAAACACACTGCTTGGACTCGGCTGCACCATCAGGTTAATGTATGTGCCCCTTCCTGTTTGGGACAAAATGGATTTGCACTCCATTAGCTGATGAGACACATAAATTACATTATGCCTCTCAATGTGATCCTAACGTCAGTCATCTTATCTGAAAGAGCTCCACAGAAGCCTGCTGAGGTCCTCAGAAATGACACACCACCGCTCAGTGTGTTTACTTGTGGGAGAGGAAGTCTCCAGGTTTTAATTATCCTCTGACGATTACTAAACATAGTGCCTATAGTGCGGGCTCCTAAATTCCGTTAAACAAGAGCTATTTTCTCCTTCCTGAGATACCTATTGTGGTCATAAAAATAGGTTTGGACGCAGAACTGTGGGATCATCTGAGGCATTTCCTATCTCGTTTCGTGTGGAGGTCATGTCTGCTTCTGTACCAGTAAGGCGGGAGACTTTTAAAGATAGAAGTACGTCCTCGGCTGTGTCTCTTCAACTCCTGACCTTGAGGAAACTAATAAAAATGGTGGCGAAACCAATCAATCTTGGCACGGAGGCACACGCCAAAAGCCTTCAAACAAGCCAGCTGTTGTTTTTTTCTCGGTGCTGTTTTTTTTTTTTTATTCTCCTGCCTCTCTCTATGAGCTACAGTATGTGATACGTCTGATCTATTCTCTTGTCACCCAGTCGGTAACAAGATTTTGTGTTTTTGCCTGTGTTTCCCGTCTCCGACAAGACCTGACAAATTGCCACAGCGCTCTATTGTCGTCTCTATTTCTGGCCCCTTGTCCTTTCTCAGGAAACGCGAGTGCAAATTGGGGAGGAGCGAGGTGATTTGGCAGGCACGTAATATCGTCATGACCACCAGAACTATTTATAACGTCCTGCCACACCGCAAAAAAAAAAAAAAGAGTCTCGTCTGTGCCTTTCAAAAGGTGCCTTATACCTCAGTGATGTGTCGACTAGCAAACAGACTAATCAGTGTATACACAGGTCAAACAAGCGGAAGAAAATCCGTCTTCTGTGATGGTACAGTATGAAACAGCTCTATCTGTTCTCTGGTTATTGTGTTTTTTCTCCGTATCTCGCTCTGTTCTCTCATGAAGACTACCAGTGCATGTTTCACAGGCTCCGGGGCTATCTGTGGAACCTGCATCATAACAACTGATTTGTCTGTTACTTTTCCCCAGTGGGCAGAACCTCGGCGAACCTCAGATGAAACTGTTGTCACACATCAAATAATTGGCTGACAGCCTCCAAACGGGGAGAAGTATTTCACTTGTGGAATTCTTCCAGATGGGTAACGGTAATAAGGGCTCCTCCTGCTAGCACACTGTCAGGGAAACGGGATATAGCGAAGGGTTTCATTAATTGTTGTCTTACTATACACACACACACACACACACACACACACAAAAACTGGGCAAACACACAAAGATGTGCACGTACACAGAAAAACAGTTACACACACACACAACCATACTCAGACAAGTGCACAGTAAAAAGACAGACATCAGAATAAAGACAAGCTTGAGCAGTTCAAATACTCATTAGACAGCAATAGTTCAAAACTGCACATAGATCGATGTATCCATAAAAGAGCTTTGTAAAAACAATGCATTTTTGTCCACCTTTAAAAGTACTAATTTACTTAATTAACGTAGAAAGTGTGTCCTCAGATGGTTCCGTTTACTGTAAAGGCATGTGATGCCACCCATCTACTCCTCCTCACAATTTGCCACTAAGTTATTTAGCGATTCTTTAATGCTGCAAAAAAAAACATAAAAAACATGGAGATGTATATAGAGGAGGGATAAAATGCTTTAGGGTGCACGTCTATCACCACTGCACTCAGAGAAAAGGGAGGAGTACTGCAGCGATCTCCACATAATAATTCCACCCCACTTCTCCCCTACTGTGAGGGTAAAAAGGGATAGAGTGCCTGAGTCCTGTTATTTCAGTGCTTTAGTCCTGGGAGCAGAACACACCTGGACGCGTGATGGAGCGGATACGCAGGTCTGCTGAGGATTGTGTCATTAGGGAGAGTCAGTCCTCCGCTCTCCACTTTGCCACTCTCTCTAATTACTCTCCCACCATCCACGGCTCTCCTTTTTAGCAGAAGCAAGCAGTCACTTGTGGAGGCCACGCATTAATTTGTGTGGAACACGTTCTCTCTCTCTCTCTCTTTCTCTCTCTCTTTCTCACTTGCTTTTTTCTCTAGTTTACTTTCTCTCGCTGTCTCAGCTGCACTTGTGTCTTTCCTCACTCCCTTTCTCTTTCTTCTCCTTCCCTCCCACCTCTCCCTCTCTCTCTCTCTCTCTCTCTCTGTGCGCAACCTTTCATCATAGCCTTTCATCTCCACCTCGCACTTAAGAATACCACGTCTAAAAATTACGGCCTCAGCCCTACAGCCACACTCATTCCATCCTTGCTTCTGCAGGGGGATAATTTCAGCGTCCTCACCAAATTAGAGGACAGACAAATCACCACCTTTTCAACTCTCAGAGACACTCTCTGCTCCCTGCTTCCGACTTCATCACTGCACTCCATATTCAGATCTAAAAAAAGGGAGGTAATAAGCTACCCAAAAGGAGCTCTTACAGCTTCAAATTGATCAAAAATATCTGTATTATCTAACAGTGGTTCAGTTTTTGCTTGAGAGAGAATATATTGTGTAATTTATGAGTGTGCAGAGCATTCCTTCAAGCTGTTAGAGTAAATCAATTAGCAGTTGTTTGTTTTCTGTATTGCTACTACTGTAAGACATATAGTTAATGGATACGTCAAGAACTGATTTGTCCCAAAGTTAATGCAACTACTATGGGATCAGCCAAGCAAATCGGCCACTTGTGCTGTGCAAATATTGGGATGTCTGGGTGCTCGCAAATGCAGGTCTGATTTCCTCTTAAGCTTGTCCTGCAGTTTCATCCTGACAGAATTCAGACAATCTGCCTGAGCAGCCTAGCATTCACAATGAGTCTTTGACAAAAGCCTTTGTTCTCCCCTCCAGTGCAACCAAAGTAAACAGACCGTCTACTGCTATTTTGAGTTCACATCTTACGCACAAACATTGCTTATGCAGGTTAACTGCTTAGGCTGCAGAGTGTCATGCTAGAAGACATAGACGAATGAACAGAAGACAATATAAGCGGACGTTTTTTGTGAATTTTGTGGAGAATATATGCATATACTGTGCATCTCAAGTTAATCAATGGCATTTTATAAGTAATCAAAATAATATCAACCTCACATTTATTTACTATTTGTTATATACTGTATGTTCTCGACATTTTGGAAGTTCGCATTTGTTGCCAGTCCAGTGGAAAAGGGGACATCTTCATCGAGATATGCACATTAATCAAAAGCCCCACTCAGTAAGTGTGACATTTATGTTAACACAATGTCTTTCCTTGACATGGCCCCTATCATTGACTCCCTTCACCGGCCACACATGGTGCTGACACCAATGACGCTAATGACAAACAGGGTCAAACAGTTCATTTGAGGAAGAGCTGCACCAGAGACATTCTTATAGGTGGAGACCCCACACTGCAAAAACCATCCATATAAATGCATGGAGAAACTTTGTCATGCAAGATGGCGAGTGTCTGCAAATATCCCGCCTCTTCGGCTGACAAGAGCCAATCATCTGCTGAACTGTACAGACAGCATTCCAATCATCCTGTGAGAAAAAGTGCTTGTAAATTTTATTTTGATTCAAACCAGCAAACATTTCCAGCCATTAAAATCTATTTTTTGTGATTTCAACCATGTTTTTTTACCCTTAGTCATCTGAGCGTGCATATACTCGTGTCTCGCCATTCATTTAGTGTTTTATTAACCTGAAATAGATGCACAAAGGCATTATTGCCAACATGGCAACATATTTATTTATTTATTTTCTTCGAGCTTTATCCCCTAAACTAATGTGTGGCACATAATCTAATTTCACAGCATAAAAGTCAGACATTGGCACTGCACCTGCGTAAACAAAAAAGGGATTGGCACATAGTATTTGCCTATAATAAGTGCTTCAGTCTGCTTCCACAGTTACTCATTAAAATAGCACTAACCTAGAGTCACCTTTCTGTTCCAGTGATAACGGCTCAAACCACTTGACACACTTAGATGCAGACATCCATCTGGATTCTGCATCATTTGTCTTTCCTATTAGCGGCTGGCTCTGTGCTCAATACCAGCAGAACATGTTGAAAATAAAACACTTAAAAGAGAACCCTCCTCAGTGGTCCTGTCCTCCTGTTTGCTGATGTACTGATGCATGACTCATCATTTTTTGGTGGAGTGCTCCCGGTCTGTTTTTATCTGTCTTCGGGGCGGACTTTCCCTCTACCTTATAATTAGCGCTACGGAGAGCTCTGCCATCTAGCCAGCGAGGCCACAGAGACAAAGATCCCAGTCGATATGTCTCATTTGTGCTCGATATGTGGAAACCATTGATCCAATGACAGCTCTGTCTTCGGCGATCTACCTTTAATAGCTTTCCATTTAAATAGAAGATCTGAAACATCTGCAGAAAAAAAAAATGTTTTCCAGAGCTATGGGCTGCAGCCAACACAGAACCAGAACAAACAAGCATCTATTTCAGATTTTTTTAATTTATGTGGGCTTTCAAGTGGGAAAGATTGTGTCTAGCTTGCAATACAGATGCAGTCAAACTGGGCTGAAGTGGGAGCTGTACAACTTGTCCAGCAGGCCCAAATAAAAACAGGCTCTTACTAAGTTTTGAAGGTTGCATAAACCCATTAAGGAACACTTAAAAGATAAATAGGACTCAAACTGTTATTTGTCCCTAGTCTCAGAAAAGCTTTCATTCCTTTCATCTCTTTCCTTTTCATAACAATATCTGTGGTGCATTTTGCCATATTCAGTATAGATATATGGTGGCACTCAGTGATTAAAAGCTTGAAGGTTAGCCCTTTTTGAACGTGTGTACCTTTTTTTTATCAAATGCTGAATATTGGTGTTCTGTACCATTGGAATTTCATATAAATAGTTTTGTATTTTGCTGTAGTTTCATTATCATCAACGGTCATAAGGTAAGTTGGTAACGGTCATAAGGTGATAGTTTAAGCTTTAATATATGTACATGTAAATACTGAATCTTGTATTATTTTGTTATGGTCTCATTGTTCATCACTGAAGGTGCAAAATGATAACAAATGTACATTTCAGTGTGTTGTTGATTTCTTGTAATTACAGCTGATATTGAGGTGCAACAGTGAACAGCTTTAATCCTGTTTTTATTGTTAGTTTAGTCCATGTGTAACAAAACCAAACAAACAGGAGAGAACGAGAGGAAGAGATAAAAGGTTTGGTAGAGAGGTATCGAATAAGGATACTGCACTCCACTGCTGAGGAGATTTTAGGAAAGATTTTAGGGTTGTGTGAGATAATTCAGTGAAGTGGAACAGATCCACCCAGTAATGCTGGTGGAGGTTTGCTCTACACTCCAACACTGCAGTGTACATTTGGGCTGTAAATGTTCTGGAGGCCATTAGCAGAGACATTTAAAGTACCTTTGCAACCGCTTCATTCAGGTAAGTTCGGGAGGAAGTGAACTGTTCAGTTAACAACCCTGGGAAAAGATCTCTCATGTTGTTGCATTCACAAAGCCCAACTGTAAAAGGTCAGCAGAACTGCACCTCTGTATATGCTGTATTACGTCTCTGTAGCATCGTTGTCTTCCCATCTGTATGTGTATGTGTGCGTGTGTGTGTGTGTGGGTGTGTGTGTGTGTGTGTGGGTGCGTGTGTGTGCGGCAGGGGTGGGGGGTGTTAGATACAACATAAATTGCCATGTAACTATTGTGTACAGTGTAACCACAGTGTAAATACCTATGTTGTACCTCTATAACTACAACATAGGATTAATGGACAAGCCACTCAACTATGCAGTGTGTTTAATTTTTACCATATTTTCTCAATGAAGTTCCTAAAAGCGTCCTGTACTGTATCAGTTGTAGCATGCAAATGCCTGAGCCCACCATCTGTGTACATTATTCACAGTGGCTTTATATATTTGGATCACTCGACACTCACAGTTATTGTCTGTGCTGCTTAAAGATATTTGGCCACTCTCACAACACATTTCTAAAACACACAGGCTGAAACAGAAGCACGCTGGCCAAACCAATGTAGGCTTTTTGTAAGGGTGCATTGTTCTCATGTAAGGGTACATTGTTTTTAGGCGTTATTGATAGTCCTACATCTGCCAAAAAAAACCTTATCTCCCAGTAACATTCACTTGTATGAGTGGAATATCGCATTTAGTGTAGACTGCCTGCCTAGATATACAATATAAAGTGGTGCTAAACAGACTCCATGGGGGTGAGGCTATTGATGCCAGTGGTATTTCTGTGTTTAGAGAGCACAGAGACCCAAAAAAAGCCTACTGAGGCCCCCAAAAAAGCACAAAAAGGAGAACAGGTCTGAGTTTGGTGCCGTGATCTCTCCTACTGCCTGTTAGACATGGGTTGAATCATTCGGTGACCTCGTGAGGAAGGGAAAGGCTTTGAGTCTTCCAGTGCGGCGGGACTGAGTCACAGCTTGTGACCTCCAGCCCTTCACGGCTTGCACTATGGAGCACTCGGGAGCATGTCAAGACCCACTGCTATGTTGCAGCTACTATTCAGACCATACAATTGAAAACCTATGTGCAATTATGGGAAATAAATTGCTATACACAAGAGCTGGGGTCATGGCGAGAAGGGAGGTTTAAGGTAGCGGGGAGTCCAGGGCTGAGTGTTTGGGTGTGGGGCATTTATGTGAAGACAGAACAGTGGCAGCCTCCCTCCACCCCCTCACCCCTTTGCTTCTGATGGTTACAGAGCAAAAAGATTAAAGGCACGTCAGTCAGCAACCTTAAGTGCCTGGCAGTGAGTGCATTTCTCTCCTCTGCCAGACATTGCAGGTACAAAGAGAGGAGATGGGGGAGAAGAGGTGAGGTGAGGTGTGGCGCGGCGCGGCGTGGCGCAGAATGAGAAGGGGGAAGGGGGGTGGGTATGCAGGGGAGGGGTTGAAGTGGAGGGGTGGGGTGGGGTGTGGGGTAGGGGTAGGTGTAGGGGTGGGGGTGGCGGATTGGGTAAAATAGTAACGTATGATGACGAATGACTGACGGATGAGAGAGAGAAAAATAGGAGGAAAAGAAAGCGATGGGGGTGGGAGGGAGAGGAGGCGTGTGAGAGAGTGAGTGAGTGAGTGAGTAAGCAGAGAAAGAGAGAGTGAGTGAGAGAGAAACAGAGAGAGAGAGAGAGAGAAAGAAAGAGAGCGAGAGAAAGAGAGATGGTGCTTGTGAGGAGCTTGACACCTTCACAGAAAACAGCTCGACAGGCTGTCAATCAGTCAGCGGGGCTTGGTTGATTTTCTCCTGTTCTCAATCAGGGTTTCAAGTAGCTTCCCACTTTACTCTCCCAGCATGCCCGGCTGCCAAGCACGCACCTACCGTACGCCCCCCCGCCCCCCCCCCCCCCTCCCCCCCGCGTGAAGAACACTCCTGGCAGCCACGCGGAGGCACTCCACGCCCCGCACCTCACCACAGCAGTGGCACAAATCCCACTCTGATGAATTATTGCTAAACTCTCACACGCTTGCGGGACGCCACCGCCGTATCGTGATGACAGCGGTGATATAAAATGCCGAAAGATGGATGCCAATGGGGGAAACTACTCACGCAAGGTCAGGGGAGAATGATCACGTGAAATCGAGGTGTGCCAGTGATTGATCGTCTGATCAGCTGGTGACTGGCACAACTATAGATTGTCTAGAGGCTGGAGCTGGATAATCAAAGTTAGGGTTTTTCCACATACTTCACGCTGCTTTCTGCACAGCCCCATGTGCATAGAAACCGTGGCTCAATGACAGAATGAGCTGCAGCTTAAAAAGATATGGATCTGTTTGGGGAGAATGGGATTGTGGGAACACACACACACACACACACAGACAAACAGACAGACAGACATACAGACAGACAGACACACACACACACACACACACACACACACACACACACACACACACACACACACACACACACACACATTAAGAGAATGAACTAGTAAGAATGAGAGGTGAAACATGTAAAAGCAACTCATGAACATGTGATCGTGTTCGTAGACATAGCAAAGGATAACATACACTGCGCTGGTTTCAATATATATGGCAGCAGTCCCTGCATGGACCAC
The DNA here is from genome assembly GCA_027475355.1 of Coilia nasus. Taxonomy (NCBI): domain Eukaryota; kingdom Metazoa; phylum Chordata; class Actinopteri; order Clupeiformes; family Engraulidae; genus Coilia; species Coilia nasus. The sequence goes on from CM050208.1 coordinate 19,034,783, forward strand.
CAGAGGTGTGCGCACATTTCTTCTCACCACTGACAGACACTGCCATTGACATGGAGCCTGTACAATCAAAGTCCAACCACTTTCGCGTTTCAAAGGAGAATAACATAGGTGATGTGTGAACAGAAGCCAATTGAAATCAAACATCAAAAGAAGGACATCAAAATCATTAGAAGCACAAAGCAATCGGATTAGTGGTGTGCAAAATCAGGCCCACAGCACTTTCAGAACGCTTAGAGGTGGTATCTCTGGCACTGAGGACTCACTCCCTCTATATGCAGAACATGGACAGTAACTAAGTAAATCTACGCAATTACAATTTACTTAAGTACAACTTTCAATTGTCAACTTGAGTATTTAACATTTTGACAACAGGTGACTTTCACTTCTCTACATTTTCAATGCAAATATTGTACTTTTTACTCCACTACATTTGAAATGTAAGCATGAAGTACTTGTTATATTAACAAGAGGTTAATGCGTTCAACTCCTAACTAAGGTACATACAATTATCCCTATTTGTATACTCCGTCTGGCGAATTGTTAGAATACACGTCACAATGTGAAACAAAACCAAATACACCTTGACAAGATTGCTCCTATCTGAGTGTCAATTCATGTTAAATCCCATCTTCATGTAGTGAGCAAGTCAGACATCCCAACCTCCACAAACTCAGTTCCGGGAGATGTCTCTTCAGCGCGGACCTCCACCAGGGCAGCTCAGATCACCACCAGAATCTAATCACTTTTAAGTTAGCCCATTTTTGACCTACCCTGAAAATGTAATCAAAACTTTTTGAGTTATGTTGCTAACTAACAAACAAATGCCGATGATTACATAACCTCTGCTGGCGGAGGTAATGAACTCCTTAAAGCAGGCAATGTGTTTACAGTCCAGTCACCACACCACACCACACCATACCATGTCTAGTGTCATGGCAGCCATACGTTGTGAAGGTTATTGCCACCTTCCATTAGCCAGCAGTCTCCTGTGACACATTTGACCCATATGGTCTATGGTCTGGCCTCCTTTTGCCCTAATGTTTGTGTATTGCCTCAAGTCCACTTTTCCTCCTCTATCGGATAAAAGAAATCCCACTGTCTCAGTCATTAGCTGGCTAACAGTTGACCTCAACTCACTCATTCTTAAACACAGAGATGGTTTTAAAACCTGATTTAGTCTCCACATGTAGGCCAGCCAACCCTGGGTGAGGCTAATTTTAAAACCAGACAGGCTAAGTTTTAATGAGCTAACACCCATGTGCAAAATAGAGCTTCTGTCTTCACCCACCCACTGGCTACGTTTCTGTAGGGGTTGGAAGGACATCATTAGCAGAGCCAGTGATATGGTCAATGTGGATAGCATGCAAAGACCTCTTTAGCTGATCTCCACTGTCTCGACACAACACCAGATCACCCGTTGCCTGTTTCTTTGCTGTAGACACTGCTGCTGCTTCTGACCATCTGGCTTTCTCCTTTTGTTTGTGAACAAAGCTTGTTAGCTTAACCTATGCTTTACATTTCATACCTGGCCTAAACCTTGTTGGTCTGCTTTGCTTTTAAATATATCTCTTTGCTGCAATTAACAGTTTTTCAGAAATTCCTAGTGTTGCCATCTGTCCCGGTTTTACCTGATTGTCCCGGTTTTCAATGGTCTGTCCTGGGCAGGGGTGTAGATTTGCTGTTGGCATTGGTGGGGACCTTTTACTGGACTTCAATAAAGAAGTTAATTTAACCAGTGCCGCAAGGTGATGAGACGTTGACAGATCGTTTTATTTTATGTATTTATTTTGAGGGGCTGAAGTTATTGGTGGGGACAAATCAATGATTGCTGGATATTGGTGGGGACACGTCACCTCCATCCATGCCAATTCTACGCCCTTGGACCTGGGGGAAAAAAATATTCTCCCGAGACACCGACACCCGGGTCGCTGCATATGAGCAAAAAGGTTGTTTGGGTTGCCAAAATGTCCAGGTTTTTTGTCAGACATAGGTGGCAACCCTAGAAATTCCACTTCTGTTTTCACCACTGGAGCAGTTATGCAAACAATTGGATCCTTAAACTGCGAAAAAAAAAAAAAAAAAAAGTTATCTCCAACTGGTCTTAACCCTTAGATGCATAAGTGGGGTCAAAATGGACCCCAGTGGTCGTTTTTTCGCAATATCTTTGTCATTTTAATGTTTTATCATTTAATCCTCCATGTATTCCTCAAATAGGTTGTCTTTCACATGAGACTATTTGGATTTGTATGTAATTTTTATTTTCTTTGAGTTGTTTCATTTTTTGTATCAGTACCACACTTTTCCATACACGGGGTCCAAAATGACCCCAAGCATTTTCTATGGAATTTCAATGGGCAATCCCAGGAACCTTTGATTTTTGTCAACTGTGACTGTCAGGTATACATTTATTGTCGAGCCACACATCCAATGTCAACAGTCTCACAACACTGAACAACACTAACAACTACTTTGTTACACTAGCTAACTAAGCTAACTACGCTAACACTAGGTAGCCAAGCTAGCATACATCACTGTAAGCCTATTTGTTGTGTAGAGAAAGAGTAGACTCTATACAGACTAATAGAGACAGACTAGAGTAGACTCTATACTCTAGAGTAGACTCTAAACAGACTTATACAGACTATTTGTAACATCCTGTAATAAAATGAAAGCATGAATAGGTTTGCAAATGTGAGTTCAAATGAAAGATCATAAGAAATTAATACATGAAATATGAAATTATTCTCTGGTGTAATGTGCTTCAGCGTGTATAAAATAATTATTGTTCATAGTAAGAAGAGAGGTAAAATGAAAGCATGAATTGCAAGTTGTGTTCAAATGAAAGATAAAAAATTAACATGTAAAATATGAAATCATTCTTTGGTGAAATGTGCTTGAGCATGTATAAAGTTAAAATGAAAGCATGAATAGGCTTGAAAATGTGAGTTCAAATGAAAAATCATAAGAAATTAATAAATAAAATATGAAACTATTCTCTGGTGTAATGTGCTTCAGCGTATATAAAATAATTACTGTTCAAAGTGAGAAAAGAGGTAAAATGAAAGCATGAATTGCAAGTTGTGTTCAAAATGAAAGATAAAAAATTTACATGTAAAATATGAAATCATTCTTTGGTAAAATGTGCTTGAGCATGTATAAAACAGCTGTTCACAATGAGAAGGCATGGCTGACAATGGCATGGCTGTTCACAATGAGAAGTGTTGAAATTAAAGCATGAATAGGCTTGCAAGTTTGTGTTCATTAATACGTAAAATTAATACGTACATTAATACGTAAAATATGAAATCATTCTCTGATGTAATGTCATTTAGCCTGTATAATACTATGGCTGTTCACAGTAAGAAGTGTAAGTAAGAATACAGTATTACACTATAAACTAGTGATGTTATGTCATTGCTGTCTCTCATCACAGGAGAATATGTAATCATCTTAATGCTCCTATAAAGAGGAGCCCATACACACTCACTTACACTACTCATTTGTACACGCGCACACATACAAACACACAAACATGGGCAAATTCACACATAAATACACACAGGCACACACACAAAGTGATGAAAGAACAACATTTTGTTGATCAAAATGTAGTAAAAATCCCCAATTAAGCAAAATGAAAGCAATTTCCATTCTAAAATGCATTAATTATAATTGGGGTCATTTTTGACCCCACTCATGGAAGAGTGTAGGTATTGATGGGTCATGCATCTAAGGGTTAACACATCTGAACTCCTCCCTCCTATATCATGTTCAGTTTAGAAAGTTGGACCACTCCCAGGAATTGTCAGATTAAACTCATGAACCCTGTTTTAATTATTCAGTCGGTGATATAAAGTGCACCCCCTAAGTGGCTGCCATGCCAGATGGCCCCCTGAGTCCAAATGGGCCAAGGCTCTGCTTGTCAACCAGCGTTTGAAATGGTAAATATTCTCACCATGACGTTCAAATTCACTCGCTCTGCGCTACAGGTTGAGGAACAGGTGTTGTTTACACAGTCAGAGGAAGTGTCATCACCACTTTTTGCAGTCACAAGTTTCATCCATGCAACTTTTGACAGCTCAAAGTGAAATCTCACCCTGGTGTATAGAAAGCCTCTTAAACTTAAAGGTGTTTTTTTTTATCATCAGCTGAAATCAATCGCAAGTAATCTTCTTAGTTACACTGTAATACCCGTCTATAGTTCACAGCAGCCCAATTTGCCATATCAGTGTGGATTGATATCTGCCTTTTTGTCTCATCTTGCCTCTTTGTGCCATCAATTGCATCCAACTGCATCCAATTAAAGTCTGGATCAAAGGCACCAAAGCCACCATAACCACACCACATCTCAGCTAGTAAGTGATGGACTGACACCAAACTTAACAGATTGCCTTCGTTAAAGATTGTGCAACAAAGATGCCAATTGTTGAAGGATGCTGCAATACAACAACAGGACATGAACAGATGTCTTGGCTAATATTTGGTCATTTGACATAGAACTTGCTGTGAGGGCCCACGGCGATGGCCTTGACATCACGTTTCCATGGCAACTGCGTCCTGCTGGACCACTTGGCCTCCTCGTCTCTTCTTGCAGCTATATTTACCATCGCAATTTGCCATGTTTGGTCTGCCTCTGTGTGCAGAAGTGTGCACAGCAAGCTAATTGCAGCTAGGTTTGCTAAACATGTGCAACAGTTGGGTTGTTTCATTATCATCCACGGTAACCACTGGTGGGGCAATTACGGCTATGTTACAACCTCCCAAAACAGATGCCTGTCACCCAGACATGTATTTCAGACAATTACGTGCTTCAGAGAATGGCTCTGAGAATGTACCCGCCGAACCGAACATGCATTGATAGAGATGGAGGTATGGGGAGAATGTACTGGACTGCACAGTACTGGATAGAACATGATAGAGTCATGATGAGGTTACCCGTAACATACTAGGTGAAGTGCACAGCTTTAATCTATGATATGAATTCCTCATCAGTGTACTATAGAATAGGAGCAGTACTTGGTTGGAGGAGTGAGTCAGGAAACACACTAGTTAGTTAGTTAGTTAGTTAGTTAGTTAGTTAGTTAGTTAGTTAGTTAGTTAGTTAGTTAGTTAGTTAGTTCGATCTCTTCCAGCAACACACAGGGACAGCTATGAAAAAGTAAAGTACATTCCCATTTAACATTTATACCTCCAAATGGTAAAAAAAAAATATCTCTCA
>CM050208.1:19045000-19055000 GCA_027475355.1 Coilia nasus
CATTAGTGGAATAATGCATTTTTGAGGGCAACAGAGAGAGAGAGAGAGAGAGAGAGAGAGGGAGAGAGAGGGAGAAAAATGAAGGTGGTGGTGTTGGCGTGGGGGGGTGTGTTCAGTCATAGTTAAAGTCTTGTGTCGATAAATGCAGAATTGTTTACAGCTAATGTTACTGGCAGGTTCTCGACCCTAAATCCAGCAGATTCAGTCGTCCCCAAGCTGGATTCTCTTAGGTACAGGGATCGCCACAGGGCTTCCCGCTCACACGACCTCAGCAGTGGCACTCCAGTCAACCCCGATAGTGGACACTGGACCACCCAGACGAAAATGTTGTTTCTGATTTGTATCTCTTCTGTTGCACAGGAGACAAATTAGGATTCTCTTTTAAGGCTCATTTACGTATTACTTTTGTCACAGTTCTTTCTCAAACAACATTGAGCACTGTTTGAGACATTGTTGAGATCTCATTTGTAGATTAAAGGGAGTCTACACTGAAACAACAAAACTCTTTTGCTTCAGACACAAACCTGAGAAGCAGGAGACAAAGGTAACAGTCATATTTTTGTATCACTGTGATCTCATTATTGTCTAGGAGAAACAAGTGACACATAGAAGAAATCTCATTTTAAAAACTTCTTTCCTCTGGGCAGGTTCCTGACAGTTTCCACACTGACAGATGGAGCAACGAGCATCTTATTTTGCAGATGCTTTTGTCCAAAGCAACTTACTCTTTGGTAATTACTAATCTGGTGTATCAGCAGGGCAATGGATATCTGTACCAGATTATCAAACGGTCTGCTGAAGGACTAAATTGTTATTGGAGGAGAGCCACAGAGGGCCATTGTGAAGCAAAATACAAAGAAGCCTACGTGCTTAGCTTGGCCCAGCAGCATCACTGTACACCTGTAGTTTCTGTGCAATTTTTCATTTCTCTTTCTTCCTTCCTTTTGTGTTCTTTCATCTGCAGTGATGAAGAAACCAGAACAAAAAGGCCCTTTAAGAAACATCTCTTTGCCCCACTCCTTGAAAATTGCAGCTAATTTTATTTTCCTTTTTTTTTTCTAAAAAAAGGAGCAAGCATTTCTGGGCTAACTATCCATATAGGGTTAGTAAATTGGCATTCTTGGCACATTTCCAGATAATTCCACTCTCGCCGCAGGCTTCCGCAGATGAGAGGCACAGGGAACACACAAAGTGATAGACCCTCTCAGTACACGAAACAAAGCAGGAGCTATATTTGTGTCCTGCAAAGTCCAGCTAAACATCACAGAGCAATCTAACACCACAGAGCATATCTGCGAAACTACAGGCTGCGAATTTAGTAGAAAGACAGTACAACAAGTAGAGTTGCCACTTCAGGCAAACACACGCACAAATATGGAGCCACAAAAGTCTTGAAACAGCGCAAAGCCACGTAACATATTTCCCCTCTCGATGTTGCGTGTTGTCGCAGGCTAACTATGCAAATACGTGTAGTAGCTCAGCCCAGCTTCAGCTGCCTTGGCAGATTACAAGGGGGCGCCAAGGCACCTCTTGAGGGAGGCCGGCTTACCAGACATATGAAGTGCATACATACACCAGGCATAGCTGTCATTGTCGTTATTGACAGCCACGATGCAGGGGTTTAACAGGCATCTGTGTGATAACGAAGGTCTGCAGTGTTAGTAGTGTCCTCTATGCTTTTTCTAGTAATCCCCACTACATGCCCAAGCAAACGGGCTCACCCAAATGCTCTCAATCCCTCTCATATGCTTACTCAAACCATAGTTGAAAACATGTGCTTTGCAGTACACTATACCGTGCTTATGGCATGGACAGTTTTTTGTATGTAGGCCTATTTCATGCCTACGCTTGGGTAATTCCTGAGGTTTGGATTTTTGTTGAGGGTTCACACATATGTGTGTGTGTGTTTGTGTGCGTGTGTGTGTGTGTGTGTATTCAGTGATGCTCAAGAAAATGCGGTGACAGGCTCTCTTGTCCACTCACACAGGAGTAGAGATGAGAGATCTGTAGACAGACAGCAGCAAAGCAACAGTGCCCCCTTTAGGTAAATAATGTAACTACAACAATATTGTTGCCGTCACACAGTGAGTGGATTATGTTGAAATCGTCATGTGGGACACATCATACCTTTTATGATTATTAGCAAAATGAATTATTTTTATATAAATGGCACATATCTTGCTTCTTCTTTTCAATGCATATATAAAGAATAAAACAACCAGTGCTGGCAGACCAGTAGTAGGATAGTAGAAAGATAGTAGTAGTACAGTTGAGATACTTTATTTATCCCGAAGGAAATTAATGTAGTAAATAATAAGAACATTAAGGATGAAACCCTTGCAGTGAGCCCTTCTCTTTTACAGCCACATAAAATGTAAACAGTCCTTCAGTATTCTGCTGATATTTGAACTCAACTGCCAATCAAATATAAGCCTTTTTTTCAGTGCTCTAGACAACCTGTTATTGATTGAAACAGTGTATTGCTCATTCCTAGCCACATTCTTAGTTTCCAGTTAGTGTATGACCACCACTTAGTTAACACAGACACAGAGAGAGAGAGAGAGACAGACAGACAGACAGACAAACACACACACACACACAAATAAAACAGAGTACTATGACCGTGAAAGTCACTGAACTTGACAAAATGAATGTAGGATTATTATCAAGGCTTGCACCTTTAAACGAGGCCCCATGCCCCCTCAGCAGGGGGAGAGGCAGACTGCAGAAGCGCTACGCTGCTCCTCCTGTTCTCAGTGCTCCAGCAGAGAGGCCCAGAGCCCCTGCTGCACAGCCTGGCTGCCTCACCTGCCAACGGGGCTAACTGTTAGCGCCCCACAAGCAACCCAAACAAACAACAGCACCTGGCGGTGTGGTGTGGTGTGGTGCAATGCGTGGGAGGGGCGGGGTTGCCCTCCTTCTATCTGCCCTCTTCATCGCGCCCTCCAGGAGCTGCAGAGTCGTGGTCTAACCCCAAAACAGCTGAGAGGCAGTTACCCTGGGAACCCCACCTGCTGGGGCTGAAGGGCACCCAGATGAGGGGGGGGGGGGGGGGGGGGGTTGCCCCCAACAACCCTCGCAACCGTTTAAACACACATATATACAGACAAGACATATGCACAACTGCTCGTATAGTGTGCTTACATATAGGCTACACGTAAGGTCACATACAAACATCTGCCAAAAGCAACTACCTCTCCAAAGCCTTTCTTGATTAAACACAAAGGCCTTAGGGCGATTGGAAGGGTCTATTAATGACTGGTGACACTTTGAGAACATTATTATTAATATAATATAATATAATATAATATAATATAATATAATATAATATAATATAATATAATATAATATAATATAATATAATATACAGTAATATAATATACAGTAATATAATATAATACTAGTAATGCTAGGAGGCATACAATAATATTCTTTTATAGGGCCCAACATTTCTATCTGCGTTCCTGAATCCAGAGCACATAGGACACATAGGACTTACAAATTATGAGCTAGAGGCAAGCAAGAACAGTGTGTGCCGAGACCACAACCACTGTGCTGTCAACATTCTCACTGCAAAGCCCAACTCTGCAGCGGGTTTAGGGTCGTAGTTTCTGGGATGGGAGACTAAATCTGCCACACATCCAAAAGGCTTCTCTCAGATGTGTAAAATGGTTTGCGCGTCCAAAAGAAAAGGGGGGAAAGAGTGAGAGAGAGGACAGGAGTCTACCACAAAGAGAACAACTGCAGCACTATGACTGTCGTGCAGTGTCGTCTGCCATTTTCTCAGTCTTCAGTCCCTTCGTGGAAAGCTCTGACAAGTCTGTGTTGGCGCTGAAAAGGTCTTGTCCCTTTCTCTGCCTGCTCTCCGCTGCCCACCCACCAATTAAAGGGGAGTGACAGGCGCAGGTTTCAGACGGAGGAGGCACTTAGACGCGGTCATCTTGCCCTCGCCTCAGGAAACACAGACATCAACAGGCCTCGCTGAACACCCATTTCTATTCCCAGAGAAAGTAAGTGCTTTCAAACATACTACAAAAGCACATAACCTCCTTACTCACAAAAACAAACACACACACACACAAATTCATGATCTGGTGATAAGACACACACTGGCACCAGGTTTATTCCCACCTGGGCATAACAGATGCTCCTTTCTAACTGGGGCAAAGAACGAAGCTTCTCTCTTTCGCTCTCTCTCTTTCTCACACAAACACACAAGCTCACTATCACACACTTGTAGAGGCTCGAGGGAAACATTTCAAATGTCAAATCCTTCTAAAACAACTGGCAGAAAACGACAGAATTTTATACACGGCGAAATCACACAGAGATCCTGCTGTACTGTAATCGTGTGCTCTATATTAGCAAGCTTTATTTGCTCCTACTGAAAAAAGGCACTGCTTAGATTATAAAAAAAAAAAGATGTGAAATGAATGGCTTCACCGAGTGATTGCGCAGCAGGGCCATGATGTGGTGTGGAGGGGTGGGAGGGGTGGGGTTATGGGGGGGTCCCTCTGAGGCAGCAAGCTCGCTCAGCCTCCTGAGGGAACAGTGAGCACCACGGCAACAGCTGTGCGACCTCTGCACTCGTTTGATTCGTCTCTGGACGTCACGTCGTCTCACGCCACCCTCCTTCCCTCCATGTCTCCCTCCTTGGTTACTGAGAAACACCGATTAGGGAAGAGCATGCGGAGACTTCAGGTTGTTAGTAAGAGCCGAGCACTGATCCCCCGCTGATTACACGCTTGCACTACTGTCAGAGGTAGTTCTGAGCGTGTGTAAAAACACACTGAAAATGGGCCAGTGGAGTGGGGGGTTTTGGCTACTTAAAGGCTGGCCAACGATTGAAAGTGACTGATACAGGATAGACAAGGAGACAAAGACAAAGTGCATATTGCTCAGTGGAAACAATACGTTTAATTGAATCTCAAGGTGCACCTGAGTCTGCCAGTTTTGCGCATTGATTTCCAGCCAATTCCAGTAGCCCCATATTTCATCCTGGACCTGGGCACACGCACGTGCACACACACACCCACACACACACACAAACACACACAACAAAAGCAAACACACACAAATCAGTTGGCTGTGGGGTTTTGTTGAAGTGTTGGGAATTTGTGAGTAAGCACCACATGGTCATAGTCAAAGTCCTCATCCAGACGAAAAGGCTGCACTTCTTCCCAGTCCACCTGCATAAGAGTAAGTTCAAGACTTAGTAAAAAAAAACATGGATCCCTGTATACGTCTTTAACATTTTCCAGGACTGCACCACTGAGCATTAGCATTAAACGGCTTTGTTTGCATGCCCCTAACTTTTAGGTAATTAGATGAGTAGTGTTAGATCAAAAGTCCTAACTGCTGGTATAGCACACACTGTTACACAGAATGACAAAGTAAATGTTGTTTATTTATTCAACTCTATGGAAACCAAACCCACTGATCCACTGTATGTGTTGATCCTGGTTGTTCATACCTGTTCATCAGACACCATCGTCTGTGTCCTCTGCATTTCTGCATCGCTACTGGCAGAGTGCAATGTGTGTTCTCCCAAAGGCAAGCTGGGGCTGTGTGTTGTGTGGTCACCCCCAGCCAATGGCAGTGGTGGTGCCTGTTGCGGGGCACCTGGTGGCTGAGCTGGTCGAGGGCTTTGTGTTTGTGGTGGAGGACATCTCCAGCTTGGTGGAGCGGGGTGATGGAGGATGGGGGTGCAGCCAGGCCCTCTTCTTCCACTACTCCTGGAAGCAGACTAGACACTGGAGAGGAGAGGAGAGGAGAGGAGAGGAGAGGAGAGGAGAGGAGAGGAGAGGAGAGGAGAGGAGAGGAGAGGAGAGGAGAGGAGAGGAGAGGAGAGGAGAGGAGAGGACGAGGAGAAGAGAGCAGAGGAGAGGAGAGGAGAGGAGAATAGAGCAGGAGAGAAGAGGAGAGAAGAGGAGAGGAGGGCAGAAGAGAGCAGAAGAGAGGAGAGGAGAGGAGAGGAGAGGAGAGGAGAGGAGAGGAGAGGAGAGGAGAGGAGAGGAGAGGAGAGGGAGAGGAGCAGAGAGGAGAGGAGAGGAGAGGAGAGGAGAGGAGAAGAGAGCAGGAAGAGAGCAGGAGAGGAGAGGAGAGGAGAGGAGAGGAGAGGAGAATAGAGGAGAGGAGAGGAGAAGAGAACAGAAAAAGATGAGAGGAGAGGAGAAAGAGGAGAGAGAAAAAAGAGAGGAGAGACTGAATGACTGAATACCAAACACTTGACCTTACAAAATGAGCAAGAACATGCTAGCATTTGGTTACATAGACCTTCCAGCGTATTCATCTGCTACACTTACTATACTGTACGTATATCTGTCTCTCCAGTGAGGTTAATATCCATGTTGTGAGTAAACAGACCCCTAATCCTAACCCTGTGCAAGAGGCACAGTCAAGGCTTGAGCTCTATTGGCTGAATAATGCCAAGGTTCAATGTAGTTGCCTGTTATAGACAGATCACTTACAAAAACACAACAATCTACAGCAGTTAGTTCAAGTTTAAGTTTATTTATCCTTTAAAAAAAGAAATTAGGTGTGCAGCAAGAATTCCTGGAACACAGGACATAAATACAAGACATACACAAAAAACACACACTACCACCTACAAGCACATTACTTACACAAGAGGATACACAGAATAAATGACTATAAATAAATATATAAATAAACTAAAATAAACTTTATAATACTAAAAGTAGAAATAAACTATATAATATATAATATAATAAATACCCTAGGTTCCTTTAATGAATTAAGGCTCCTAATGGCCACTGAGAATAAAAGTGTCTCTGGCACGCCTTACAGTCCTTACAGTTGGAATTCTAAAATAACGACCAGAGGGGAGCAGGGTAAATTCCTCAAAACGTGAATGGCCCGGTTATTTTAAAACTCGTTTCGCCTTGCACATAATAACCCGTTTTACATACACATCTCGCAGCTGGGTAAGATGGACCCCGACCACCTTTGCTGGCAATTTTACACTTCAATAAAATGAGGAGGTGGCTTTTAAGAGCTGCATTAAACTAAAAAACAAGATGAATAACAAAGTCATCATGAGCGTGCATACTAATGGTCACCTTCTCTGTCAAACTAACTTGGGTCCTTGAGAGAACATCACCAAACAGGAGCCCATAATGCCAGTGGCCCCCTAAAACCTGGATCTGTGACAGTGTGTGTCAGGCCACAAGCATGGCAGGTTGAGGGGGGACACTAGGCAGTCTTTCATCACACCATCAGGAGAGGCTATGGGCACCCATGCATGACAGGAACAGAGTCTGTCTATCTGCCTGTCTGTCTCTCTCACACACACAAGCACAAGCACAGACAGTGAGACAGAGCACTCTCTGCATGACATGGTTGCAGTCTCTCTCTCTCTCCCTCTCTCTCTCTCTCTCTCTCCTCTCTCTCTCTCTCTCTCTCCCTCTCTCTCCCTCTCTCTCCTCTCCTCTCCCTCTCTCTCTGTCCTCTCTCCTGTCTCTCTCTCTCTCTGCCCTCTGCATGACATGGTTGCAGTCTCTCTCTCTCTCTCCCCATACACACACACACACACACACACACACCCACACACACACACACACACACACACACACACACACACACACACACACACACAAGCACAGACAGTGAGACAGAGCCCTCTGCATTACATGGTTGCAGGCTCTTTCGCTGTCTGTCTGTCTTTCTCTTTCTCTCTCTTCTACACACACACACACACACACACACACACACACACACACATCACACACACACACACAGAGGGCAGAGATGGCAAGCATAGACTACAGCCGGAGGAGATAAGTGTGGCGCCCCTGAACACACACGACACAAGCCCGTCGGAGTCAATGACATGGAAGGAGTGCGGCTGGAGCTCCCATGTAAAGCTATCCCCCCATAGAGTCCACCTCTCTGCTCTCTGGCATACCTCCCACAACCCAGAAACCCAACAGCCCAACAACCCAGCCACCCAGCCCCCACCCACCCTCCCTCACCCCTCCAACAAGGCGTGTTGGCAGCAAGGGGCCAATGCTGATCTTAATTAAACAGCTAATCACCCTGGCAGTGAAAGTTATACGCTGGGGTTCTTGGGAGATGCCCAGTGTCTGGGGATGGGGGGAATAGGTTGAATGAAGGGAGGATGATACGGAGAGAGAGAGAGAGGAGAGAGAAGTTAAGAGAGATATAGGGCTATATAACAGAGGAAGAAAGCTATACATAGTGTGTTGGATATATAACAGAGGAAGAAAGGAGTAGAGACAGAGAGAGAGAGAGAGACGAGAGAGAGAGAGAGAGAGACAGAGAGAGAGAGCTAGAGATATGTTGTTCCTCATGACCAAGGCCTCTCAGTGGATCCAAAGATCAAACTGTGGAGATGGCAGCAGGGCAGAGCAGGCGTCTCGTCTCGTCTCTCTCTCTCTCTCTCCCCTCTCCCTCTCTTCGTCACTCTCTCTCTTTCACTCACTCCCTCTATCTCTCTTTTCCCCTTCCTCACTCACTCTCTCCATCTCCCTCCGTCTCCACTCACTCTATCTCTCTCATTCTCCCTCTGTCACTCCCTCTCTCTATCTCTCTCTCCCCACTCTCCCTTTCTCTTTCACTCCCTCCATCTCCTCTCTCTCTCCCTCAGTCACTCTCTCCCTCGCTCTCTCCCTGTCCTCACTCACTCACCTCACCCCCCCCCCCCCCCCCCCTCTCTCTCTCTCCTCTCTCTCTCTCTCTCTCTCTCTCTCTCCTCTCTCTCTCTCTCTCTCTCTCTCTCTCTCTCTCTCTCTCTCTCTCTCTCTCCAGCAAGGTCAACAGCGGCGGGCTGGGAAGAGCAGAGCAGAGCAGAGCGGGGCGGGCACTACGGAGCATGCTAATCGCGGAGGAGGTGACCCCGGCAGGTTCCCAGAGCAGCAGAGATACGCCTGTCCTAATCACACCGCATTAGGCCCGGCCAAGCGCACGAGGAGCGCAGAGCAGCCGCTCCTGACCTCCCGCGACCTTCGCTGTAGCCCAGCCCCACGCCTGGCCCAGCCCGGCCCCGCCCCACCACCTCCACAAGCACACACACACACACTTGCAGCTTACACTTACACACACGACCTACAGACACACTCACATATGCATACACATGCATGCACACGCACTCTCTGTCTCTCACACAAACAAGCACACACACACACTTGCAGCTTGCACTTACACACAACCTACAAACACACTCACATATGCATACACATGCATGCACATGCACACACACTCACATAAGCACACACACTTGCAGCTTGCACTTACACACACACAACCTACAGACACACTCACATATATATATGCATACACACGCACACACACTCACACAAGCACACACACTTGCAGCTTGCACTTACACACACAATCTACAGATACACTAACATATGCATACATGCATACACACGCACACACACTCACACAAGCGCACACACACTTGCAGCTTACAATTACACACACAACCTACAGACACACTCACATATGCATACACATGCATGCACACGCACACACACTCATACAAACACACACACAGTTGCAGCTTGCACTTACACACACAGCCTAGACAGACAGACAGACAGACAGACAGACAGACAGATAGATAGATAGATAGATAGATAGATAGATAGATAGATAGATAGATAGATAGATAGATAGATAGATAGATAGATAGACAGACAGACAGACAGACAGACAGACAGACAGACAGACAGACAGATAGATAGATAGATAGATAGATAGATAGATAGATAGTTGGAAGTAGAGAGGGATGAATATAAATCGATGGATGGATGGAAAGGAAAGGGGGATGAATGGAGTTTAAGTAAGGGTGGAGGGAGAGAGGGATATAAAGAGAGATGAATACGAGTATACTATAGACGGACGGACCACTGTTCTCTCCTCAGCTCGCTGGCCTGCGGTGTGACAGCTCAGCTCAGCTCAGCGCAGGAATAATTAGCCATGCAAATGCAGGTGGAGTTCAGGGCCCAGACCT
>CM050208.1:19057500-19060000 GCA_027475355.1 Coilia nasus
CTCCCACACACTCACACACACTCACACACACACACACACAGACTTTCTCTTTGTGTCCACACACATAGACATACACACACACATCTAGACTCTGTCTTTGCTCCCACACACACTCACACACACACACACACACTCACAGACTTTCTCTTTGTGTCCACACACAGAGACACACACACACACACACACACACACACACACACTCACAGACTTTCTCTTTGTGTCCACACACATACACACACACACACACACCTAGACACTGTCTTTGCTTCCACACACACACACACTCAGACTCTCTCTTCGTGTCCACACATATACACACACACACACATCGAGACT
Source organism: Coilia nasus (assembly GCA_027475355.1). Lineage (NCBI taxonomy): Eukaryota > Metazoa > Chordata > Actinopteri > Clupeiformes > Engraulidae > Coilia > Coilia nasus. The sequence continues at coordinate 19,057,837 of CM050208.1, forward strand.
CTCTCTTTGCTTACAGACACACACACACACACACACACGTTGCTTCCCTTTCGGGCATGAAACACAAAGCAGGTAGGTAGAGTACTGTGCATAGATAACACCAGGAAGCAGAGCACCTTTTCTGACACACACCTACACATAGCATCCAGAACATTTACGGATGAAACACACCTGCTGTTTCAACCCACCTACACTATACGTGGGAAGGACTTCTCTTTTTTTGTTCACATAGTGCATTTTCGTTCCCTTCATGAGCCGCACTTCGCAGTACAACAGAAGCAGCTAAAATTATCCAGCCCTGACAGGCGGGGACGGAGCTGGCATTTAAGTTTGACTGACGGACAAAGACCAGCGCGGCTCTCAGCGCCAGCCGACCTGGCCACGGGGCCCCCGAGGGCGTGCCTGTGGTAGGAGAGAGAGCGGGGGAGTGGCCGGGGTGTGGTGGAGGAGGATGGATCTAAAAGCCAGTCACCTCAGGCAGGTCGGGCGCATCCGGCCGTCCTCTCTGATTGCTGTCCTCGTCCCTTCCCCGGCCGTCACGCCTGGTCTCCGGGGCGACGGCTTCCAGAGTGTTTCTTCCTGCTTGTGACCTCGAGGCTTCTGCAGGAGCAGCACAAATGAGGACAAGACACCAGAATAACTGACTGGGAGGAGTCGCTGGCCAACATTTTACAATGACGTAGATTTACATCTGTACAGCACTGAAGGATTATTTGGTTAGAAATTATTTTAAGAGCCACTGCTACAGTGTATACCTGCATCATGTAGTGCAGTGTAATAAAGTGTGTAACAAAAACATGTAACATGATGTGCTTATACTGTACCTTACAGTTACGTTTTGGGATAAGAGTTGTTTTATTACATGTACGAACATAATGTTACATGTTTTTACTAGTAAATACACGGTAAGGGACCATTCAAATTAAGTGTTGCAGTTATTCATTCAGCTACCCATACACTATAGTACACCTATAGTTAACCCCATAAGACACAAGCCCTATTTTAAGTTTGTTGTTGACCAAGTTGTAATGTGTTTCTGTAAAGAATTTCTGTAATGTCATAGTAATGTTAGTAGCGTTTTTTTCATTCCTCTAGTGGAACAGCGAATCTTCCCATAGGCGAAATGGTGTGCACATATATATTCTCATATATTTCTACCTCTACACAGTTCCAGCACAGGTGAGGTATACAGTAAGGCATTGCGGTGCTCCCTAACCCATGATCCTATGACTCTGGCGTTGCTGACCCCGTGTTGCACCAGATGCGACCCAGGCTGCTGATGAGCGCGGTGTGTGCTGCGGGAGGCTGACCTGGGATCAGCTGCGTGAAGGAGGCCAGGAACTGAGTGTAGGTCTGCTCAGACGAGCTGCAGATGAGATCCAGGGCAGAGGACATCGCCTGCTCATGCTGATCGCCACCTGCAGGGGGCGCTGTGCCATGCATCCTGTCTGCCACGGCTATGACCTGGGGATGAAAGAAAGAGAGAGAGAGAGAGAGAGAGAGAGAGAGAGAGAGAGAGAGAGAGAGATGAATAAAAAGCTTGAGGGATGGACTGCACAGAGAGATGGAAAGTCAGCAGGAATGATGACAGTTGACTGATGAGTGAGATGGACAGGGAGAGAGAGTGAGAGAGAGAGAAAGAGAGAGAGAGATTTGATGGTCAGTTAAGCTAAAAAATGACTGAGGATGACAAGCAGACGGGTCCCCCTTTTATAACACTCAAGCACATCACAGGCACATTAGATGTGAATTAGGGGTGAAGTTATGGTTCTGGAGTCCAGCGCAATTACAGAGACCGAACACTATGGATGGCAGCACTGACATTAAACAGCGGCCAACTAGCGTGCGTGTCTGTGAGTGTGTGTGCATGTGTGTGTCTGTCAGTGTGTATGTCTGTGTGTGTGTTTCAGTGTGTGTGTGTGTGTGTCTGTGTGTGTCAGTGTGTGTATGTGTGTGTGTGTGTGTGTCAGTGTGTGTGTCTGTCAGTGTGTGTATATCTGTGTGTGTGTGTAAGTGTGTGTGTGTCAGTGTGTGTGTGTCAGTGTGTGTATATGTGTGTGTGTGTGTGTGTGTGTGTCAGTGTGTGTGTGTCAGTGTGTGTATATCCGTGTGTGTGTGTGTGTGTATGTCAGTGTGTGTGTCAGTGTGGATATGGCAGTGTGTG
>CM050208.1:19062500-19092500 GCA_027475355.1 Coilia nasus
TGTGCGTGTGTGTGCGTAAAAGAGTGTTGTGCGTGCATGTGTGTGTGTGTGTGCGTGTGTGTGTGTGTGCTCCTTCCACAGGTGCAGGCTGCTGGTGTTTTTGTGAGTGCCGGTGCAGACGCTCCGGGAGGCTGGAGCCGCTCGAGCCTTTTGTTTTAGTCCAACTCCCTCTCACGCGCATGCACGCACGGCCGCCCTCTCAAACACAACATTATGCTAATCAGATGCTAACAGCTGCTCCTCACTGTCAGTCTGTGTGTGTGTGTGTGTGTGTGTGTGTGTGTGTGTGTGTGTGTGTGTGTGTGTGTGTGTGTGTGTGTGTGTGTGTGAAAAAGAAAGGTGGGGAGAGAGATAGGGGCAGAGAGAGATGGAGAGAAAGAGAGAGCTGGGAGAGAGAGAGAGAGAGTGTGTGATAGAGTGATAGAAAGAGAGAGGGTGTGAGATAAAGATCAGGAGAGTGAGAAACACACACACACAGAAAGAGAGGGAGTAGAAGAGAGCAAGGGACAGATAAAAAGAAAACCTGTGTGTATGTGTGTGTGTGTGCGTGCGCGAGACAGTCAGTCTGTTCTGTGCTGCAGGGACGTATTCTTGCCATTTTCCACCTCTCTCCATCTGTCTCTCCAGAGACGCCGTGCACAATTGGTTAATGGAAAACAAGCAGAGTGTGATCTGATAACCCGCTGACTCTACCCACTCCGGCTGCGAGTCACGTGTGCCGTGTTTACCAGCGTCTCACACACAGATGCCTCCACTGCATACTCCAGCCCGCTAGTCGGGAGAGGCCGCATGACTCACCGGCCAATTACAGGAGCAGTGGGACGATCGTCATGATTATCATTATAACCATCATCATTATCACCACCACCATCAACATCATCATCATCATAGACATCAGCATTATCATAAAATAAATGGCTCTTTAATTACGGTTGATGAAAATTAAAGCTTAAATAGGTGCAACTGCAACTGCAGGGGACAGTCTTGTGGCAACTGAGTCATTAATCAGGTTTGTAAATGAAGAAAAAGATGATGTAGACTCGCATATAATACTAAGTCACTGACCAGTGCACATCTTAACACTGTACTGTACACTTTACCGTGCAGTGTTACCTTTGGGATGGGCAAAGTGGGTGTAAGCTTTCAAAGGAGTCTAAAAACAGAGCTGTACATCAGGCTCTCTTTATTTCAAGTCTATTTGAGGTACGATAAGACAAAATAAGATACTGATAAAACTTTATTTTATCCAAAGGTGGGGCAACTTCCTTCTTACAAAGCATTACAGATCGATCACATAAAACTAACAATTGAAAGAAAAAAAAATACTAAACAGTGGCATGGTCATACTATGGCAGAATGGGCACCGAAGGTCTACATCGTAGTAACAATTTGAGCTGTAAGCAGTCCACAGCCACAGTTTGTCCAGTTTGTCCAGAGCCACACTCTGATTGGTCCTCACAAAGCCACAGCCTACACTAGCGGATTACCGACATATGACATCTAGAAACTACCAGAGAAATTATCAAGCAAACAGACAAGCAAGCATACAAAAGTAATTCAATATAACCTGTGTGTAACACATTTCTTACATTTCTGTCCATCGTGGCCACTATTATTTCAACAACTTTCGACATATTATTATTATTATTATTATTAATATTGGGAGTCATTTTACTTTTAAGACATCTGGCTGGTCTTGAGAATGTTTGGTAATACTTTTTCTGTACACTTGGCTGAGCTGCAAAACAAGCCACAGCTCAGCAACTGTGTGTTAGAATTAGAGGTAGAACTGCCCGAATTTAAGGTTATTATCACTTTGCCTCCTGTAGTCTTAATGGTCTTTTCTCCCTAGGGCTGCTTTTATGTTGTCTTATGTTTCCTTTGGGACCGCTTACCTAATGACTCTGATCATAAATGAAGACTTAAAAAATGTATATCACTAAATTAGGTGAACACAGAAGTGATACAATAATGCCAACGGTTGCAGATCTAACGTTTGTTGTTGTTAAGCGGTAAGGGGCCCAGACACCTGCCTGCCTGCCAGCAGTCACAGACAGTTAACCTCAACACGAGAAACTCTCATCCGAAACAGCCAAGCTGCACAAACAAGGGCGCCAACTCCAGCGTTAGTTGTCAACTGCATCCTGGTCCTGCAGACTACAGACAAGATTCCAACGGCACCTCTAAACTGACCTAGCATTTGCAAAGACCTTTTCTTTGTGCAGGTAAGGAAAAGGGAGGGAGGGATCTTTAGCTGACAAGTGTTTAGCAGCCAGAGCTTTAAGGGTATACTGAGGCTTAATCTAGCCGCCTGCCTAGCGCTCCTCTGTATCACTCTGTGCAAGCCTTATCATTAACACGTTAGCTCTATTCACAAACCTTCCATTTACTTTCATCAGCCCTATATATAACCCTAATACGCAATCTCCTAGTAAATGTTGTTAGCTTGTTACTAAGCTAGCTAGGACCAATGCATTGCTTATTACTTTATAAGCAGCCTTGATATGTAATATTTACATATACCCAAAAGAGTACACCAACATGTAATGAGAATTAAGCAAGACCAGATAAGTTCATTTGACGAACCTGTCTAAAGTTCTTCAGTGTATTGGATGCAGTCCAGTGCAGGATGCGATTACTAACGGTGCCTATAAAGTAGTTGTTATTCAACGCAATAACTTGTTAAAACTAAAGCACATTGCAACGCCATGCACAAACTGTTCATCGTACAACTGAGACGATTCAAGATAAATGACTAAAAATACGAAATTTAACTCCAAACAGTTTCAGTTCTGAAGCGCCGACAGCTTTCAATGTTCCCGCAACCTGAGCCTTGTTTTCCCGCAGGGAGTTTTGGGAAATGAGTCTATTGGCTGCTGTGTAAGAACATGTGGAAAAAACTACAAACAGTTTAAACGTAGTAGTGCATCAGTGACAGTCCCACTGGAGAACGGAGACGTCAACGAGATTGTTCCTGGTATAACTTTTATGGAGTCTTAATTCGGACAGGAAAAATAGATGCTTTCATAAAACATGAGAAACGTGTGTTTAATGCAGCATTAAAGCAAAATACAATAAATGTGTCACCATTAAAACAAAATAATTTCTAAAGTCTTTCTAAACTCTAAAGTCCTTACCTGTATGTTTTTTTTTTATTCACAGCCCTTCACCTTATGATGTCCCTGCAGCCCCTTACTGCAGTAAACTGTGCGGGCCTCCTTCAGCCTGGCTGCTCATTGTTGCAGCTTGATGGTGACACCCTGCTGTTTGGGCAGAAGGGCTGGCCCAAGCGCTCCTGCCCCACGGGCATATTCGGGGTGCGAATAAAGGAGAAGGAGTTCAAGCTTCGCCCCATCTCTTTCTCCAACAACTCCTGCTACCTGCCTCCTCTGCGCTGTCCGGCCATAGCTCGCCTGGAGCCTCGCAACGGGAGCCCAGAGAGTTACGTGATTCATGGCGGGCGCACGCCAAACAACGAACTGTCCGCGGCGCTGTACGTCCTGAGTGTGGAGAGCCGAGGGTGCAACCGCAAGCTGACCCTGTGCTGCCAGGAGAAGGAGCTGGCAGGTGAGCCTCCCAGCGCACGCTACGGCCACACGGCCAGCGTGGTGCACAGCCGGGGCAAGAGGGCCTGCGTCCTGTTTGGTGGGCGCTCCTATCAGCCCCCAGGCCAGAGGACCACCGAGACGTGGAACAGCATGGTGGACTGCCCCCCGCAGGTGTTCCTGGTCGACCTGGATTACGGCTGCTGCTCGGCTCACTACCTCCCCGAGCTCGCCGACGGGCAGTCCTTCCACCTGGCGCTGAGCAGAGGCGACTGCGTTTACCTGCTGGGGGGCCACACCCTAGCGTCCGACTCCCGACCCCCCCGCCTGTTCCGCCTGCGCGTCGAGCTTCTGCTGGGCAGCCCCAAGCTGTGCTGTGACGTCCTCGACAACGGCCTGTCCATCACCAGCGCCATAGCGACGCGTCTGGGCTCGGCCCACGAGTACGTGGTTCTGGGAGGCTACCAGGCCGACCAGCAGAAGCAGCTGCAGTGCCACCTGGTGGTCCTGGACGAGAACGGCATCCGCATCGAGCCTCAGGCCCCGCCGCCCTGGAACGGGGAGATCAGCAGCAGCCGCTTGTGGTTTGGGGGCAGCCTGGGCAAAGGCCACGCCCTGTTGGCCGTCCCCGCGGAGGGCAATCCAGCCCCTGCCGACGCCTTCTACCTATACCAGGTGAGCTTCGAGCAGGAGGGGGCGGGCGGCGAGGACGTCTTGCAGGGCTACAGCCAGGAGTCCACAGACATGGAGGACTCCACACCGCTGGAGGACTCCGAGGAGCTCTACTTCGGCCGCGAGCCTCACGAGCTGGAGATGCTGGACAGCGACGGCGAGGGCGAGGTGTACAACGAGGACGACGAGGAGGACGAGACACAGGCGGGCTACTGGATCCGCTGCTGCGCCGGCTGCCAGGTGGACCCAAACATGTGGGAGCCCTTCTACTCCACGGAGCTGACGCGGCCCGCCATGATCTTCTGCTCCAGGGGCGAGGGCGGGCACTGGGTCCACGCCCAGTGCATGGAGCTGCCCGAGGCCGTCCTGCTACGGCTCTCCCAGAACAACGCCAAATACTTCTGCCTGGACCATGCCGGCCAGAGCCACCAGGAAAGGACCCCACCGCGACAAGAGCTGCCCGTCAAACGCACACCCATGAAGCCAGTCCACAAGAAAGCCCCAATCAAGATCAACATGACCCCCGCCAAGAAGAGCTTTCTCAGAAGGCTGTTCTATGACTGATGTGTGTTCTGGCTGTTCAACTGATCTACGACTGTTGAAGGAGCCTCCTGTTGTATTAGCCTTTTCATGCAAAGATTATGTTTTTAAGTATGTACTGACTAAAACCTAATGAACATTATAAGTATATCTGTGCTGAATTTGTATGAATAAAGCATGACATTACACATGCCATTGTACATGAAATAAGACCTGGCAGGTTTTATATCAAATATCTCCTAGTATGTCTCATTAGTATTATTATTTTCATTTTCATATAAAGGCAGGTTTCCCATGGTCATGGAAATCCTGGAAAAGTCATGGAAATTGAAAATGTAATTTTCCAGGCCCGGAAAAGTCATACAATTTTGTAAATTCAAAATTGTAAATTGGAAAAGTCATAGAATTTTCATTTCTCCCTAACGCAACTACAGCGTTCTGTTATCATTAGGCCTTTAGAGTCAACAATAAATGCATTGACAGTATTTTGAATGTTAAACATTTCGTATTTAGCCCAAAAAGTATGCTAAATTCTACACACTTAAGGTGCCGTGAAGTCATGGAAAAATCACTTTAGGTCATGAAAAAAGTAATGGAAAAGTTTTGAAATTGTCAGTGAAAAAGATTGGGAACCCTGAATGTAGCAAAGAACTGTTTTTCGGTTATGGTTATGGTTATGCTAAATTAACAACAATTAACAACAGAACAGAAAAGAGTACAATAAAACTGTATTGATCCCTTTGGGAGGTCCCTTGCAGGAAATTGGTGTGTGTGTGTGTGTATTTGTGTGTGCTTCTTTTTTACCGACAGGTACTTTTTCTGACGCTCTCACTCCACTCAGATGTCACAAATTCCAAATTAAAAAAATGGCAGTTGGTCCAGGTGTAACTGGCACAGTGTTTGCTAAATGTCTGCCCCTTATTTAATCACTTCCCCTGACCCCCACACAATAAAATAGGCCATTTAGGCCTAGTATAGTTCTATCTTACATGGCTTTGGTCAACAAGTCTCTCTTGCTCTCGTATTGCCCCCTGTTAACAAGTGAGTGCGTGCGAGTGTGTTTGTGTGGGAAGAGAGAAAACCTGCTGAATACCAGCAGTATTGCAGCAACAATGTGCAGTGATGTTGGGGGAATGAAGGGGCAATCTAATGAAAAAGTGGCAGTTGGTGTATGATGCCAATTTACAAAACCCACGCCAAACTTCACAGTGGGGAGACAGTTTAAAAAGATTGACCTAACATTCATATGACACTTCATAAATATTGTACCATAATGACTTCAAATCCTGCTTTAAAAAAACTTATAAATCATGTTAGTCTAGTGCAACAGTTGTGACATTACCTTAGCTGGGTCACTTGAAAACTAGTGCTGGCTTTTAAAATTTCAGGTCAAATCAGACATGGCAGAATGTTTACTTTACATTGCAAGGGCATCTCTGCCCACAAAATTAGATTTGATGAGTTTGCAACCTTGTGCACATCCTAGGGCAGCCTATGCCATTTTTGTAACCTCTTCACTTTTGGGCAACACATACAGATGAGCTCAAAATTATTACCTCCCAATAAATTAGACAAAACTCTTGGTTTCTCCATAGAAATGATAATTAACAAATGTTGATAGTATATTTGTTTCTAAATACAAGACAACATCCACCAAGTTTGATTACGATATTTTACCAATACACCAAACAAGGGCAAAAATGACATGCACAATTATTAGCCCTCTAGTCATTAAGAGTCAACAGTTTACCCTTTCTGAACCACAACCTCTTAGAGTAGTTCCTTACTAGGTTGGCAGAGGTCTCCTGATAGATTTTGGCATATTCTTCCATTGCAAATTCTTCCAGCAGCTGGTCCAAACTGCATGGTTTCTTAGCATGAACATTAATTTTGAGAACCCAGAATCAAAATAAACTATAAACAGTTGTTAATGGTAATTTCTATGGAGAAAAGTTTTGTCTAATTTTATTAGGGTGGCTAATCATTTTGGGCTCAACTGTAGGCCTGGCATAGATTATGCAAGACTGTTGTATTAAGTCTGCAGGATTAAAGGCCATGGTATTTTTGGTGTTGGCAAACCAAGTCGAAGACAGTGAGCATAGGTAAACCATTGTAATTTTATGGCAGGATAAATTGTCTAAAGCCTAATTATTAATACACCATACTTGCTATGAGCAGGTCTGCTTCATCCTGTACATAAATGGTATGGACTTGATTGTTAAGGCAGAAAAGACTTTGTTTAGAAGTTTAACATTTCAGCAAGCCATTAACCAGATGCAGCACGTTTTGTTATTAATGATCCCTTTATTGATAACCACAGAGGAAACTTGTGATGCCCATGTAGGTTGGAATCCCGTCCCTGTAGAAACACAAGAATTGAGTAGACAAGCATGGCATGGAGAATTGCAAGATGCATAATTAACTTTATATACCTACATGACGAGGAGTCACCAGAGCAAATCATCCTTTTCTGTGAAAACAAAGACACATTTGAATTCAAACACCACAAAATGGCTTTGCGACTTGGGGAGGATGGCAGTTACAGTACAAGGTCAATATCTTGCAAGTCAAGCTTCAGGTCAATGTAAATTTAACTTGGAAGTCACACCTCCTGCCATGTTTAAGCTGCTAGCCCACATACAACCTTCAACACAAGCTTTTAATGACTTAAACAGGGAAAACACCATACAAATCCCATTTACCTACCCATTTTCTGCCAAATTAACTAGGTAGTGCCCCCCCCCCCCCCAAAAAAAAAAAAGACTAAGTAACAAAGGCCTTACTTTGCTGGAGTAACCTCTACAGTCTGGGCTTCATGACCAGGATTAGAAATTGGAGCAGGCTGATCAATAGGAGCACTTGGAGGAGGAGGAATGTCCAGTGGGATGTAGGTGGTTTGAGAAAAGACCCTTTTCCCTCGCACATACCGATTGAAGGACTTCACCACATAGCGGGTTTGAAAACCTGACGGTGCAGTGAGAACGAGGTAGCGCTCTTGCTCTGGTGTGGGACTCTCAGAATCACCATCAGTAAAGGCAGCCCCTCCAACACCATTCACTGAGGAGCTTCCAAGGTCGCCTCCAGCAGGGTGTGATGGAGCGGGCTGAGCTGGAGGCATCTGGGCCTGAGCCTGACTTACAGGAGCTGGGGGCACATTGGCTGGTGCTTGGGGCCTGCGCATTGGGGCTTGGGGCCTAGGAGGCTTCTGGACCAGAGCCTGCGGTGGTCCCTTGGGCATCTTCTGGTTCACAGCGGGTGCAAAACCATGGAAGTGCCAAGCAGGGTTTGATGGAGCGGGCTGAGCTGGAGGCACCTTGGCCTGAGCCTGACTCACAGGAGCTGGGGGCACATTGGCTGGTGCTTGGGGCCTGCGCATTGGGGCTTGGGGCATAGGAGGCTTCTGGACCGGAGCTTGTGGCATTTGCGGTGGTCCCTGGGGCATCTTCTGGTTCACAGGGGGTGCAAAACCACCGCTTAAACCACCAAATCTCCAAGCAAGGTTTGATGGAGCTGCCTGAGCTGGAGGCATCTGGGCCTGAGGCGGAGGCATCTCAGCCTGAGCCTGACTCACAAGAGCTGGGGGCTCTTCGGCTGGTGCTTGGAGCATAGGAGGTTTCTGGACCGGAGCTTGCGGCATTTGCGCAAGGTTTGATGGAGCTGGCTGAGCTGGACGCACAGGAGCTGGGGGCACATTGGCTGGTGCTTGGGGAATTTGCATTGGGGCTTGGGGCACTTGTGGTGGAGCCTGGGGCATCTTCTGGTTCACAGAGGGTGTGAAACCGCTGCTAAAACCACCAAATCTCCAAGCTAGGTTTGATGAAGCTGGCTGAGCTGGAGGCATCTCTGCCTGAGCCTGACTCACAGGAGCTGGGGGCACATTGGCTGGTGCTTGGGGCATTTGCATTGGGGCTTGGGGCAGTTCCAGTGAGCCCTGGGGCATCTTCTGGTTCACAGAGGGTGTGAAACCGCTGCTAAAACCACCAAATTGCCAAGCAAGATTTGATGGAGCTGGCTGAGCTGGAGGCATCTCGGCCTGAGCCGGAGGCATATTGGCCTGAGCCTGACTCACAGGAGCTGGGGGCTCTTTGGCTGGGGCTTGGGGCATAGGAGGCTTCTGGACCGGAACTTGCGGCATTTGCGGTGGTCCCTGGGGCATGTTCTGGTTCACAGAGGGTGTGAAACTGCTGCTAAAACCACCAAATCTCCAAGCAAGGTTTGATGGAGCTGCCTGAGCTGGAAGCATCTGGGCCTGAGGCGGAGGCATCTGGGCCTGAGCCTGACTCACAGGAGCTGGGGGCATTTGCACTGGGGCTTGGGGCACTTCCAGTAGGTGCTGGGGCATCTTCTGGTTCACCGGGGGGGCAAGGCCACCACTAAAACCACCAAATCTCCAAGCAAGGTTTGATGAACCTGGCGGCATCTGGGCCTGAGGCGGCAGCATCTCAGCCTGAGCCACAGGAGCTGGGGGCACATTGGCTGATGCTTGAGGCATTTGCATTGGGGCTTGGGGCAGTTCCGGTGAGCCCTGGGGCATCTTCTGGTTCACTGTGGGTTGAAAACCTTTGCCAAAACCACCAAAACTCCAAGGTAATCCTAGTTGACCGAATACCTCTCCCAACAAAAGACAAGCCCAGAGAAGCCTACAGAATACACAAAGACCAAATAAGACAAAACAAGACACAAAAGCTCATTCACTAGGCAAAAAGAAATATCAAATGTTTACCTGAAGATTAAGCCTGAGGACATGATTCAGACATTAACAGCAAACAAAAGCAGCACTGCCTCCACCACTACTGCAGCAACCCCAGCTGGGCTTTTCAGCCAACCAAGCAGGGCTTTTATGGCCACAGTCTCATTGCCTGATTCTAAATCATTCAATTAGCTTCAGCTGATTGTAGTTGTTTTGTGTGTGCTCAACTGATGTGGATAACTGCAGCTTCAAAGAGTAAATGTCCTACAATATGTTTGGCTCTAGCTGCACACTTAAAACAGGTGCTGTGACTGATTGGCTGTTATCTGGCTGAAAACAGGTGCTTTTTACTGATTGCCTTTTTTTTACCTGGCTGAGTTGTTTGGCTACTTTGAACAAAAAGCGTTAGTCAGTACCTGAAAACTAGACTGCATTCCTGCAGAAAATGGTAAATGTGTGTTTGGCCAAGGATTTCAGTGATACCAAGTTTGTTAAAAATGGACGCACAGGTCAAAAATTATAAGCATAAATGTACCTCCTAACGTTGACCACTTCACCAGACTTTCTTGGCATTGTTATCATGATTAGCATTCTTAGCATACTTGTTAACAAACATTAGCTGAGTCAGTGAAGTAGCACCTTTAGCATAGTTAACATCATTAGCACAGTTAGCATGGCTGCTAATTGCTTCAGCTAAGTTAGCTAAGTAACAGTGTTAGCTCAGTTAAAATATTTTTAGAATTACTTAGCATGGTTACCATAACTGCTAACAAACATAATCTAAGTGGAGTAGCACCGTGCATTGTTAGCATAACTGTTGTTAGCATAACTGTTAGCAAACATTAGTAAGATGTCTGTGTACATTCTTATCCAGTTCATGGCAGTCAAAGGCTAAGTTGTAAGCAACTGGAGTTGTTTTTGGAGCTTGAAGATTTTCATCCAAAAGGCTTCTTGAGTTCTGGCCTGTTCTGGTTACATTTTAAAAGCCAGCACTAGTTTTCAAGTGACCAAGTCAATCTCATTTGTCAATGTGACCACACAACAAAATTCATCCTCTGCATTTAACCCACCACACACATGAACAAGGGGCAGCCATAACAGTGTGGAGGGACAGTACTGTGCTCAGGGTACATCAGTGGCACTACTGGCTACCCAAGATTCAAACCTGAAATCCTGTAGTCACAGGTCCGATACCTTAACCGATAGGCCACCCTACACCAAAGCAATGTCACAACTGTCGTACTAGGCTAACATGACTTCACAGCTCAACCACTCAGAAGCCCAAGTACAGTGGAGTTTGGTGTGGGATTTGTAAATTGGCATCCTGCACCAACTGCCACTTTTTCATTAGATTGCCCCTTCATTCCCCCAACATCACTGCACATTGTTGCTGCAATGCTGCTTGTATTCAGCAGGTTTTCTGTCTTCCCACGCAAACACACTCACACTCACTTGTTAGCAGGGGGCAATAAGCGAGAGAGAGCGAAAGAGCAAGAGAGTCTTGTTGAGCAAAGTCATGTAAGATAGGACTATACTAGGTCAAAATGGCCTATTTTAAACCAAAACAGTGTGTGGGGGTCAGGAGGAGTGATTGAGTAAGAGAGAGAGGAAGGCAGAAATTCTGGTCAGGCCAGAACTGAAAAAGCCTTTTGGATGAAAGATGAAACGTCTTCCAGCTGCAAAAAGAAGTCCAGTTGTTTATAACTTTGCTCCTTTGATTAGCTCAGTAAGCTAATTAGCGCTGTTAGCTAAGTTTGCTAATTAGCTAACTTGGCATGAGCAAAGGATTCCAGTGATACCAAACTTTTGAACATTGGATGTACGGTTCAAAAGTTACATGCATAAATGTAACTCTAAGTCTGACCAGTTTGTGGAGTTAGAGAGGTTAAAGTGCCGACAAGAAACTTGGTGAAAAGACTCATGGGACTGTTATGAATCAGTGTGCCAAATGCAAGCAGAGTATGCAAGCCATGGCAGGGGTATTATGACATAAGAGTTCTAAAATTCAAATTCACAATTTTAAAAATGGCAATTGGTCCAGGTGTAGCTGCTACAGTATTTGCTGCCACAGTATTCTCGGCCCTTCTTTCTCTGTCGTCGTTTTCAAATTAATTCAGTGAAAAATGGCTTTTCTCCACACCTGTCACAGTTCAGAGAAGAGACACTGTGCACCGAAAGCTCTCCTCTTCTTTTGAGTGTAACATGATGGCATACAAAAAGTATCGCTCTCTCTCTCTCTGGCCGGAATGTCTTAAATATGGTTAACACTTTGTGCCTTGAAATCTCTCCTGCTTTTTTTACATTTTCAGCTTCATTTACTGAAAAATGACTTTTCACTTAAGGTGCAGTGAAGTCATGGAAAACTCACTTTAGGCCATGAAAAAGTCATGGAAACGTTTTGAAATTTTGTCAATGAAAAAGAGTGGGAACCCTGCAAAGGGTTTATTCGTATTTCCTCATTTATTAATCTATATGTCATGTTGAAAGTGTATGTTTATCTACAGAAGCTCAGCCCACAGGAATGCATATGCATGTATTAAGTGCTATTCTACTTGCCAGAGGGCTCAATACATTTTACAGAATAATGTCTCATTTGCTTACCCATTCACACACCCAGGCGAACTGACAGGCAGTGTCTCAAACAGCTGTGGGATCAGCATCATGCCTAAGGCCAAATGGCCAGGGAAGAGTGCGAGATCAAACCAATGACCTTCTGAAAGCTAAATGGCTCTTCTACCTCTTAAGCCTCTGATGCAAAATATGTATCTTTTAAAAGCACATTTCTAAAGGAAACACAGTGTAATGCAGTTGACAGAGCACTCGTGTTTTGCATTTCTGATTCTTTATTTTTAATTGCATCGATCACTGCACAACATTCCAGTAAATTTATCATCAATTCATTTAAGAGTAAAGTTACAAACAACTACAGTAAACCATTTTATGCAGACTATTGAAGAAAAGTAATGCAGAGCATTAAAAATGTAAATTTTAAAAGGGATTGTCAAATGACATAAAAAAACTGATTTTGTGCAATATTGTTCATTTCATATCATCTACTTTAACAAAAACAAACAATGTAAACAAAAACTATGTACAATAAAATGTCAGATACCTGTAGATAAAAGAAATGCATGTATGAAGAAGCTGCTACAATGACTGTGCATACAGTATTTCAGTGAACACAAGGTAGAGGTCTTATGCTGAGGAGAGAAGAACTTTGGAGAAGAGTATGCTATGGCATGATGCCAGCACTAGTGTCGACATAGGAGCCAGCATCAGTGTCACTCAGGAAGTGGCTTTCCGTGAGCGGCTAAGTGCTTCCTTGAGCCTTTGTAGGGCAATTGTAGTCTGGAGCGTTCCTTTACTGTGATTTAGTAGAAGGTCAATGTGTCCCTTTATTCTGAAATGGAGGTAGAATTGTTGCCACTCTAGAGCGCTGTGCTGGGAAGTGGAAATATATAGGGGTATTTCAAAGTCATCCATGCCCTACTGCTTTGCCTTTGGAGCCAGATATATGGCACTAAAGCAATCCTTTCCCCAGCACTCCCAAAACTAAGACAATTTGAGTCCCCCCTAATTCCATTTTGCCTCGGCCCGAGTGATAAATTAATACAGCTATCATAAATGCAGGCCCCTTTAACACAATTTTCTCCCTGTGACTTACAGCAATTTCATCTGTTTCCATAAATAATCCTTTTGTATAAATTCATGAATGTGTCATAACCTTGCAATACAATAAACTCTCTCATAATTCAAAGCCAGAGATGAAAGTCTCAAAAACCTCCTCTTAAAAGCTGAGGGGGGAACAAAAAGGCAGTCTATTCCCTTCTGATCCAACCTTCAGCATAAAACAATTTATTTTGCATTTGCAAACATAAATGGAGGGGGCAGTGAAAATCCTTCATAGTGACCCAAAGGAGGTTATCTAAACTGTTTGTAACTTCTGAATGAAATATAATGTTCAGCATCATCATTCACTTTTTAAAGAAGCACAGTGTGTTCCATTGCATTGTTTAAATGTCTAAACTTACTGGACACAAAACAAAACATATCAACATAAAACTGTGTGAACCCAATTCACAAGTCACCAGTAAAAACCCACAGTTGCACTAAAAGTTGACAGCTGACATAGGGCCCTGTCTGTCTGCTACATATCTCATTGTAATACAGTGTCTTTAAAAGTCTGGAACCTCCAGTAACATATCACTGTCGTCCACTGGCATCTCCTCAGGGTTGATGGTGGCCTGCAGGGCCTTGGCTGAGTTCTTATGGGCCTCCATGAACTTCTGCAGGTACTTGGAGGTGTAGAGCCAGTGGTGCTTGAGGACGTCCTCCAGCTCGAAGCTCTTGGACTGGCGGGCGTTCATCTTGCGGAAGCGTCGGAAGAGCTTGTTGCCGGACTCGTTGCCCTCGCTGGCCCAGGCCCCGATGGAGCCGTCCCTCTCCACGATCTCGGGCACGTGGGCCAGCGTCTTGTGCAGGTAGTTGGTGATCTTGCCGTCGTAGCGGTACTTGAACGTGCTGGAGAGCAGCTCGGCGAAGCGCTGCGAGTTGAAGCTGTAGCGGCACAGCTGGTCGGGGCACTCGCGGGCTGGCCAGGTGGAGCGCCACACGGGCTTCATCTGCAGGTAGAGCGCCACCAGCTCCCGCAGGGCCTGCCGACGCTCCTCCGAGGGCACCAGCTCGCACACCGCCTCCACCGCCTCGGTCGTCATGAGGCGGCGGGCGTAGTTGCCGTTCATGCGCATCACGGGCTTCAGCTTCATCTTCTTGCGCAGCTGCTTGTCCAGCGCCGCCCGCCACCGACGGCGCTCCTCCCGGCTCGGGACGTCGCCGCGCGCGTGCATCTCGCCGATCTCGTCCTGGAAGATCTTGTAGAACTCGGTGGCGTTGCCGATGTCGCAGTGCAGCGCGTCGAGGGTCGGCTGGGTCTCCATGAAGGGCTTGGCCGAGACGCCCTTGACCCGGTCGCGCAGCTCGTCCGCCGACTCGGAGAAGGGGTTGGTGCGCCACAGCTCGTAGCGCTCCAGGTTCTCCTGGTGGCTGCGTGTGATGCTGTGCAGCACCATGTTGCTGGAGGCTTCGGCGCGGGTGGAGTCGCACAGCGTGCAGACGTAGGTGGAGCCAGACGCCTCCAGCCCCTCCATCTCGCGCACCATCTTCTCGTCGTAGCCGGTACCCCGGAAGTGGAAGCGGAAAGAGCGCGGCAAGCCGGCCAGCGACAGGATGAGCCGGCTCTCCTTCATGGCGTTGCGTTCGGCCACCACAGGGCCCAGGATGGCCGTCAGCGTCTCGTGGTCCGACTCGTCCACGAACATGAGGCACAGCGGCTTGCAGGAGAGCTCCGAGTTGGGCTTCGTCTCCTGGAAGATGCTCACCGAGGCCTCCTCGCCCTCCACGTGGGCCGACACCGACATGACGGTGAAGGAGAAGCGCACGGCCTTCTCAGGCACCGCGGGGCCGCTGCCGTGCTTCTCGCTCACGTCGCCCATGCCGTCGCACGACTCCTTGATGGTGACGCTGAAGCCGGTGACGGAGCTGTCGTCCAGGCTGTGCTCCCTCAGGCCCTCCAAGATGTCCTCCTCCAGGTCCTTGAGCGCCGACACCAGGGCCACGTCATAGCGGAAGCGCCGGGCGATGGTGTCCGCCGGCACGTCCTCCACCGAGCTGGTCCAGCCCGACAGCCCGTCCAGGATGCCCACGTCCCAGCTGCTGGACACGGCCTTCAGGGCCGGCTGCCACTCGAAAGCGTGGAAGCCAGGAAGCAGTTCCTTCTCGGCGGTGCGCAGGGTGTGCAGAGGCTGGAAGATCTGGCGCCCACTGGTGGCCTTGACGGTGCGGTACATCTTGTGGTATTGGCTGCAGCTGAGGAAGGTGTTGACCCTGATGGCGAGGCACACAGCGGGATGCAAACCATATCCTCTGCCTAAGAAAGTAAACAGAGACAGGGAAACAGAAGGCATTCTGGGTGAGAAGTCCACACATGAGGAACTAAACACATTATAGCGTGAACGTGAGTGAGTTTGTTTGTGTCATAAAGTGAGTGTGGAATGTAATTGAGAATGTGTGTGTGTGTGTGTTCATGTGTGTGTGTGTGTGTTTGTGTGTGTGTGACCAATTCCAATTTATGCATACACACTGCATATCTTTGTAAATTATTCAGTGTTGTGAGGGTAACAGCAGCCCAGAGAGGGTCCTAAACACAGTTTTAGATTTGTAATGATCACGGCTGGTCTAACAGGATGAGGGGTGAATCAGCGACGCTGACACAACTGATCTATTGGCTGATGATGAAAACAGACACCAGCTGGGCCCTATTCCCCCGAGCGCCGCGGGCTGCTGCCGCCTGTGTCATTTGCAGATACATGAGCGGCCGCTGTTGTTTTCGGCCTAACAGGCTCTTGACAAAAGCTGTTATTGTGAATCAGAGTGACACACAGAGAGAGGGAAGGTGACAGCGCTGTTTAAATTTTATGGTCATCTCTCTCTCTTTCCCTCTGTCCCTCTCTCTCTGGTGTTCTCCAAAACAACCAGAGGAAAACACACACACACACTGCACTTAATTTCATTTTTATGTAGCATATGTCATGACTGCTCACAAATTATTTTTGAGAAATATAATGTTCACTAGTAAATTATGTATGAATGTTTGTGGAGTCTGTGTGCATTATTGAATGCTGTGGGGAAAAAAATATGACACGAGTCAGAATACACCTGAAGTGAATGATGTTGTTCCCCAGGGCTCCAATCTCTCTGTGTGACCTTGCCAATTAACTCCCAGGTGTGAAGTATGCATTTAAACAATTTCCCTCTACAGCATTATTCATGTATGGTTACTTTTTTTCTACTCTGTATATGTCTATATGTCTGTATTGTTTCCGACAACACTACTACACTTAATTTCTTTTTTTAATTGAATCATTGACCTTTGTTTCCAGATAAAGCAACGTGCAAGTGCAGCTTTGAATTGCAGAACCTAATGAAATATCCAGAATAGGCCTTGGACATGATAAAGTGGCTTGAAACAATGTGTATTGTTAATGACACAATGTAGAACAACGAAATTGAAATTACTTTTTAATGGCTTTTTAAATGTCTGATAGGCATAGGACTTCAGAGGGTGAATAACCAGGTTTCCATTCAACTTTGTAATGCACATTTCAGTTATTTGAATAAGAAATCCTCACTTGGAAACTTTTGAAATACGTATTAACCTTGACAGTCCAAAATGGACGCAGATGGATATCTTGTTAAGCTGAATTAGCTACTACGTATGCATAATAATAACCGATGCGAATAAGTTGAATGGAAACCAAGACATTAGCAAGAAAGCAGCTGCTGCCACGGTATTTTACGGTACCTTGCATCATGGCCTCCAGCTCATCCGCCTGCTTGTGTTCGTTTCCCGCCCTCAGGGCCAGCAGGAAGAGCGTGAGACACACCGACTTGATGTCGCCTCCCTCCTCCTTGTCGGCGAAGGCGCGCACCTGGTTCTTCAGCTCCTTCAGCCTGTGCTTCTGAGCACGCCTGGTGAGAGACAGCAGGTGCTGGCGGGGTCGTCCGCCCTTGTTCACCGGCAGGTACCCGTCCAGCTCTCCGTCAGCGTGGTTGTCCCGCATCTGCGTCTGCCTCTGCTGCAGGTGGCCCAGGCAGTGGGCCCGGAAGGCGTCCATCCTGACCAGCTCCCCACAGCCCTCCCGGGGGCACTGCAGGGCCAGGGAGTGAAGCACGGCCAGGAAGGCCTTCGCTGGGCTCTTCAGCTCGGCGACGTCGCAGGGCAGCGAGCAGGCGGGGCAGTGGGCACCGAGGGCACGGCTGTACTTGAGGATGCAGCCGCGGCAGAAGAGGTGTCTGCAGGGCGACTGGACCGGGTCGCTCAGCAGGTGGTCGCACACCTGGCAGGTGATGGCACGTAGGAAGTCCGCAGGCAGGTCGTCGGACAGCAGCGTGGCGCTCAGGTGGTCTTTTTGGCAGAGGGTGATGTTCTTGACCCACAGGGCTCTCTGGGCACCGGGCTTCACCCTGCTTCTGCTCCCGCATCCTTGCTGCTGATCCACCAGGGCTCTCAGTGCTGCCTTGCCCCCTACGCCAGCACCAGAGGAGCTCTGGCTCTCCCACTTCATCCTCTTGGCCAGGGACTGCGCTCTCCGCAGGGCTTTGGCGCGCTTGCGCCCCTTGCGCTGGTACGCCCCAGTGGGCCTCTTGGGGAAGCAGAGGGCACAGCCTGAGGTGTGAGGCTGCCACTCGGGCACTCTGGTCAGGCCGAAGGAGCAGAAGCCGCCCCCCCTCATGGCGGCCATCCAGCAGCGGTGGCAGAAGGCCTGCGGGTGCACGGTCTCCATGTCCGCCCCCACGTCAACCTTGAAGACCTTGAGGATGACCTCGGGCCAGCCCTGGGCCTTGCAGCCCATCCTGCGGAGGGGCAGGCGGCTGGCCTCGTCCAGCGGTCCCTGGACATCATGCTCGGGCCCCTTGGCTTTGCGCAGCAACATCCCACAGAGGCGGCACAAACTCCTACAGACAGGCAGAGATTGATCGAGCCACTTTAGTGTCTCACAGGCTGTCAACTCAGGTATAGCCGAAGATGGGCTGACACAGCTTATATTTAATAGAATAGAGAGCGAGAGAGGTAGAGAAAGAGGGAGAGGGGGAGAGAAAGGGAGAGGGGGACAGAGATAGAGAGAGAGAGATAGGTAGAGAGAGAGGGAGAGGGAGAGGGGGAGAGAGAGATAGAGAGTGAGAGATGGAAAAATGATGTGCTGTGCTTACTTGAGGCATTCCATGTGAGTGTCGATCTCCTGCAGCTTCAGGTCCACGCGCTGGCTGTTGGCCTGCACGTTCTCCTTGCTCTTGCCCCCGAGGCACAGCCTCATCACGCTGCCAGGATGCCCCGGGCCCACGTCCCCCTGGGGCTTGGTTGGCACCGCGCTCAGAGGCGGCTCCCCGGGCAGGGGAGCTCTCTCCATGGACCTGACCCGGAACAACTTGAACTTCCAGTCGGAGAACTTGGAGTACGTGTGCTGCACTTCGTCTGGCATGGAGTGCCTGGGGATGTCCGCCCGGGACTCCATGTTGTCAGCCTGGCCTCAGGTGCTACGCGGCAGAGAAGAGAAAGGGCAAGGCAAAATGTATTAAGCGTAACGATTTGCATGATGATAAAAGACTGTGATGTGCTGTTCACTCAAAAAAAAATCCAAAGCCTTCAATTCCACAAAGCATTTCTTGAGTATTTTACTGCCTGGCCCATGACACAATCACATAGATTAGTCTAAGTCCTCTGCAATGCTTCATGGAGTGGCCTGAAAATCCCCACTCAGAAAGGAGATGCTCCTGCTGCACCCATAGGGCAGTGTTATGTCTTAAGTGGCATTTAGGTCCTCTGTAAAATGCATGAGACAGGCATTCGAGGGATCGATCCATGGCTAAAAACTTCATCTCATCTCCTTCCCTCAGCACTCCTTCCCTCTTGACTTGTACTCTCTCTCTCTCTCTCTCTCTCTCTCTCTCACTCTCTCTGTCTGTCTCTCTCCCTCTCTCTCCCTCTCTCTCTCTCTCTGTCTCTTCCTCCCTCTCTCTCTCTCTCACTCACTCTTTTTTTCCAATTCTTTTTTGTGGACACTGCAAATTTGCAAAGAGGACACATCTTTCCCTTTGGGCCTGTCAGTCTCACATTTAGTTATTTTCTCCAGCAGTGCTAGTGTGAGTTCTGAGGTCCAGGCCTGGCATTTAAGGTGCACGAAAACGAACACAAACATGAAACTGGATTTATAAGTATTGATTGAGAGATATAGAAAGGTGCCTGGAAGTCTTTATGTAAAATCCATGGGAAGGATTTTTGAAAAGGAGCCAATTACAGATAGTGCAGGGTTATGTTCAATAACAGAGAATGCTGCTATTAAATTTATCTAACCATTTTGTTGAGCAGTTTACAGAGCTATGCATTTTTTTTACACAAATCAATAACAGTATGAGAGTGGTATAAGTAACTGACTTCAAAAAGCTCATGAGTTTTGCGTATTGCACCTGTTGTTATGTATGCAACATCCTTACACTTATATTAATTTAAGAAATGTAGACAGGAATTTATCTGTGTATCAAACACAGCACATCATCACTGACAGCATTAAAATAGTCACCAAAAATATCAGTATTTCATACTTACCATGGCAGATCCTTGGTGAGCACATGATGGCATCGCCCTTTCCTATCTGCCTTTGTCTGATCCTCACTCTTGCTTGCTTTTCACAGCAGTCTGCTAACTCCCTCACTTTTCATTTCTCCTACATTTTTTTCAGCATTTCTACAATGTTTAGCCTCTCTCTCTCTCTCTCTCTCTCTCTCTCTCTAGCTATCTACCTTTCCTTTTCTTCATATTTCTAATCTTTTGTTTGTGTCCCCTTTTCACAGGGTCTCTGTGTGTGTGTGCCTCTCTGAGTCTCAGAGTGAGTATCAGAGTGTCTGTCAGTCAGTCAGTCAGTCAGCTGGGCTCACCTTGTTTTTTTCGCAGTCTCAGCTGGCTAGAGTCCCCAGGGGGCTTTTCCGCATGGGGGCCCAGGGGCATTTAAATCCAGAGCGTGAGTGAGGAGGACGGGGGCGAGTGCTTTTCACCTCTGTGCTGCCGTGGCTTGGATCTCAACTTGGCTTCTCCTAAAAGGATTGTGTCACTCCATAGGAGGGAGAAAGCCATATTTATACCCCCATGTGGGGAGAGCCCCTAACAGACAAGCCTCCGCACCTGACAGCTAGATGAGAAAGGGTGATAAAGCACCCACCAGCACCCACAACCCCCCACCCCACCCCACCCATCACAACTACCACCAAACATACACACACACACACACACACACACACACACACACACACACACACACACACACACACACACACATTACATCTTTTTCTCTGTCTGTGAAACACATACAGCCGCACACACATATACACACACACAAACACTACATTACACTAACTGACACTCACACATAACAGTATTGATTTCTTCAAACTGTCCAAAGACCTTTAAGCACACAGAGAGAGTGCATCTTCCCCGTGCTGTGCAGACACACAAATAATGTACACACTACAAACATCAGCACACAAACAGAAATACCACATGCTGTTCACCAGCTGGAGATCACCCTCTCTCTCCCCATCCACATAATGTTCTCCATTAGCACGTGCTGTCAGCCATGGAGATGCAACTCGAAACACACAGAACCCCCTCACCCACCACACCAACACCAACCCTAAAACCTAAAGTGCTAAGCTAAGTGTTCTCCCTAACTGTGGTATGTTAGAATAAGGTTTGTTGTCAGAAAGGCTAAAGTCTCTCAAAGGTATTTTTCCTAGGTGCACAAGTATCTTGTGTTTTCTCAAAACACACAACAATGAATCCCCTCCTGCACTTAAGGAGCTTTGCTGGCCACTTGTATTTGACCTATAATCAACCGCTTTCATTCAGAAAGAGCCTTGGGGCTTGCACACATGTAGCCAGACTTGGGTATTTTTACATCTAAAGTGGACATTCAACAATGAGTAATGTAGAGCAAGCACACGGAGGCTAAATAGTTACAGAAACTGTATTTTACTGAATACTCAAAACTAATGCAGGCAGTGCGTGGAAGCCAATGTTTCAAGTTATCATCAGCATTTCCACATTTGGAAACATTTCAGAGTGTTTCTTTCTGTGCACTTGTTTGTGCTTATTCAGTAAAATACAGCTGCAGTTAACTATTCAGCCTGTGTGTGTGTGCTCTACCTTCCTCACTATTGCACTGTCTATTTTACGCACTGGGAAGCACACGAAATATAGACATAGGCGCACACAGCACTTGTACTTCCCTCAAGCGGATGTTCAACAAATATTTATTCACCAAACACTTCTTGGAAAAATAAAGTATTGGTGTGAGTTTATGTTCATTTCACACTGTCACAGTGTTAAGAAAGTGTTGATTGATCATGATGGCCCATGAAAATAACATTAAACAGTGAATTAGAGCTGTGCTGTTAAGGATACATAATAAAATACATATCTTATATCTTCTTAGCTGATGAGCACCACTTGTCACTTGAAGAGTGGCATTAGGGTGACAGTTTGTATCTTAAAGCAACACAAAAGCACTATTGCTCTTCGGTCGCCCTACAGGTAAGACGCGGAACTGTCTTTCTTATATCTCATTCGAACTACAGATCGGCAACCTGCTTTTGCAAACTTGCATAGTGCTGTTGATGGTCCATAGTGTGGTTATAGCCCATGGAGGGCCGCAAAGTGAATGCAGAAGTGCTTCTCACCCTGTTATGAGTTGATGAACCACTGAAATGATTTTGGAAACATCATTTTAAGTTTGAAAAAACTACTTAGTGTTGCTTTAATCAGTGAATCATTTTTAGGTTAGTGTACCTGAATACACGGCCTTCAGCCAGCTCATGCTGTTTGTTATGCCTCTGATGAAGCTACAGCTCTCCATGGGAATGTGACAGCTGTTACAGGTGGCACTAAACACCACTAAAGAATGTAGCCAGGCACAAGAGAGTAAAAACTCTGTTCTGACTGGCAGCACACAGACGTCAATATGGAGGCCTGTTGATTATTATTGACACTAAGCTTTGGCTCTGGCGGGGTGAGGAAAATTGAATTCGCAAAGGGTTCCTTCTTGGATTTTTTTTTCTTGGAATTGTCTTCTCGCTGTCACTCTGGATGCGCGGTAATTAGAGTGCATTATTTGATATCGTGTCTCTCCAGCTAGTCAGCATATTTGCTGAAGATTGACGGGTTTGGATCAGTCCCCAGGATTAATCTCGTAGCACCGTGATGGGACCCCAAGCTGCTGCCAGTGGATTTGTCAGCCAAGTCATTAGACACACAGTGAGAAATGGCGTGCATTCCTTTGCCACCACCCCCACCGAAAAAAACACCCACAGACCATGCCCCAGCAACCAAGATTAATTGCATCCAAAGCTTTTCACAAATACCTTCTTCATGTTGATTGTGTTGTTTGTTTGCTCTGTTTGCTGGTGTTGTGTGCGTGTGTATTTGGGGGGTGGGGGGGTGGGGGGGGGGGGGGGGGGGGATGGTAAGTTGTTTTAAAAGGGGGAAGGCAGCTATTATGCTTAACTAATGTGCCCATAAAGTTTAATGCTAATGATACAGTAATACATCGATTGTGAGACTTAACAACAAATTACGGAAAGGGGATGGTGGGGGGCTGTTTTGTGTCGAGGAGGTGTTTTGTGTCGAGGAGGTGTTTTGTGTGGAGGAGGCGTTTTGTGTTTTGTGTTTTTCATTTCCCACTCCAGTAGTGTAGGATGAGAAGCACAGAAAGCAAGTGGGCAGCTCAGACATGCACCAGGCTCACAGTTTCTATGAAACCACTGCTATTTCTAACAAAAAGGTCATATTTCCACAAAGTATCTTCACTGAAAAAAAAACTGTCCAGCACATGTTGAAACACATCTTTGGAGGCTTTTATTTTGTCTTCAATCCCACTTTTATTTCCTAGTTGCCAGATGAAACAAACACCAGCAATATACAGCCATCTCCATAACTTCAACAATCAACAATACACTACCACCCTCAACTCTGTCAGTACGCCAAATATGGTATAAATCTGTATAAAAGATGAAACACCTAAATAGCAATAGGTTACTGGTGTAAATCTGTTCCCTTCATACAGTATAACAATGCAACAATGAGCAACAATGCTACTATAATGCATTTTTGTCACCTCTTTGCCATCTAAAGAAAGGTATCTTGATCAGCCAGTGCTAAGAGGACTCAAAGGTCTCTATGGAGGGGTGGTCAAAAGTCACTGAGGGTCAAATGTCATTGTGGAGAGGTCAGAGATCACTGAAATTGACAGTCAAAGAAAGGGGTGTCACTAAGGCGGATCACAGATCACTGAGTGGGTTCAGTGGTCACTGGGGGTTCAGTGGTCACTGAAACGTCCAATGTCACTCAGGGGTTCCAAGGTCACCAAGGGGGTTTAAAGTCACTGAGTGGTCCAAGGTCACTGAGGGAATCCAAGGTCGCTAAGGGGCTTCAGTGGTGAGTGAGGGGTCCAAGGTCACTGAGGGGTCCAATGTCACTGATGGGGTCAAAGGTCACTGAGGGGGTTCAGTGGTGGTTCAGTAAAATCTCATGGTGCAATACTGAACTGCTCTTCTTCACTTCAACCACCAGGTCTGCTCTGGACACATCTACCTGCAAATACACACACACACAGTTTAGGTTGGCCTCATTATCTTTACAGACAGTATTACAACATTGCAATTCCAAACTAACTCTACTGTACTTAAGGCTAGGTCTGGTGTGGAAGCCGCCCCCCCCCCCATCCCTTGTATTTGCCATTTACACCATTAGAGGCAGACTCTGCTGTGGCAACTATACAGGGCCCAAGCTGCAGATGGCCTCCTGACAAACAAGGCCTGACCCCTGGAGACCCTCAGCGCTCGGTGCCCCCTCTGTGTACCACTCCGCACCCGCTGATTGACTTGTTATTGATACACTGGGTGGCAGTTTGGTTTATGGGCAAAATGGCCATGTGCAAACAACCATCTGGCCTCTGCCTGCATGTTTGTGTTCTTCACGCAATTAGAGGGGGAATGAAGGGGAGCTAAACAAGGAGATGTTTTTGCTTATCACAGCAGAGCTGCTGAATGCTTTTATTAGTCCACGAAGAGACACAGGAGAGGGCACAGGGCAAACATTGGTGCTGAACTCTGCTACCGAAAGACAAATAAGATATAACAATTTTAAGTTTAATTTCTGTAGTGCCTCAAGGTCACAAAGCAGAGGTTAAGGTAATCCATGATGGAACACACACAGAAGCCATGGTGGAGCAAACACACAAACAACAGAGAGTAGCGGTGGCCAGATCAGCACAGCGTTTACTGAAACCAGAAACCAGTCATCAATTCACCATAGTGAACAAAGTCATAGAGATGGACCTGAGCATCTGGGACATCTTGTGTGAAACAGTCATACACACTACATAGCTGCATACAGCTCAGGTTAGTGGTTAAGGCACAGTGGTAAGCTATTGAGGTGGAAACACCTGTGCTAGCCAAACACACACACAAACAGACAAATACACACTCACATACACACGCACACACACACTCACACACACACTCGAAGTACTAGTGCAAGATGTACATCATGTCTTATTAAATGCACTTGATGGAAATGTACTTCAATCAGGTGGTGAAATTTAAAAAAAACTCTTTTAAAGTAACAAGTTAACAAAACCTCACTTTCAATGTTCTTTAAAAATGTGTGCTGTTAATGCAGGTTCCAGCCAGTTACATTACATTTAGCTGACACTCTTATTTACAATGACTTACAGTGAATAAGGCACAGTCCCGCTGGAGCAATTTGGGGTCAGTTGCCTTGCCGAAGGGCACCTCAGCCATGGATGAAGGTGCAGGAAATGTGCTGGTTATTCACTGGTAGAGAAATTGAATCGGCGACCTTCCGATCCCAAGACCAATTCTATAAACATTAACCAACACTACATGGAACCAAATGGGAATGGGCTCTTGGACCTGAAACAAGAAGCTGAACTTAAATTTTCCTTGTCAGATGGCACAGACACCTAAGTGAAATTTAAGTGAGTCATTAAGTTGTACCATTAAGTCAACATTAAGTTGCTTCTGTGAATTACTGTTGCTTACATTTTTTTACCAGTCTTTACAATGAGACTAGTAGGATACATTTTTTATCAGTGTTACAGTAACAGTGAGTTTGGATTAATATCATGTTCACCTCAGCAGCCCTAATAAACATCAACTAAATGCATACATTGTTCAATAAAATCATTGTGTAGTTTACTTTTTTGTTCGTCACTGTACATGGTATAAGGACAAAGGCACTGAAATGCAGTGTGCATCTCTGAGGGTAAAAAGAAACATAAGATCTACCTGGTGTGTGTGTGTGTGTGTGAGAGAGAGAGAGAGAGAGAGAGAGAGAGAGAGACAGAGAGACAGAGAGAGAGAGGACTCTACACAAAAAGCTGCTATCTTCTCTTTGGCACAGGTGTTTCACTAAAGAGAAGAGAATGAGAAGAGACAGCGCGTCTCGGTCACAAAGGAACACAACATGGCTTCTCGTGTATTATTAAATGCCATGGCATGCCGTAAATGACATGGGATGAAACATAGCAAATGAGATGAGAACCTTTTCAGTGAAGTAGTCAAATCAATTGAGTGTTTCCCCTCAGATGGCCAGGCTCAACATGCTATTAATGGAAAGCACAGAATGTCCACAGGCAGCGGCAGTATTAAATGAAGACATAAACATGGTGGTTGTGGTGATGGTGGTCTCTGTGTGTGTGTGTGTGTGTGTGTGTGTGTGTGTGTGTGTGTGTGTGTGTGTGTGTGTGTGTGTGTGTGTGTGTGTGTGTGTGTGTGTGAGTGAGTGTCTATGCGTATGTGTGTATGTGGTGGGGATGGTTGTGTGTGTGTGTGAGTATGTGTGTGTATGATGATGTCAGGCTCTGTACAGGGGAAAATGTCATGGTCTCTTCGGGGCCAGCGCTTAGTCCTCCCTCCTGGATGTCAATGAGATGTGACAGCATGTCCTCCTCATAAATCTCTCACCTGTCAGGGGACTGACTGCTCCGCCTCTCCAGACCATGTGCCACACCTCTGGCCTCTCGTCTCGTGTGCTGTGTTTGGGGGACAATGAGGCTTACTGGGGGGGTGTTGTGTTTGGGGGACAAGGAGGCTGACGAGGGGGTGGATATCAGTGCAGAGTAGGGGGGAGGATCAGCACCGCGGGCTAGTTTGGTATTTGTACGCTCACAATTTTCCTTGTCTTTGACCTAGCTGCAGGTGTTATGTAAAGCTGTCAAAGTGTTTCTCTGTCCTGTGTTCCTTTGCTAAACTCTTGAAGCACTTTGAGCTACATCCTTTCTTTGAAATGTGCTATACAACTGAAGATTATTATTATTACAATTACAATTACAATGCTTATTATTATTATTATTATAATTATTATTATTATTATTATTATTATTATTATTATTATTATTATTATTATTATTATTATTATTATTATTATTCTGCAGGATGGGGTTGAGGTGAGCTATCCTCAGTGCCAATCTGTGTGGAATGTACAAAATCCTCTGAGTCTGAGTGATTGACACATTCCACATCCCCAAGGTTGCATCAGTTCTGCACCCATCATTCTCCTGCTCTCTCACATTGTTTTCATTGGAGCTGGCTGAGATGGCCATTTAAAGGACCCAGAAACACAAGATTTTATGGGGGTTTGGTCATTTGATCCCACTGAGATTTTTAAACAATTGATGACTGGCCAATTCAGGATTGAATATTGTTATGTTAAGTTGATAAATTACACTGTGGCGTTTTGTAGTGTCTGGGGGAGGTGGGGTTGTGGGGTTGCTTTGTGAGGTTGGAACAGGCTGTTAAAAGTCTAATGGAGAGATCTTTCTCTTCATCTGCTGAGTGGATGCAGCCGGTCTGGTTAAACTGGATGTAACACCGCAATGTTGTAATTGCAAATGACAACAGATTAATAAAGAAGAGTTTAATTTCTTTCCCTCCCCTTCTCTCTCTCTAGCCCTCTATCTTTCTAGCCCTTCTTCCCTGTGCCTCAACCCACCTACCTTGCGAGGCGCCACAATTTTGTTTTGTGAATCACAGTAATATTTCAAACTGTTCCCCCCAGCTGAAAGTCATTTGTTAAAGGTAGCTACCATTCTCCATCTCTCGCTTTCGCTTTCAATGTCTCTCTACTTCCTTGCTGTCATAAACAAACACTCTCTACCTCTGTTTTTTTCCTTTCTCACTCACTCCTAATTCTTTCTATCTTCTATCTTCCCCTTTCTCTCTGTCTCTCTTTCTCTGTCTCTCTGTCTCTCTCTGTCTCTCTCTCCCTCTGATGCAGTCTAAGCCCTCATGCGGGTTTGTTCTTGTAGTGCTGTTTGTCTGTGCCCGTAGCAGACAGCAATGACAGATGGAGCTCCAGGAAGAGCAGAAAGACCCACTAGACCCACCCTCTTTCTCTCTCTTTTCTCTGTTCCCCCAATCCCTATCTCTCTCTCACTCATTCTCTCTCTCTGCCACTCATCCTTCTCTCTTTCCTTCTCTCTCCCTCTCTCCAATTTCTCTTTCTCTCTATGTCTTTCTTTAATACCCTCTTTCTCTCTTGCCATCTCCTCTGCATCTCTCTATCTCCTTGCTGGATCTCTCTCTTTCTCTCTCTCTCTCGCTCCCTCTCTCTATCTCTTTCTCTCTCTCTTCTCCATCTACCTCTTCTTCTCCCTTTTCCCCCTGACTCATTACTCTGGCTGCACCGCCCCTAATAATCATTAATGTGATTATTATCAGCAGCCAGCACTGCTCATTACTCTCCCCCACTCCTGCTGTCTCTCACACCATTCTCACCTTTCTCTCACAATCATCCCTCTTTCTTTCTGTTTTTCTCTTTCTCTTTCTTTCCTTCTTTTTTGCCCCCCGTCTGTGTTTCTATCTTTCATTCTCTATTGCTCTGTCTTTGTACACCTATCCATCCATCCATCCATCCATCCATCCATCCATCCATCCATCCCTCTCTCTTTCTCATACTCTGCTGTGTCTCCGTCTCCATCTCTCTGTCTTCCTCCTTCTGTTTTTCAATCTCGCCATTTTTCTTTCTTTCTTCTTCTTCTTCTTCTTCTTCTTCTTCTTCTTCTTCTTCTTCTTCTTCTTCTTCTTCTTCTTCTTCTTCTTCTTCTGTCTTCCTCTTTCTCCATTCTTCTTATTCTCGCAGGGGATGTCTGACAGGAAGGTCCAGTTCTGTCAAACAAAGAGACGGACACGTTTGTTTATGGTGGCTTCACTCTCACAACTAAATTTCTCTTTACTCTCAGGACTGAATATAAAAAAAAACAACAACAACAACATTGTTTGTGTTTGCCGAGCCACCTGGGAGTGTGACCTGCTCCAGATGGGCGGCGCCTCCTGAAAGTAGAGGCAGAGAGATGAGAGCAGCCAGGGAGACTCTGCAGGCAGGGTAGTGCAACACAGCACAGCACAGCAGAAGAGGGGTGGCGGAGGTAGGGAGAGAGGGAGGGAGGGAGAGAGGGAGGGAGAGAGGGATGTCTTTAATCAAAATAACAATGCTCTTTAATTTTGCCGTAATTAAATCAGCTTCATTCCTTAGCTCCGCTCCAGTCTGACGGAGCCTATAGAGACTCCTAAGCCTCACCACATTCATTCTTTGGGAATTGTGTTTATATATTTTTTCCTTTTCTTTTTTTTTTTTATAAATGTCTGTGTTTAATCATCTATATTTTAGTATCAGCATCTTTTTTTCTGGGTGTGATATTTTACAAGCTACAGGTAGTTCATCCAGCCCCCTTTCACTGACACAGAGCCAGAACTGAGGAATGCTTTGAAAAAACAAAAAAAAAGCAATTACCCCCACCTCAATCAGCACCTGTTACACCTGGCTGTGTTCAGATGCAGAGATACATTAGAGACTTTTATTACTTTTCGCAACTCCGAGGTTGTGCTGAGGCCAAACGAAATGGAAAGTTCCGGGCTGTCCTCCATCTCTGGCACCCTCGGCTCAGGTGAGCCTGCGAAGGGAACGAGACAGCCGGGTCTGGATGGACGTAAATGAGATTTCAAACTGCCTCGAAATTACTCTATTGGTTGTACTTGGGGGGGGGGGGGGTGGTTTTCAGTGGCGAGATACGGAGAGAACTTTCCGGGCTATCTTTTAAGCGTGAGCTCATTCTCTGTCTTTTTTTTTTTATCTCCCCTCGTGTCACTGTAAAGCATTGATCCCCATTCTTTCCCCTCCGACTGAAGAAAATGAACTTGCTTGTCGAAGTTTGAAAAGAGCAGCGCCGTTGTCTATCTCCCCGCTCCGCAACTCTCACTTCCCTCCCACCCCCACCCCACCCCTCCCCTTGATGAGGAGACGCAGACGAACGGCGTCGCCACTGCGCATAGATCAGGTTATTATTTTCCTGTCCTTTGACTAAAAAGTGCATGATGGGAAGTGGCAGGGCAGCCGTGGCCTTTTTACGGCGGCGCCAGTGTCATAGCTCAGGCGAGGACAAAGCCACGGTGACAGCCCCTGATTCAGGGCTGATTTAAAGGGAATGATCAGTAAATCAATGCCCACCAGTAATTACATGAGCGCAGGAACAGGAGAGGGGAGGGAGAGGAAGGAAGAGACAGGGACAGAGAGGGAGAGGGACAGAGACAGAGACAGAGATGGAGAGAGAGAGAGGGAGAGGGACAGAGAGGGAGACTGACATAGACAGTGACAGAGACAGAGATGGAGAGAGAGAGATGGAGAGAGAGAGAGAGAGAGAGAGAATGAAAGAGATAGAAAAAGGAAATGAGACACACACAGACAGATGGATGAATAGAGACAGAGGGAGAGGGACTGATACACAGAGGCCGAGATGGAGAGAGAGAGATGGGGAGAGAGAGAGAGAGAGAGAGAATGAAAGAGATAGAAGAAGGAAATGAGACACACACAGACAGATGGATGAATAGAGACAGAGGGAGGGGGACTGATACACAGAGGCCGAGATG
>CM050208.1:19095000-19107500 GCA_027475355.1 Coilia nasus
CACAAACACACACACGCACACACATACACACACACGCACACACACATACACACACACACACACACACACACAGACATACACGCAAACACACACAGGCACATACACACACACACACACACACACACACACAGACACACAGACATACACGCAAACACACACAGGCACACACACACACACACACACACACACACACACACACACACACAGACACACAGACATACACGCAAACACACACAGGCACATACACACACACAAACACACACGCACACACGTATACAGACATACGCTTACCCATTCATCATCACTCTGTGGATGGAGGCAGGGAAGGGGGATATCAGTGGAAGACCACCAGCAAGCTTCATATGTGCACACACACACACATACAGACATACGCGCAAACACACACAGGCACATACACATACACACACACACACACACACACACACACACACAAACACGGACACACACACACACACACACATGGAGACACACACACACACACACATGGAGACACACATACAGACATACGCACAAACACACACAGGCACATACACATATACACACACACACACGGAGACACACACACAAACACGGAGACACACACACGGAGACACACACACACACAGACACACACACGGAGACACACACACAAACACGGAGACACACACGGAGACACACACACACACAGACACACACACGGACACACACACGGACACACACACACACACACACAGATGGTCACATTAACCTATTTGGCAACAAAAAAATGCAGACCAGAGCCTTGACAGCTAGGGGGCAGCAGACAACACTATGATTCACAATGTGATTTTGGAGGTTTTGAGCATTTTGGTGTAGTTTCTACAGTGGTTCACAACAACGTAAGACAGAACACATTGCAAACCTCTACATGGATTTGGAATTGCATCTGAAGATTTCAAGAAATGTGGTACCAATACACAAACAACATGCTTATGCACACACTGCATTCCACTTAGCTGACGCTCTTATCCAGAGCGACTTACAGATATTTAGAGGGTTTCAGTTACAGTCCCTGGAGCAGTGTGGAGTTGGATGCCTTGCTCAAGGGCATCTCAACCATGGGTAGGACAGGATTCCAACCGGCAACCTTCCGATTGCAAGACCAGCTCCTTAACCACTAGGCTACAGCTACCCACACAACATAATTAGCAGAAAGAATTACACAAACAAACATACAGGTAACCAAACGTGCAGAAAATAGACAACAAATGCAATCCAAGGTCAGAAATACAAAGCCTAGAAACTAAAGTGCTAAATAAAAACACTGACTATCTACTCAACACAATCAGACATGTAAAACATACATTTCTGTTTCCTTGCCATTTTATGACAGCCAATACTAAGGCTTACTAATATCCTAACTCATATACTTATATCTCTTCTCCCAAAGGTACTCTCCTCCTCACAAGATATCTTGTGTTTTCTAACCCACTGAATGTATAATTTTCTTCTTTTCTTTTTATCACTACACTGCACACATGGGAAGCCCTCCAGACCTCTTCAGCTTGATTTGTGACCCAAGAGAAGGAACCTGATATGTTTGTGTTCCTTGCATTTATCTTGAGCTAACATTAGCAGTAAGGGGCAGCTAATTACTTTCTGGAAACACTGGATATCTTAGCCTTTCGAATTGTGTTTAATTTCTGAGTTGTCCTCCCTCCACCTTCCTCTTATCCAGCACCCCCTCACTGGCCATTTAAGTGGTCTGTCGTATGCAGATATAATATACTAAGAGGAAAATTAAATGCTAATCAAACGACATCTAGTCCCAAAAGTCTCAGTTAACTAAGCTAACTTTAGATACACAAATCATAACTGCACTTTTGTATGTGCATAAAAAAACTTAAGGCCTACTGCACTTTATCTCACGCTTCTAGAATAATCCCTCTCTGCTCTGCTTAATATGTTTTTTGTTTTATACTATTTGCAAAATCTTCTTAAATGCTGCATATGTTTTTATGTTCATTTGATTGCTTTCTTAATTTGCTAGTAGCCTACTGTATACTCACAGGTGTTGTATCCCATTTGCCTTAGCTATGCGTTAATGTTATGCATGCACAAACACAGGTACAAATTGAGACTTGCACAAAATGAACACACATACACACATGCCCACACCAAGTAATAGTCTCTCTGAAAAGAAAATTCCTATAATAGTCGTGCACACTCACACAAACACACACACACACAAACACACACACACACACACACACACACACACACACACACACACACAGACAATAGAAGTTCCACCACACAGCATGAATTATGAACACCCACCCCCTCATTTTTATATGCTCATCCGTGGGCGTACTCCATCTTTTAAACCTCCACCACAAAAGAACCCAGGTAGGTGTTTGGGGGAGACTTGAGGATGCTGGGACTTTGGGGGGGGGGGGTTGTAGACTTGTGGAAGCTTTCCCTCTTGGGGTGCCACATTGTCAGGCCGGCTCAGCCCGTGCTACCCTCCCACCCCCCCACCCCCTCCTGGCTCGTCCCTCTATCTCTGCAGCCATTGTTAGCCCACACAGCTGTGGCGCTTCTCCCTGGCTATTATGTGGCATAGGCAGATGGGTGGGAAGTTAGCATGCGAGCCCAGCGCACTCTATATGCAAAGCAGAGGCACGCGGCCGGAAAAAAAAAAGCGATTATATTTGTAATTTAATTTCCTTGGTCTCAGAGAGGGAGATAAGGAGAAACGACAGACGCACCAGGACAGCGTGAATGGAGGTGGGACAGGGCAGCCTGACGGCGAAGAACAGGAGCCACAGTCTCATTGTCAGGACAGAGATGTCTGCAGGGAGCTCTGCTCTTTCATAGGCACACACACACATACACACACACACACACACACACACACACACAATCTTTCTCTCACACAGACATAGTCTCTCTCTCTCTCTCTCTCTCTCTCTCTCTCTCTCTCTCTCTCACACACACACACTCTCACTCCTGCACGCATTGAATGCAGACCTTGAAGTTTCACACACACACACACAGGCTCATTTAAATACACACACATACAGACACAGACACAGACACACAAACGTACAGATGAGTGCAAGGATGTAGGCATTTATGTAGCCTTACAATACACAGAGGGAGAGAGAGAAAGAGAGAGAGAGAGAGAGAAAGAAAGAGAGAGAGAGAGAAAGAGAGAGAGAAAAAAAGAAAGAGAGGGAGAGAAAGAGAGAGAAAGAAAGAGAGAGAAAAAGAGAGAGAGCGAGAGAGAGAGAGAGCGAGAGAGAGAGAGAGAGCGAGAAAGAGAGAAAGAGAGAAAATAATTTCAATACATCTCCACACATTCTTTTTCTCACACTGAGTCATACAAACACTCAGGCATCTGCACACTCAGATATCAGACACACACACAGCCATCACACTCAAGCAGACGCATATGGTCATTCAAACATTTTGACTCCTACACACACAGGCACACTCAGACACCGACAGACATAAACACTGCCACACAAATATCAAGGCACACACATAAACACGTGTCCAGACATGGACTGGTGCACACAAACACGGCGGGAAAAGTGACCTCCATCTCATGGGGGGAAGTGACGGGGGGTATTTGCTGTGCTTCTTCTTTCTTTCTTTCTTTCTTTCTTTCTTTCTTTCTTGAAGGAATGCAATCAGTAGAGCTTGTCCAGACCGTATGCCACTCACACAAGGCAAACACACACTTAGGATTCACACACCATACACACACACACACACACACACACACACACACACACACACACAGGGCAAAGGCACACTTAGGATTCCATAGACGAGTGGACAGGAGACAGACGGGAGACACAGGGAGGAGAGGAGAGGAGAGGAGATGTGATGCAAGGAGGAGGATACGGGGGAGTTGAAGAGAAGAGAAGATTGGAAAAGATAGAGCAGAGAGAAAGGGGAAGAGGACAGACGAGAGAGAGAGAGGTAGAAAAGAAGAGAGGGAGGGATGTTTAAAGATGAAAGACAAGCTGTCAGTGTTAGGCAGTGTTAGGTGTACAGGGGTAAAGGCAAGCGTTAGAGAAAAGAAGGGCAAGAAATGATGGGGAGAGAGGGAGGAAGTAATGAGAGAGATAGAATACAGCTAGAGAGAAAGACAGAGTGATAGAGAGACAGAAAAAAATGAGACAGAGAGAGAGACTAGTGACCACCACTAGTGAGACTAGAGACCACCTTGGACGGCTTTGGGCTATATCAGTACGTAACAGAAGCTACTCATCAACTAGGAAACACGCTCGACCTAGTAATATCGCAACCCGCAAACATTAACAACATTTCCGTGTCGGATATAGCCATCTCCGACCATTACTGCATCTTATTTGAATTCCCATTTACTATACATAGCAATAGAGAGACCGGTGCAACCCACAAACGATGCATAAATGAATCAGCGCAACAAAAAATCACCGAACTTATTAGCTCCCGTGACCTCCTCAATGGCCACCAATCGCTCGATGAAATGGTGGCTGGCTTTAATAGCAACCTAAAGGAAATTTTAGACGAAGTTGCTCCTTTAAAAACAAAATACAGCTCACGAGTTAAAACCTCACCATGGATAAATGAGTCAGTAAGAGAGAAAAAAGGCAATGTAGAGCAGCAGAACGAGCATGGAGAAAATCTAAATTAGAAGTCAATCGTATTATCCTTAAAGAACATATTATTACCTATAACAATGCAATACGCACAGAAAGAAAAAACTATTTATCAAAATGTAAGGGTTTCTGGTCTGCTTACCCTTTCACCCCACCTGCTGGACGTTGCTGTGCACTACCCCTGGTTTTTGTCTGTCAGTGTCCGCGCTTCCTTGATGTCTATCACCTGTTTGTAATTATTACCCATTCGCTGCCTGTCATGTCCCTGCCCCCCATTGGCTCTGTTTCCTTCACCTGCTGTATTTAAACCCTCTGTTTCCCTGTAATCATTCTCTGATTGTCTCGATGTTCTGAACATTGTAGTCTGTTTTCTCGTGAGCCTTATCGGTTGAACTCTGCCTAAGAACTTTAATCCTTAAGAATCGTTTTGTGTTTTTGGATGCTCTCTGCGTTTTTGGACTTTCTGTGTTTTTGGACTTTCTGTGTTTTTGGACTTTCTCTGTGTTTTTGGATGCTCTCTGTGTTTTTGGATGCTCTCTGTGTTTTTGGATATTAAAACTTTTGCCCTGATTTCTGCGTGTGGGTCCTACCTTCCATAGCCCTGACAGTACAATCAGAGCAAACATGGACCCAGCAGACCCCAACTTTCTTCGTGCAGCCCTGGAACAACAAGGGGCGACCATCGGCAGGCACCAGAACCAGCTAGACGCCTTATCCCGGACTATTGATTCCCTGGCTATCAGCGTGACTGACCTTGCTGCTCAGATCCAGCAACTCCGTCTGTCCCTCCCGTCCGACCCGCCGCCGCCGATGGCTCCGACTGCTCCTGCTCCTCCGCCGCAGCTCCCGCTCCACACTCCCGAGCCACGCCTGTCGACCCCCGAACGCTACTCAGGTGAGCCGGGCTCATGCCGCGCCTTCCTCACCCAATGCAAACTGGTCATCTCCCTTCAACCGACAACCTTCCCCACGGAGTCGGCAAAGGTGGCTTACATTATCACGCTGCTGTCCGGCAGGGCTAAAGAGTGGGGAACGTCCGTCTGGGAGGCGGGACTGCCTTTCTGTAATACCTTCCAGTGTTTTGTGGATGAGATGATAAAAGTGTTCGACCGATCCAAACATGGGAGGGAGGCGGCCAGAGAACTGCTCCACCTGCGTCAAGGTGCCAGGTCCGTTTCGGATTACGCGATCCAGTTCCGCACCCTGGCCACCACCAGTGGCTGGAACCCTGAGGCCCAGGTCGACGCCTTCCTCAACGGGCTATCGGAAAGGATCAAGGACGAACTGGCTACGCGAGATCTCCCTTCCAGTTTCGATGCCCTCGTCGACATTGCCATTCGCATGGACTCTCGGTGGCGTCAGCGCCATGGTGAGGGTTCGCTGACGGGGCCTGGGGAGTTTGGGGCGTATCGTCACCCACTCTTCACTGGGGCGCCACCTCCCACTGTACCGCTTCCGGAGGACGAATCCATGCAGGTGGACCGAACACGGCTGTCACCGGCCGCGAGACAGAGGAGAGTCCGCACCGGTTCCTGCCTGTACTGCGGCCAGCTGGGTCATCTCGTTGCCGCTTGTCTGCTAAAAGGCAAGGCTCACCAGTAGGGCGAGGAATACTGGTGAGCGTAACATCTGTAGATCTCCCTCCCTCGCCTTCTGGCAACCGATTCCCCGCGGTTTTGGAGTGGGGGCAACTCATTCACAGCCTTCCGGTTCTGATAGACTCTGGGGCGGACGAGAATTTCATGGACACTTCCCTAGCCTCCCACCTAAGCATACCCACCTCTCTCCTCCGGACGCCCCTAGTGGCCAGAGCCCTTAATGGGTCTACCCTCGGTCGAGTCACCCATACCACTACTCCCCTGAGTCTTTCCCTGTCCGGCAACCACCAGGAGAGGGTGGTCTTTCATCTCATCAACTCCCCTCAAGCTCCCCTCATCCTGGGCAATCCCTGGCTGGCCAAACACAACCCTCTTGTCGATTGGGCTAACAACAAGATTCT
The DNA here is from genome assembly GCA_027475355.1 of Coilia nasus. Classification (NCBI taxonomy): domain Eukaryota; kingdom Metazoa; phylum Chordata; class Actinopteri; order Clupeiformes; family Engraulidae; genus Coilia; species Coilia nasus. Next base: position 19,101,637 of record CM050208.1, read on the forward strand.
TGGATGGAGCCCATTCTGCCACTCTCGGTGCCTGCGCTCAGCCACGCCCGCGCAGCCCCAAGTCCACGAACTCCCGGAGGACTTCCCTGACCTCTCGGCTGTTCCCCCCGATTACATGGACCTGAAGGCAGTGTTCAGCAAGTCCCGTGCCACGTCCCTACCACCTCACCGGCCCTACGACTACGCTATAGACCTCTTGCCTGGCACGTCTCCTCCGAGGGGCCGCCTTTACTCCCTTTCTCAACCTGAGACCAAGGCGATGGAGAAGTATATCTCTGAGTCCCTAGCAGCAGGCATCATCCGTCCCTCCACCTCTCCTGCAGGGGCGGGATTCTTCTTCGTCGGCAAAAAGGACGGCTCCCTCCGGCCCTGTATTGATTATCGGGGGCTTAACGAGATCACAGTTCGGAACCGTTACCCTCTTCCTCTCATGTCTTCCGCCTTCGAGATACTTCAAGGAGCCACGATTTTTAGCAAACTGGACCTTCGTGACGCGTACCACCTGGTTCGAATCAGAGAGGGGGATGAGTGGAAGACCGCTTTCAATACACCATCCGGTCATTATGAGTACCTGGTCCTCCCGTTCGGTTTAACCAATGCCCGCGCAGTATTCCAAGCCCTAGTGAATGATGTCCTCAGGGACATGTTGAACAGGTTTGTTTTTGTTTTTTTGGATGACATCCTTATTTTTTCTAAATCCCAGTGTGAACATCTGATCCACGTCCGTGCGGTTTTACAACGCCTGTTAGAGAATCGACTCTTCGTCAAAGCAGAGAAATGCGAATTCCATCGGAACACCATCTCCTTTCTTGGATTCGTCATTTCAGCGGGTACTCTGCAGATGGACCTCCGCAAGATCCGTGCGGTGGTAGAGTGGCCCAGGCCGTCGACTCGTAGGGAGCTACAGCGATTCCTGGGTTTTGCCAACTTCTATCACCGTTTCATGAGAAACTACAGCATGCTAGCGGCTCCCCTGACCGCGCTCACCTTCTCGGCTGTTGGCTTCCATTGGTCCGGCGCTGCGGAGGAGGCTTTCCTGGCTCTAAAGGCTCGATTCACCTCCGCTCCCATCCTCAGGCAGCCTGACCCAAACGAGCAGTTCATTGTTGAGGTGGATGCCTCGGATGTCGGTGTGGGGGCAGTCCTCTCCCAGCGCTCAGCGGATGACCGTAAGGTGCACCCGTGCGCTTTTTTTTCCCATCGTCTCTCCACCGCTGAGCGCAACTATGACGTCGGCGATCGGGAACTGCTGGCAGTGAAACTGGCTCTGGAGGAGTGGAGACACTGGTTGGAGGGGGGAGCGGTGCCCTTCCTGGTCTGGACCGGACATAGAAACCTGGAATACCTACGCTCTGCTAAGCGCCTTAACCCCCGTCAGGCCCGCTGGTCCCTTTTTTTTTCTCGTTTAATTTCACCCTCTCCTACCGTCCTGGGTCGAAGAATGGCAAGCCCGACGCCCTCTCACGTGTTTTCAGCCCGTCCGAGGAGGTCTTAACTCCCTCTACCATTCTCCCTAAACGCTGCCTTGTGGGGGCGGCGCTGCTGGACATCGAGTCAATAGTGCGCAAGGCTCAGACCTCCGCGGCTACGCCAAGCCTGTGTCCTGTGAGTTGTTTGTTTGTCCCTGTCTCTGCTCGTTCACAGGTGCTGCAATGGGGCCATTCCTCCCGCTTATCCTGCCATCCGGGAACCAGACGGACCGCGTCCTTCATCAGGCGACGATTCTGGTGGCCCTCACTGGGGAAGGACGTCCACGAGTTCGTCTCCTCCTGCCCGGTGTGTGCCCAAAATAAGACCTCCACCCGTCCTCCGTCAGGTCTGTTGCAACCCCTGTCCGTCCCCAGAAGACCATGGTCCCACATTTCCATAGACTTTGTTACCGGTTTACCTGTTTCTGACGGCAACACCACCATTTTAACAGTGGTGGACCGTTTCTCTAAGTTGGTCCATTTTATTCCCCTGCCCAAATTACCCTCTGCTAAGGAGACTGCCAACCTTATGGTGCGTGTGAAGGACCGAGGCGGTCGCCCTGAGCAGGGATGTGGCAAACTGGAAGATGGTGGGTGAAGGAGGGAAAACGGCAGCCAAGGTGTCCAAAAATATTTCAATTTTTTATTTTAAAAATGTAGCAGCTTCCCAAAAATGTGCAGCAATAACAAGAGTCCCAACCAATAGCAAAAAGGAAAAAGAAAGTATATACAAGGAAAAAATAGCACTTTTAGCTTTGCACCAAAATACAGCTAATAACAGTGCAACAAAGAAAAAGCTACAGGTAGCCTAGCATGGCATACTAGCAATGGCAGACAAGTAATACAGCAGCACAACAAGCATAAGCACCTACCCTCACTCCCTCTCAAGACAGAATGAGGGCCATCTTAAATAAGCCCAAGCCTTGGCTCAAATTGGACCAATGATGGCTCATTGGTCCATACCACCACCAAAGGGTTCAGCAAATAAACAGGGTTTCGCAAATCATAATTTACAATAACCACAAAACATTATAAATCAAAGAAATCAATACTACAATTACCCATCACCAACACAATATCCCAAAAACACCAATCAAGTTTAAATAAACATTTATACATACAAATGACACAAATCAAACACCCCTGTGCAAAGTGCACCCGACCTCTGCTTCGTGGACTCGTGAAAAACTCTGCTCCCACAGCGGGCGCGCTTCCGCAGGGGAACAGTGCCGATGGACCAGGGAGAATGTAAGTATGTGTTTGAGTTACGGAGGGGATTTTAAACAGAGGGTAGCGTGTAGAAATGGGACATAGCTAGTGGGTACCGCACTATATGTCAAAGATGTTTAAATAAGAAATGTACAACGGCAGGGAGAAATGTTTGGTGAGTGTTTGAAAAGTGAAACGCGGAGCACCGCGCTAAACAGCTACTCGACGCTTAATAGCGTCGGTCCTCCCCCAAACTTCCCTGTAACTCCTCACCATGTCTCACAAGCATTTCCCAAACCCGGTACTTTGCCAACATGCCAAAACACAAAATATTCAGTCCACAGTTCAATTCACAGTCCATGAGAGTGTCGGTGTGTGCGTGTATGCGTGCGTGTGTGTGTGAACGAGACTCTCTCTCTCTCTCTCTCTCTCTCGCTCTTCCACTCGTGCAGGCATCCTCGTGCAATGGCGCCTGCCACGAGCAAACGCAAACGCTGCTCAGAAAGTTTGTAGCATTGCGGTGAGAAGCAGTCACCTTCTCACAGTGCGGCACGTCTTCAGACTGCACGGCCTTCCCGTAGAGGTGGTTTCGGATAGGGGTCCTCAGTTCACCTCTAGATTTTGGCAGGCGTTCTGCAAACTGTTGGGTGCTTCTGTCTGTCTCTCCTCTGGTTTCCATCCCCAGTCAAACGGCCAGACCAGAGCGAGCCAACCAGCTCCTGGAGACCGTCCTGCGCTGCCTGGCTTCCCAAAGCCCGTCCTCCTGGAGCCAGCAGTTACCCTGGGCGGAATATTCCATCAACTCCCTCACCTCCTCCTCCTCTGGTCTCTCCCCGTTTGAATGCTGCCTGGGCTATCAGCCACCTCTGTTCCCCGCACAGGAGAAGGAGGTTGGGGTCCCCTCAGCCCAGGCTTTTGTTCGCCGTTGCCACCGGACGTGGAGGCGAGCACACAATGCCCTACTCCGCGCCTCCGACAGGATGAAGTCACAGGCGGATCGTCGGCGAACCGTTGCACCCCGTTATCGTGTGGGTCAGCAGGTTTGGCTGTCCACCCAGGATTTCCCCCTTAAGGTGGATTCCCATAAGCTGGCTCCTCGCTTCATTGGTCCTTTCCCTGTCAGCAAGATCATCAGCCGGGCAGCGGTGCGCCTGAAACTGCCCTTCAACCTTCGGCGCATCCATCCCACCTTCCATATCTCCCGTATCAAACCTTTCCTATCCAGTCCCATGCATTCCCGTCCTGTGCCTCCGCCACCTCCCCGCCTCATCGACGGTTCGGAAGCCTACACGGTGAACCGGCTACTGGACGCTCGCCGTCGGGGCCGTGGATGGCAATATTTGGTGGACTGGGAGGGCTACGGTCCAGAGGAGAGGTGTTGGGTCCCGGCGCGGCAGATCTTGGACTCCTCCCTCATCAGGGACTTTCACCTCCGCCGCCGTGCCCAGCCCGCGGTAGCGCCAGGAGGCGCTCCTTGAAGGGGGGGTACTGTAAGGGTTTCTGGTCTGCTTACCCTTTCACCCCACCTGCTGGACGTTGCTGTGCACTACCCCTGGTTTTTGTCTGTCAGTGTCCGCGCTTCCTTGATGTCTATCACCTGTTTGTAATTATTACCCATTCGCTGCCTGTCATGTCCCTGCCCCCCATTGGCTCTGTTTCCTTCACCTGCTGTATTTAAACCCTCTGTTTCCCTGTAATCATTCTCTGATTGTCTCGATGTTCTGAACATTGTAGTCTGTTTTCTCGTGAGCCTTATCGGTTGAACTCTGCCTAAGAACTTTAATCCTTAAGAATCGTTTTGTGTTTTTGGATGCTCTCTGCGTTTTTGGACTTTCTGTGTTTTTGGACTTTCTGTGTTTTTGGACTTTCTCTGTGTTTTTGGATGCTCTCTGTGTTTTTGGATGCTCTCTGTGTTTTTGAATATTAAAACTTTTGCCCTGATTTCTGCGTGTGGGTCCTACCTTCCATAGCCCTGACACAAAAATGATCACAGACCATCACAACAACACACAAGTATTATTCTCTACAATTGAAAAAGTACTAAATCCTGCGCCAGTCTGTGATATAGTCTAGCCACCACTCCAAAATGCGAAGAGTTCGCAGAATTCTTTACGAACAAAATACTAGCCATTAGAGCAGAAATCATTCGAGACCCTAACTACCTACAGGATGCCCCTAGTAAGGAACCACCGACCCTACAGACTTTTAGCACCATTACGGAAGACGATCTCTATAAACTTATTAAACATAGCAAGCGGTCAACATGCAGCCTTGACCTTTCCTTATGAAAAATAATTTTAACTATATCTCCACACCCCTATTACAGATCATTAACACCTCCATTCTCACAGGTATTTTCCCAAGCGCCTTTAAAACTGCTGTAGTGAAGCCATTGCTAAAGAAACCAAATCTGGACTATAACACACTAAATAACTATAGACCAATCTCCAACCTCCCATTTATAAGCAAAATACTTGAAAAGGTTGTCTTCATACAGCTCAACCAATTCCTTAATGAAAACGACATCCTAGAAAAATTCCAATCAGGCTTTAGAGCAAATCATAGTACAGAGACTGCTTAAACCAAAATAGTTAACAACCTCAGACTCAGTACAGCCACAAACAAAGTCTCTGCCCTAGTCCTCTTGGACCTAAGTGCCGCCTTTGACACAATTGACCACAACATACTACTACATCGTCTCAAAACTTGGGTGGGCCTCTCAGGCCATGTACTAAAATGGCTTGAGTCATACATCACCGGAAGACAATTCTATATTAGTTTAGGAGATCATATATCTAAAAATCACGACATACCCTTCGGTGTTGCTCAAGGCAGCTGTCTTGGCCCCCTCCTTTTCTCATTATACATGCTACCGCTGGGCAACATTATCAAAAAACATAATATAGACTTTCATAGTTATGCCGATGATACACAACTTTATATCTCAGTTGAGCCAAACAAAACCACAGCTCTACAGTCTTTAACCTCCTGTTTGTCAGCTGTCACGCATTGGATGAGCAATAACTTTCTAAAATTAAACGAAAGCAAAACTGAACTACTACTTATTGGCCCTAAAGACAAACGGGAAGCTCTCCTCCCCAGTCTAGGCAACCTAAACCAATATGTCAGAGAACAGGTAACTAGCCTAGGTGTCATCCTTGACTCTGACCTAAGCCTTAAACCACA
>CM050208.1:19115000-19160000 GCA_027475355.1 Coilia nasus
TTAATGACTAGAACCCACACTAAGATGGACTGTGATGTTGTTTTCCACCCGGATCAGCTAGTCTCTTAGTATAAATCACCACAACACCAGAATTACTGAGCTTAGACCAAGTACAGTACGCCAGAAAAAGGCTTGGGAGAGCAACAATCTTATCTTTTTTTCAACAGAGCATTCTTTTATAAAAAAAGTTATTGGAAGTGACAAATCTTCTACAACATTTTATGGGATATTGCATAAATCTGTGAAACAGCCTTACCACAGGGTGATGGCAGTAACCAGGTTTTAAAGTGAAAACAAAAAAAAAAGTTGGCATTGTTGTCACTCTCTCACCATGCACAAGGTTATTATTAAACATAGCTTACAAACATGTAGTGTATCTTCAGTAGCCAGAGAATAACACTCCTACAGTCAGGTAGGCCAGCGAAATAAGGTTAACATTAACTACAAATTAAGAGCTCGATTAGTCAATTTTCTCCAAAATGATATTGCCCTACAAAGCCAAAAGGCAGTAACTACAGATTTGACAAAATTGAGTTTAGACTGAAAATAGTCTTTACAACACTTCCTTTGTATTGTGACTAAGTTCTTGCTTCCTCCTATTAAGACAGTACATGAACACATCACACCAGCATGCCAACAACATGTTTGACTTGCCAGTATGAAAACTTTGAAGGCATTTTTTCCTCAGTTTCACTGTTTACGTAGTTACTGCACTTTGCCTTTGTAGGGCAGTATAGTGGTAGTGAAAATGTAATGCGTTTCAAGTGTTCCCATCTACCGTACCATGTGTAGATTTGTGTAAGCATCAGAAGAGGCTTCACATACACAGCATGGGTATTATCAGACACTGCTGTCAAAGAAAGAGGAGGCAGCTCATCTTCTGTTGTTCCCTCTACACCATCAAGGACATTTTAAATCCAAGAACATACTTGCTTGGCCTTCTCTGATGTGCAGAGTAGCAAACATATTCCAGTACCATGGGTCCATGGGTTGCGAGGCTGAGGTATTCTATGTAGGTATGGCAGCAAGCATGCTTACACCATACAAGTGCTACTTTGCTGTCAGTAGCAGCTCTCTCAGTGTCTACAGGCAGGCCCGCCGACAGGGGAGAACAAGCGGGTCTCTTGTCCCGGGCCCAGGGAAAGAGGGGCCCAGAACTGGTCCCTCCTTACATCATGGAATATGGGAGGGGGGGCCCCCATCAGATTATCTTGTCCCGTGCCCAAATAAGACTGTCAGCGGGCCTGTTACAGGTGAGATTTAGTGTTAAACTAAAAAAAAAAACGCACTCTCTTTCTCTTTTTGGAATACTGACTTATTGGACCACGTCCACAGCCGTGCACGCTTTGGCACTAGGCTGTCACACACTGATGATGGCCTAGTGCCGAAAGTCCAATAGTCCGATTAGTATTCCAAAGAGAGAAAGAGGGTGCTGTTTTTTAAGTTTAACACTTGACTTAGGAGTAGAGTGCTCCTGTTGTTCTTAACTGCAGGTGAGATTTACACAGCGTGTCCACACACAGTCCCTGTAGGCTCTACTGAAACCTCTCCAGCTGTGCCACAGCTCCTGAGAGTGAAGATCAGAAGAGGCAACATCCAGGCCGTTGGTCATCTCTCAGCGTCATCGTCGCTCCTCCCAGATGGAGTGACGTGATTGGCTCAGCGCACTGACACGTACCTCCCAAGGGTGGGATCGTAGCGCTGCTTCTGCTTCTGCGTGGAGCGCTGGCCCACAAAGATGGTGTCGTAGCCCTCAGAGCTCAAGCCCACCGACTCCATCATGTAGGACAGCAGGTCTGGGACCATGATCTGCTCCACCACGAAAATGACAGGCTCGACGGCCAATAGGGTAGCCCAGCCAACGGCCCCCAGCCAATAGGAGGAGCCCAGGCGGCCGATGTCCTCGCGGATCTCTGCCAGGTGCTCGTGAGTGAAGAATGACCAGGAGAGGATGAAGAAAAAACCTGTGCAGAGAGAGAGAGGGAGGAGTGAATAAAAAGATAAGAAGAGACCGAGGGTCAGGAAAGGAGTGGATAGAATGCATTGGGAGGAGAGAGGTGGGGAGACAGAGAGAGAGATAGAGGAAAGGAGAGGGCAAAAGAGAGAATACAATAGCAAAAGAGAGGCGAGGAGAAAAAGGGGTTAGAATGACAGAGGGGGTCAGAACAACAGCGGGTGTGAGGAGAGCAGGAGAGGTGTGAGGATTGGGAAAGAGGAGAAGTAGTTCAAGAAGAAAAGAGGGAATAAAACACCAGTCAGTCAGTCAGTTACTCCTGTGTTACTGTAGAGTCAGCGTCAGCACTGGCAGGCTTTTTCAGTGCTGTGGGCTCAAGCCAAACTCCCCATGTCCCCACACTTGGCAGCCATCTTACTGATGCCTGCGGGTACCTATTTTGGGTTAACAAAACCAGGCCCCTATCTACATGAATGAGGAGACCAGTATTTACACTGGACATAAGAAATACATGTTGGAATCACTATGGTAACCTGATTTTTAAAAGCTGAATACATTTTGAGGTTTTTGTATCAAAACAAAGCTTAAAAGGCCTACTGATAACTTATTTTGAACTGTGCCGTGGGCAAGGCTTCACAACACAGCAAATTCAGTACAGCATAGAATGATACAGCAAGCACAGCAAGATGCTTAGAACACCGTTTGTATGGTACAGAAGATAACTGGCTTTGGGTGGAGGAAGAGACAGAGTATGCGCAGATGGCCATCATGTTGGGATTATGAAGTTTTCTCATGCGTTTCTAAGGACTATTTTTAAGTGCTGTGTGTGTCCTCTCCTATTACAATGTGTTGGCTCAAGCAGCACTGAGGACAGTGCACAGAGGCAGGTCTGTTTGGGGAGGTGCGTGGTGGCAGAAGGACAACTTTCTGTGCCAGGGGGATACTTCTCTGTCAGTTTGACAGGGGATGCTTGACACAGACACACACACACACACCACATATAAACTGCACATAAACATGCTAACATGAGGACAGTCATACACAGCCTGACAGAGATATTTCAGACAGACACACACACACACACACACACACACACACACACACACACCTGTTAAAGTGAGGATGATGAGCAGCAGAGTGGTGGGGTAGTGGGCTGTTCCTGCCATCAGGAGAGAGCGAGTGTTGGAGTAGGTGTGCATTGTCTCGGGCGTCCAGCAGAGGGCGAACATGAGGCACAGAGCCCCTGAGCAGACGGACATGATGAAGGCCAGCACAGCAAACACCTGCTCAAACTCCAGCGCTAGACACACACACACACACACACAAACACACACACACACACACACACACACACACACACACACCAAAGTCAGCACAGGAAATACTGATATTATAGATTCACAAGTTGGAAATCTACACACAGATATACAAACATGTGCTTCTACATTCTACTACAGACACATTATAGACTAAACAGTTATCAGTTAAGGGTTCTTTGGAGCTGGGCAAATTAGACCTAAGAAAAAAAAGAATACTGAGACACACACTTTATGTGTAATTTTGATTCAGCAGTTGATTTAACACTTCTGTAATGTTCTCAGTGATCATGTCAAGTTTCTTTCTGCCTGTGTTTCTCTCTCTCTCTCTTTCTCTCTCTCTCCCTCTCTCTCTCTCTCTCTCTCTCTCTCTCTCTCTCTCTCTCTCTCTCTCTCTGTCTGCGTGGGTGCACATGTGTGAATTGGAGTAAAGGGCTGAATATATTATGTAACACCTTATCCTTCCCAACATCATATCCAGTGCAAAATCTCAAATCTCGCAGGAGATAGCATCTGTTTACACTGTACAAGTGCCAGCCACTGTGACAGCTGAGCAATGCTAACCACAGGCTACCCAGAGATGAAAGGCAGCAACATGTGTGGCTGCATCCTCTCAGTGCACAGGAGACTGCATCCTCTCAGTGGTTAAACACGCAGTGAACTGTTTGGGAAGTTTTTTACTCCGAGTCCTACACACAACAAGTCACAGCCTGTCTGCCTTTCCTGCCTGCTATTTGCCAGCACATTCCTTCAGCAGCTACCAAACCCGTCCCTCAGCTTCACCCACGGGATCTTCCGCCTGCCTGTGTAGTCTCTTCTGCCTGCTTCTCAGAACAACAGATCCACTGTATAAGAAAAAAATGCCTCCATAAAACAAAACAAAAGAAAGCTACACAGAAAAATGGCCACCCTAGAGCAACTAGTATGACAAGCACAAGCAGACAAGCTGACCTTTGTACCACTTTACTGCTGTGTTACTTTACAGATGTCTTTGTTTTCCAGAGGGACTACGAGAGGGAGTAGGCTCTTGTATGTGCTTAAGAGCGCCTGGAGGACTCTTGTTCGAGTTTTTAACATGCTCCTATAACGTCAACGTCATAACAGACTTACCTTTTACTATGCTGTGTCCAGCCCACTCGCTGTCAGAACTGGTGCTGTTGACCATGGTCCAGAGTCCTTGTCCGTCTAGCCAGTACGGAGCCCACACCGCATAGCTGACACACAAACAGCCCAGCAATCCCACATACGATTCGATCACCTGGAAGCGATGCGCCAAGGCTTTGCCCTGTTCCACGGGCATTTCTGAGGTGGGAAAAGAACGAGCCATGAGCAACCAGGATGGCACAGGTGAAGAACAGAACGGAACAGGTAGTGAGTCAAGGTGAAAGCATGGGGAAGCAGAAGTGAAAGAAACACCTGGAAAAGGGAGTGGACGGCTCTGTCTGCGTGGGCGGAGCATCAACAGGTGAATACACCTGTGCGCATGGCAGCAGAATAAGCCTTTCTTAGACTACATTATAAAGGGCACTTCATCAGTCTCAATAAACTGTCACAAGGGTGAGCCATTATAACAGACAATACTTTGTTTTAATAATGTAAAAAAATAATGTAAAAAATAAATAAATAAAAAATATAGTTACATTTGTTTATAGTGTTATGTTAATTTGTTTTGATGTCATTATTACAAATTTTGACTGCTGTGTTGTAATCCTCAGAGACATTTTTATTGCAAGTTGTATGTATATGTTATGCATACAGTATATATTTATGCTTTTTTATGCATTATCTTGGAGATGCATTTGGCTGTACGGCAGCGTAGTGACAGCGGATGTATTCTAATATATTAGCCTATGTCATTTAACGAATTTCAAATACATTTGAGGGCTGGCTGCTGCATCCAATATTTTTGTCAACAATCTCACTGACTGGCTTTGAGAAATGTTAGATGCTGTTGCTGATAGTTTATTCAACTTTTTAAAAAACTACTTATGTTGTGTTAGAATAGTTGGCCATATATACCGCGCTACAATTATAAGGCAGTGAAAAGGGAATAATGGCACTCCAGAATCTTACTCCGACAGAGACATCATTCCGCCAGAACTGACGAGCACAGATGCCACAGAAGAAAGTCTTCAAAAGGGGAGAGGCACTTACCGCGCGCATTGCTCTCCAGGTCCGAAGATCCCCGTGAGTGCTGCCATCGCAACAGCCCCTTGATGACATCTTTTAGTTGATGAAGCATTGATTAAAACTAAAAGTGTGTACATAAACTAAATGAAGAACAAGCGAGCCGCTGAGAGAGAGCCAACAGAGAAGTCAACGACGAAAAGTAAGCTTGTTTAAAAAGTCTTCCCTCATACACAAACTCACGATTTCTCTCTGTGAGTGAGTCCTCAAAAAATCAACGTTTGATCTGTAAGGCAGTCCTTGTCTGAATACTACTCGTTTGAAAGTTCGGTCTCATATCATTTCCCTGCCTCTACAGCGAGTGACGCCTCCGACGGAAACTCCCACCTGAGGGTTGGGTTCCCCCTGAATCCCCGGTGATTCACGTCAGCTCGTGCCACACATGGAAAGTGAAACTTGCCTCTGTGCTGCTCATAGTGAAAGGCGACCCACAGGGCAAGTAAGGTTTGATTAGGTACTGTCTATCCAAGATGCTTACTTCTTAAAATTTAGATGATGAAGACGCAAGGGCAGGCATAAGCACGAAGACCTTAGGAGGACAGGTCCCTGTATATCCTTAACAGGGACATACAATCATGGACAGGCTATACTGTAGATATATAAGCATGATGTGGGCCAGGCTTTGATGGACAAATTGCATTTACCATAGTCAGTACATTTCCGAAGGAGATACTTTTATCTTAAGCAAACAGTTAATACATTAGTCACAATAAGAGTTTATTCAATATCCACCATTGAGATATCATTTTTCTCTTTTAAAATGCTTTCAAAACACCCCGAAGTCTTGGTCAAAAACACAAACCTCTTTACAGTCCGCCACATGTACGGAGATTACTGGCAATCTTTGAAAAGTCTCAAACAGAGACACGTTTATCTTGGGCAAACAATAAAAGATGTATTCAGAACAACTGGTTATTCTGTGTCCTGCACTGTGACACCACTTATCTCTTTTAATGTCATTGATTTCACAACACTCAGAAGTCTTAGTCTCATTTGAAAACATCTAGTCCAACCTTGACTGCTTACGCAACATTTAAATGACATTCTTGTTCTAAACCCCTCCCCAAGTCCTGTTTATACTAGATAGGCCTCTGCGCTATGCTCTTTCAAACTATTCAGAGGAATTAGTGTTTTCCCTGAACACAAACTCTACAGAGCTCCAAATGTACTGACATTACTGGAAATCCTTAAATAGCCCTAACAGAAAAGTGGATGAGTAATCCTTGACTGCTGAACCAACCAGCACAATATGGCTTTTGTAGGATTCCAGTGGTGCGACAGTGGTCTTCGACTCATCACATTCTTGTCCTTAGTTGAGAGCCGAGTAGATAACTGTATGAACAAATTGGAAAAAAATGACAATAATGCTTTACTGTCTACACATATTATTACAGATGCTTATTACTATTCTATGAGAAACACATTTGGCCATGTTTCTGTTTGTATAGTCTTTCTCAACTTCAGACTCAGTAACTGCCCCTTAACCACTGTGGTTAGACTCAGGGCCAGTATGACCAAGCACCAAGACTGCAGGGGCTACAACACTTGCAAAAGGGGAGAATGAGGTGAAAGTGAGAGGAGTTGTGGTTCAAGGAGACCATATCATATGGGGGGAGTTTCTGAGTCCATACAGTACATGTACATTCATTTGTTGATTTCTTATAGAAATACAATATATGTTGCGACTTCATAATACTGTAGGTTTGTTCTAATATGGATGAGGAAATTGATCCAAGATTTCACAAAAATGTAAGTGCTTTCCCCCATGAAGTTATTTCCAAACTAAGTTTGTTTCTAGGCTGGTAACTTTGTGTTCTAGTCGGGTAAACTAAAGCACAGCCTAGCTTTTTTAGTTTAGCAGACCTGGTAAAAGGTCATATTTAGATGTGTATTTCACAGCTCAGTACAGCATCACCCACCCAGAGACCAGTATGCGTCACCATGACAGTGGATGAACCAGCGGTAGGCGGTCAAACCCACCGTCTTGCGCTTGGAATCTCCACCACGTAGGTTGACCTGAGACCTGTTGCTCTTAGCCCCCTCCTCCTTTCAGACAGCATATAACTCGCCCCCCACGAGAGTGAAAAAAAAACTACTTCCTGTTTCCTGTTTTTACAGTGTACAGTACCGAGACGATTAAGTGGCTAAACAGAACTCCTGTGAGCTGACAGCCAAAACGCTGAAATGGTTAATGTTTTGTTACAGATTATCACACAGTGGCCATATATATCTATATCTATATCTATATATATATCTATATATATCTATATATATATCTATATATATATATACATATATATATATATATATATATATATATATATATATATATATATATATATATTACACTGTAGCTGCATATTTGACATCAACAACAAAGCACATCCTGTGTGCAGATGCTGTGTGCAAAGCTTAGTACTAAAATAGCCAAGGGTGGTTTAGGTGGATTATTTTGCACATTTAGCCCGCAATGTAAACAAGAGCATCCTGGGTATTTTCAGGAGGCACTTTTAAAGTTGTTCAAGCAAGAAAAAGCACTGCACTTGCAAATTGTGGCTCCTGTATACAACACAGCAGTAAGAACTCAGGAAAGCAGGAAAATGGCATTTACTTAACTATCCTTAATAAGGTGTGTTTATTGACTGTTGGTTGTGCTGTTAACATGACATGACAGTGGAGCATATGCATGTAATACTAATTTTATAAAGTTCGACCCAAACAAGTTATTTAAAGCCATCCCTTCCTTACTTGCGAGAATGCTTAGCAGAATTATAACTGAGACTGTTATATAATAACAAAGAGCTGATGTTGAAACATATTCAGACATTAAAAGTGCTAGCTCTAGCAAATGTCCACTAATCTGACATCTGCGTAGTAAACATCGTTTCATAGGTCTGAACTCTACCAACAAAGCCTACGCAGACACACAGCTTAAGAAATCAAGATGACTGTAGTGACGGATTAATGGTAAGGGTGAAAATTACAGATGACAGGAAAAACAAGATTATGACTGAAGGCAAGAATGAGGTTGGCAACTTGGTAATTTCCCAATAGCACCTTTCATTCTAAAACCAGGGACATTTGTTCAGACATCTGCATTCTTTACTAAACCCAAAAGCAGAGAGCACACCCCCTCTTTGGTGTACCCCAGTGGTGGGTTGGAGGAGCCTGGTGTGAGGGGGGCGCTCATATTTCCCTACTTCCTGGCTCTCTCCAGCAGGTCTTTGAACACCTCCAACAGCTCCGGGTCCTCCCCGGCCGACAGTTCCGGAGTGTTCTTCTCCAGCCAATCAGAGGAGCGGATCTGCTGGCGCAGCTCTCCGATGAGGCTGTCCAGCTTTTCGCCCGACTGACTGCTCTGGCAGTCCAGCACTACGAGCTCCTCGCCATCCAGGCAGACGGCGTCGGTGTCGGCCTCGGCATCGGCAGCAGAGCTGAGCTTGGCTGCACAGTCCTCCGGGAGAGGCTTCTCCAACCCCGCCGGTCGTGCTGCCTCGCTCGTGACGCTGTCTTTGGCTTCGTTTAAGTGCTCCTTCTCCTTGCTCGCGCTGGTTATCTGGTCAGCAATCCCTCGTTCTGATTCCCTCGGGTCGTTAGATGACTGTGACGCTTTCAACTCCTCTAGGGCTTTCCTGATCCGCTGCATGCCTGAGGCACACGCACAAGACACACACACAGAACACACACACACACACACACACACACACACACACGCGTACAGGCGCACGTACACACACACATAAACAATTCAGCACCATAAATCACAACATGGCACTAACAACATTCCTAACTTTAAAAATGGCAGCACAAAGAGGGTTCACAGCTGGGAAGGAGATTCTGAAAGTCAGTTCTGTTCAGTAGCAGGCAGTTCCTTCGCTTTCAAGCTTCCAGTCCTGCGCAGTGAACTTTTCAAGTTTCAAAGGGAGAGGAGAACAAAAATAGACGTTCACAGGGGCCTTTTTCATTCACTTTCGAAGCAAACTGAGGAAAGTATTGAAGGGAGGATGTGAATATGAAAAATGAGAGAGAGTGGGTAAGAGCAGAACAAGAGGCCACACAGAGTGGCACACAGTCAAGGAAAGGAGATAAAGGAAGTTAAAGCAAAAGTGTACATGAATGTGACAAGCAGAGAGAAAGTAAAAACAAACAAGCAAACAAAAAAAACACAGAGAACCAGAAAAGGAGCTGGAATGAAAAAAAGGAGCAAAGACAAAGCCTGAAAATAAGAAATAACAGTAAATATAATAACAATAATAATAATAATAATAATAATAATAATAATAATAATAATAATAATAATAATAATAATAACAATAACAACATAAAAGTGAGAAGCACAGAGACAAACATCAAAAAAGTAGGCCAGAAAATGTAGAGAATGAGGAAAAGGTGGTGGTGAGGAAGAAATAGGACAGAACAGACAGACAGACAGACAGACAGACAGACAGATAGATAGATAGATAGATGGCAGCTGACCGAGCTGCAGACGCGTGTCCTGGTCAGAGAAGACGATGCGAAACCAGCCGGGGCTGGAGCAGGAGAAGGCCTGGCCACAGCTCAGCACCACGCGCTGCCTCAGGAATACCCGCCACAGCTCCAGCTCCGCAGGGAACGACGCCTCGGACAGGAACTAACACACACACACACACACACACTCACACACAATTACACACACACACACATACACCACACACACACACAATTACACACACACACACACACACAAGCACACTTATTTATAGACCTCATCTACACACAGTTCTCCATTTCAAATAGTTAACTCCAAAGAGCTCTAGAAACCTCTTTTTGTTGCTAAACCACAAAGAGCCTGTGTGTTTAGGTGATGATACATGGGGAAACTTTTGAGCAGTATGTTGCCAGGCAACAACATGATAGGCTCCTAATATTCTGATTGGATGATCACAACAAGTAGTATGCTGATGATTGAAGTTGCCATGTGTTGCGTAATATCAGTAGAAAAGTGTCCAATAAGCATCCGTTAGTAACACTGCCTGGCAACTAGGGCTGGGTATTGGCAAGGACTTCACGATACGATACGTATCACGATACATATACCACGATACGATTCTATCACAATACATTGCGATACTGGGTATATTGCGATATATTGCGATATTCTACATTGTTCAGTGAAAATGTCAAAATAGAGCTAAATTATCAGTTGCTATTTACAATCTAGATAGTCTCACATCTTATCAAAACTTAATTAAATCAACATAACTCAGAGTTACTGAACTCAATATAACAGAAAAACATAAAGTGCATAGGATTGAAGTCAGAAATTGATATAGTATATTGTGAAAATTAGTATCACGATATTGATGTTTAAAACGATACAGTTTATTGCGATACGATATATTGCGATATGATATATTACGATATTTTTTGCACACCCCTACTGGCAACACTGCCCAAAATTGCTCAAAACATTGCCTCGTTTGTCAAAGTGTGGAGTATACTCATCATTTAACAATACTCTGAAATAAAATGCTTTGGCGTATTCAGTGTTGTGCCTGTTTCTGTCCCTTCTCTAGGCTTCTTCTGTTAGCTTGTTCGTGTCCTCCTTTTGAAAGTCGTTTTAGATAAAGTGAAATGTAATGTAATGTAATCTCAGCTCCAAAGAGAAACCCCTTAGGAATGATATAAGCTGCATTCGAATACCCTCACTAGCCGCCTACAAAGGAGGCAAAAATGAGGAAGCCACGATCTAGAACGTCCGAATACCTTAGTAGGCTTTCAGTAGTAGGCGAAGCCAGGCCAAAAGTACCCGGATGGCTTGCTATTTCCGGTAGTATTTTGCAGTGTGCAAACCAACTACACTACGCTATCCCAGAAGTCACCGGGAGGTTGAAAACCGTAGAAGAAGAACCCAAAACTTCCCGCTCATTAAAAGTAACCAAGATGGCGGAGACACCGGTCGCTTCTCTGACAGTGTACAAATGTGCACTTCAGTAAATAAAAGCCATGTAAATAGTTGTTCACGTAACCAATGCACATAAACGTTGAGGTTATCTGATAAAATGCAGCTAACCATTTGCAACAAGCTGGAAAAATCATGACGTGAATGTAAATATCCGGGTTAGAGGACGGGCAAGATGGCGGTGTCGTAGTACGTACGAATTGTACCTTCTACTGGCTAGTTTGCTACGTAGAAACTACTACTGTAACGGTCGAGTGGTAAGCACTGCATAGAACGCAGTGCCTACTAAGGTTTCGGACGCAGGGATAGTGATCAGTAGGGGGCTTTCACCTGGCTGAGATGCTCATTAGAAACACAGGGATCAGTAGTGGGCGTTCACCTGGCTGAGACGCTCATTAGAAACACAGGGATCAGTAGTGGGCTTTCACCTGTCTGGGACGCTCATTAGAAACACAGGGATCAGTAGTGGGCATTCACCTGGCTGAAGTCGGCCCAGATGAAGAAGCCGACGGGCCGGTGGAGGAAGGGCACGTTCATCTTCCTCAGCTCCTCCGCCAGAAAGCTGTGTGCGGCCCGCAGACGTGTCCTACAGGTGGGCAGGAACTCCTCGCTGATCCAGTCTAGTAGGAGCACAGCGAGCAGCAGAGTTAGCATCAGGTAGGGTCTGGCACACACAGCAAGCAGCAGAGTTAGCGTTAGGGGCAGTCTGGCCCACACAGCGAGCAGCAGAGTTAGCGTTAGGGGCAGTCTGGCCCACACAGCGAGCAGCAGAGTTAGCGTTAGGGGCAGTCTGGCCCACACAGTGAGCAGCAGAGTTAGCGTTAGGGGCAGTCTGGCCCACACAGTGAGCAGCAGAGTTGGTATCAAGGACAGTCTGACACACGCAGCAGGCAGCAGATTTAGCACCAGGGGCAGTCTGCTCCACACAAACAGGCCTGAAATGTCATGATTTTAGGGGCCTTCAGTTGGGCATACATGCGGCATACACAAAGGCTGCACATAAGGGCATCAAGGCCAAAGTGGAATACACAGCACATAACGCAGTATAAGTCAGAGAGAGACAGATAAAGACAGAGAGAGAGAGAGAGAGAGAGAGAGAGAGAGAGAGACAGGCAGAGAGAGAGAGACAGACAGAGAGAGAGAGAGAGAGAGACAGGCAGAGAGAGAGAGAGAGAGACAGGCAGAGAGAGAGAGACAGACAGAGAGAGAGAGAGAGAGAGAGAGAGAGAGAGAGAGACTGGACTGAGGGATCAGACACATTAATGTCTTTAAAAAATCGTGTTTCATTCATTTCTATGATTGTGGACTATGGCTACTACAACATACAAAGAAATAGACACACTACAATAGTGCTTAAAACAATACATAAATGAATGCAACTCCAAGCACATCTACTTAGAACCCTTTACCAACGAGCTGCCCCTTCACCAACAAGCTGCAGTAGTACTTTCAGTCTAGCACACCAGCCCCTACCTCACTCGCCCATCTACAAAACAACATGTGCCCATATTCCCATGACCCCATCATCCAGGTCACACAATCTTGAAACATATCTACCCACAACCCAGTTGCCAATAACAACTCACATCTACAAACATCCTTGTCATCATTAACAAAGTCACATCTCCAAACGACCTTGTTGCCAATGACAACACACAACGCTGTCACCACTAACAGCACACATCAAATGAAAAGACTTCAAACGACTTCAATATGACATAAACCTATCTTCAGCAAACTCATCCACAACACACACACACTTGTCTGCACTGCCCTAGAAAGCCAAAATGCAGTAACTACACATTTTGTCAACATTGAGTTTACACTGTAAATTGACCTCATAACAACTCTTTTGTCTTGTTACTAAATCTCTTGCTTCTTTCTATTAAAAACGTACATAAAAGCATCATCACTATTATACCTGCAATATGTTGGACTGGGCAGTATGACAAACAAATTTGAAGGCATATTTCGTAGTTACTACACATTGCCTTTGTAAGGCAGTGTAACTCTCTTGTCAATAAAACAATTAAAGAGGTCTGGGGAGGTTCATCAATTGCTCTTTGTTTAGTTCTGTTGTGCTTTTTTTAATCGCTAAATAACCTTTTGCCTACTTCAGTACAGGATTAGAATTTGGTGTATGCTCTAACCTTGTTTATGGGCTGTTATCGCTAAGTCCTCTGATCCCCACTACATTCCCCCTTTCTATGTCCCATAGTCATGCATCACCCACATGCATGCATGCCTCCAGTTTGTTAAATAAGGTTTTCTCTTTGTGAATGTGCACATAAGGGCCTTGGTTGTGGCAAATGTGTCCTACAATATATTCACAAAGGGCTTCTTGTCAGCCACTGTATCTCGGGTGACTTGAATGCGTAACAGATGCAATGGTGCAACTGAAATAACAAACATTTTTTGCCTTCAATAAGTACTGTTTAAAGTAAGCAACTACAGTAGCATGTAGGATTTTATCTTCTTTTTTTACCGTTGCCTTATTGTGCTGACCTTGAGCTTGGCTGGAAAATAAAGTGTAGTTACCAGAGCCTGAAACTTAGAAACAACAGAATAAAATTCTGGTGAAGTAGTCCTTATCTAACTTACAGCAGCAACAGAGTTCAGACATAAGCCAAAAAGCTGGTTCTACATCCAGCAGTATCAAAAATGACGAGACACCTCTCATCGATCAGTGACCCACACTGCATCTGAACAGAATGTTAAAAACACCTGCAGCCTTTTCATGTCTCGCAGATATATACCCAGACCAGAAACTGTGTCTGTAAAGGCTTAACTGGTAGAGCTGTGGATGCTGGGATTACCAAAAAAAAACCCCACTGGGTTCAGCTCCTGCAGTTCACATACTGATGCAGATGTACAGCTGCACTGTACAGTATATGTGCTTGGGTTTAAAGTGTGTTGTGTAATGAGGGAGTGTAAAATGCAAATGCATGCACCCTTGTCCTGTAGCAGACGGGCCACCTGCTGCTGGGTGGGGCCTGGCACACCATGGAAACAGCCCAGCTGGTCCAGCGCCTCCACTAGGTGCCCGTTCCGGGAGTACAGCGTGCCAACGCGGATGCCAGCAATGGCAAAGTCCTGCAGCGTAAAATAAAAACACAGGCAAGGGACAGCTAAGTGTTACTCAAGTGCAAATGCTGTGCTGATTTGGTTTTCACATTTACAATTGCTGCTGTCACCATTGCTGGGTTTGTGTTTCCATTCTGAATACAATTGTGATGGATGGATGGGTGGATGGATGGATAGACAGATGGATGGGCAGAGACAGATGGACGGACAGACACAGATGGATGGACAGACAGACAGACAGACAGACAGACAGACAGACAGACAGTTAGACAGACAGACAGGCTGATAGATAGATAGACAGATAAATAGATACATTTGTTGATTGTGAAAAGTGTGCAGCACCGGCTCCAGTCAGACAGCATGTGACACACCTTGCTCAAGCCCCACAGCACATGGGTCCTCTGGGGATCTGGCAACCTGCAAGTAGAAAGCACAGATTATGTTAGGTATGGTCTGTTAAATATGTATCTTTGAATAACTTTGGATAGAATTCTTCTGATTCTTTTTTATACAGACATCTGTAAAATACAGATTGCCAAATGCCGCTGGCAATAGTGTCTGGACTTGAAAGAATGATTATTGGGGGGAATGTTTTCTAATTTAATGTCATTTGCTTTTTTTAAAAATGGATTTTATGTACTACTTGAAGTAATAACATTCAGTGAATCATCAGTGAATTAAGCCTTATGTCAGTGTCCAGTCAAGCATTCTTCAGACAGTTTATGTGCCTGAAGTATGAAACCCAAACATTCCAGAGACAGTGGATAAAACACATTCTGTAAATGTAACCATTGCTTAGAATTCAGTACAACCTCAGTCAAACATGCAGTGAATTGTACACTATGTCCAAAAAAAAGAAAGAACTTTCCACTAGTTAATCTTATCTTTTGTGTTAACGGCACTGGGGTCTGAGTATCTGGAGTCCAGAGATCCTTAATGCACCCTATTTATCATGCTTTAGTGGAAACAAGTGTAGATCTGAGGGCCTGGAACAGCACCATGTATGGCAGTGTTTCAGCTCAGAGTCTGCAGCAGCAGCAGCAATCCCACACGCAGGAGGAAGTACGTCCACATCGAGAGGGAAGAGGTGGAGGTGCGAGACTGTGAATCAAAAGCTGGTTCTACATCCTACAGTTACTTAACAGATATTTTAAAGGTTAAATACTTGAAGACTGGCACTTAGGCACTTGATTCATTTGAATGATGTTTTTATGTATTTTATTTGTGAAAGTTTGTTTTAACGAATGATGTTTTCCAATTTATGAATACTGTTTTGATGTGTATTTATGCTTTAAAATTGTTTTAGTGTTTTATGTATAAATGTAAATCATGTAAATATTATTCATAAATGATGTTGTATATGTATATTTATGTTCTGCAATAGTTTTAGTTCTAAAATATCCCTACACTGCTCTGCCCCCAGTCATTACTTTTTTAAGGAGCTTTCACTTCTATTATATCACTATTTATTGCTGTATGTGTTTAAGTGTTTCATGTTTGTGGCATTCTAAGTGAAAGACAAGTCCCCTTAGGGGCAATGAAGTTTTCATTCATTCAGAATAAAAATATAGCAATGAAAACTTAAAGGTAACCAAAACTGCCCTGCAGCATTTTTTACTGTTGTCTTTTAGGAGTGTGCTACCACACGCACTTCACGGCTAATCTGTGTCTGGTCTGATACCTGAACAGCAGCTACTGTGTGTAAAATGCTAACTTTGCAGAGTTTCGCCTTACTGGCTTTCTCGCAGTGAGCAGACTCAGGCAGACGCATTAGTACCAAAACAGAAACCACGTGTGATCCCAGTGAAGCTGGACTACAAGCAGTGCAGTAAAAATGAAAGAGATGCGACCGGGGAAGAGCACCAATTATGATGCCCAGTGCACACTGCAGGCTGAGGTGTGGGTTGAAGTGTGTGTGTGTGTGTGTGAAAGAGAGAGTAAAAGAGTGTGTGTGTGTGAGAGAGAGAGACACAGAGAGAGAGAGGGAGAGAGAGAGAGATCGAAAGAAAGTAGTGAGAGTAGAGAGTAAGTTTGTGTGTGTGTGTGTGTATGTGAGAGAGAGAGTAACTGAGTGTGTGTGTCAGTGTGTGTGTGTGTGTCTCTGTGTGTGTATGTATGTATGTGTGAGAGAGAGTACGTGTCTGTGTGTGTGTGTGTGTGTGTGTGTGTTGGGGTGGGGGGGAGTGGGCTCTTGCCTGTCAAGGCCTAGGACACTGTGGAAGGACATGGCCTCATCGAACACTGTCAGCATGTACACCTCATCCACAATGGCATGGAGCTGGTGCCTGACACAAGAAAGAAGGGGTGAGAGAACGAGTCACACCATACATAATTCAGAACTTCTCATCATTGAATCCTAAAATTCAGGAAAGAATCCAGACATCCAGAGATATCCGACTGGTGAACTGAGCATCTGTCTGGTGCCACAGGCAGTTAATAGAATCTATTATCTAAATCCCCAGTTCCTTTTCTGAACTAGCTGTGTAACAAACATAATGAGAATACAGCTATTACAAGACAGCTATTAGAGTGATATAAATGGACAGCATAATGAAAACACAGCACAGTCCTTACAACCAAAGTTTAGCTTTCTTTGCAAAAATGAATTCACTAACCTCACATAATAATAAGAGGTGGCTGACTTGAAAAGCCAGAATGAATTTCTTTTCAAGGAGATGTAGTTTAATACAAAAAAACAAGGCTTTGATTGACAGGGGGACTAAATTAACTGTGACTCACCTTTTAGCAAATTCTAGGAAGTCCGTCATCTCTTCTGAGGAGTACATTTCTCCCAGTGGATTATGGGGGTTTACCAGTATGACCGCTCTGATATTTACGCCCTTAAACATGACAGGTACACACCAGCAAAGGATTAAAGATGGTACGCGTGTGTGTGTGTGTGTGTGTGTGTGTGTGTGTGTGTGTGTGTGAGAGAGAGTGTGTGAGTGTGTGTGTGTGAATGTGAGTGTGAGTGTGTGCGTGTATGTGTGTGTGTGTGTGGGAGAGAGAGAGAGTGTGTGTGAGTGTGGGTCAGTGTGTGTGTGTTGAGGAGGGGGGTGGTCAGGGTTGGTGCTGCCTCTGGGACTTTGTAGGCTGACCAGCGTCCAGCGTCTTCTACTCAGTACTTAGTACTGGGAGAGATCCACCAGTACACAGGGGACTTCCAGCATATTGGAGCAAAGGTGTGTGTGTTTGTGTGTGTGTGTGTGTGTGTGTGTGTGTTGCTGTCTTTGTGTGCACGTCTCTGTGTGTATGTGTGTGTGTGTGTCTGTCTGGGTGCATGTGTCTGCGTATGTGTGTATATGTGTGTGTGTTGACAGGCAGTATAAGGCAATCCTCTCAGGCCAATAAACAGATGCGGATGAGGCGCGTGTGTGAGTGTGTGTTTGTGTGTGTGTGTGTATGTATGTGTGTCATACCTCTTTCTTTGCTTTTGAGAGGGCAGTTTCCAGAACATCGACAGTCAGCTGAAAAGGCCTGTTGGCACTACCTCTTGGCTGAATAAACAAAAAAACACACAGACGCACAAACAAACAGAGAGACGGGCAGAGACTCAACCACACACACACACACACACACACACACACACACACACACACACACACACACACACACACACACACACACACACACACACACACACACACACACACACACACACACACACACACACACACAGAGTTGTGACTCTGAGCACATATATATAAACCTTAAACCTTAAAATAGTTTAACATGCACACTACTAACACAGTGCCAGAAATCCCTTATCTGCAAAGCTGAAAATACTCATAGAAGTACACAAACTGTTGCTGGGCTGTTTATTTCCAAAAAATATTGTGAAGCAGAGATGTCTGCTTCAAACATATATTGATGCAGTTCCGAGAAGTTGTTGAATTGAACAAAACCTGCTGAGCAAACAAACTTAGGCCTTTCACGGCAGAGCCACATGAAGAAAAAAAAACACACGCACACACAGAAAGAAGAATCTGTTTAGTAGACACTTTCTGCTTTTTAAAGCACCTTCCTTGTCACAGAGCTGGTGATACAGTGAAATGGAGAAACAGGGACAGAGAAATATCCCCTTCCACCCTGATGCTTCCTCTTAATTCTCCCTTTCACATTTGACCACTGCTACCAAGGCGTCGTCAAGTTACCATGCTTGCACAGGCCTAATGCTTGCACTGGTGGATGTATGAATGGCTAGAGTGAGCTGCCTGAGTTGATTAAGTGGGAGTTAGTTAGAGTGGGATTGTGAGAGGAGGCCAGGAAGGGATGCTGCTGTACCTCTGCACTCAGGGGTGCGTGATAGAGATGCACGCTGCTATAGAGGTGCACATCCTCAGTGATGACCCCATAGAAGGGGGTGGGGATGAGGATCGCATCTGTGCCAAAATACACACATGGACACACGTGTCAGACTGTTGCATTGCATGCATAAACAACCTTTTTAAACAGCATATATACAATATATACATTCGCATATGTTAGCACAGACAGACACGCTCTCACACAGCCTTTTTGATCACACACATGGCCGAGAATGTGGATCACATATATATCACACACACACGCACACACGCACACACACACACACACACACATACACATGCACACCCACACATACTTACTTTCTTTATTTCTCTCTTTCTTGCTCTCTCTCTCTCTCTCTCTCTCTCTCTCACACACACACACACACAGAAACACTCACTGACACAAAGACATAATGCAGCTAACCTTCAGGGTCACATAGCACTGCAGCGATGGCTGAAAAGAGAGAGCCACAGCCATTCATCACCACCACCTGAGGCAGAGATAAAACACACACACACACACACACACACACACACACACACACACACACACACACACACACACCTACACAGTTGTTGAATGACTATAAGATAAGAGGCATATGTGATATCAGCACACTCAAAAACTACCCTCCGGTGGCAAATTAGCACACTACTTGAAACACCCGGGAGCTTTTATCCACATGCCCACAAACACACACACTCACACACACCCTCACACTCACACACACCCACGGGAGCTTTTATCCACAGCATCTCTCAGGCATTGCCCGTGCCAGGGTCAAGGCACGTGTTAAAAACAAGTGCGCCCCCAACTGATCAAAGCTAAGTGTTACAGCACTGCAGGGGGCAACAGGTGTTCTTGTGGATGCCTTGTGCCAAGACTCCCTGCCTCAGGCAAACACTGATGAGATGAATACCACTCAGCAGAGCAGAGGATGGGGGCAAAGGGGGGCACAGTGGAACAGCTTGCAGAAACGGCTGATTAAAATGGTGCAATATCATCAGTCTCACAAAACTGTTAGCTGGATGAAAAATTAAACAGCCGTAAGTAACACAAATGACGCTCCAAATAAATGGAAATGAATTGTGCGCTCGATGATCATTAATCACGGCTTGATTAGTCATGCCTGATCAAATGGCATTAGATGTAGCTAAAAGCTCTTTAGAGTCTACTTCGGTGATCTATTACTGAACCTCTGTCTCGGTTCTGCTTTTATCTCCACATTTTGTGAACTATTGGGCCAAAAAAACGGGACAACGGAAGAAAATTATGAGACTGGAAAGAAGAAGGGTACTTACATTCTCGGCCTTCAGAGGATCCGCAGAGCGACAGTAGTGTGTGAGAAAACGGGCTACTTCCTCACGAAGGCTTTGAGTGAAAAAAAAAAAAAAAAAAAACAGAACAAAAACAAAACAAAACAAACGTCATTAAATGCCTTCAGACGATGGCTCGTAATCATGATAACAGCAAGGTAATAGATATGAGGAAAATAATGCTCTTTTATGTTGAGAAATTTCCCCTGAATGGGCCACCTCATCATCTTATCTCAAAAACACCCTAACCAGAGATTGCTCCTTAATTTGTAACTAGGCAACTTCTGCACAAAAGCCCCATTATCTACTTCTGTTTTTCAGACAGAACACGGGGGGAAGTACTTCAGTTTCATTTAGCGCTCCAGTAGGCTATTGGGCTTTTTCTCAGAAAGAAGTGTGTAATAGTCCGTTTAGCTTCTGTCAAGTCCTGGATAAAACATGGCCTGATCGCCTGGGGAAATCTAATTTGCCGTAAGGACGCAGTACAGAAAGAGAAAAGACCAGCATGGGCACACTTTGGTCCTCTGTGTCAATGACCTTCTACTGGGCGCACACAAACACACACATGCCGACACAGACACATACGCACACACACACGCACGCATACACACACACGCTCTCACACACACACACACACACACACACCTAAAACATATTCATATAAGAATGGGCCATTACAGATCAAATATTGAACAAAGTGTATTATCAAAAACCTTATTGGTTAATTTACTTTTTCTTCCACAGAACAAAGACTTCCAGAAAACATTGCATTCTATTGTAGGGTACTCCTTTCTTATTTACAACAGAAGTGGGAATTCTGCTACAACAGAGGAGGTTCCTTACAACAGATGGCCTTTCCAGTCCGGATACTGAAGCAAAGAGGGCTCAAGGCAGACCATGTCAGGCTGGCTCAGCTGCAGCAGACACAAACACAGATGGACTTTAGATGCCAGGCCTCAATCAAATACCATAAACAACTCTCCACATTGCATACAAGGTATTGTAGAACGCTACAAAGGGTTAAGACTGTGGATAGGTCCACAAGTGTTCTGCTACTAGCTGTTGCAGGTCTGCTTGTGTTTTATGATTTTGTGTTTTATTGTACGTGATTGTGAAGGACTGCAATTGTGTGATGGTTTCAGGTGCATATGTGGGAATGCAGTGTTTATTTCATATTGTAATGACCCATGTTGCACTATGGTCTTCAAAAAACATACATTCATCCCCCTGGTGTATGACAAAATGCGTGACACTGATAATATACCAGTAAGCTTAATTTGCTTGCTTGACTACTGTACAGATAATTTACAGATGAAAAAACACACGTGTCTACACACCCGTTTCTGGAGCAGATCGTAGCAGAGCTTGTTCTCACTGGTGCCCATGTTGATTATGCCCTGAAACAGACACAAGTCATGAGTGAAATCACACTACCACACACCCAAATGACCTCTTACTCATAACTGCGGACACCCAGGAACTGTGAGCGTAGCGAGTCTCGCTAGATGAAAACAGAATGTTTAATAAGGGTACCTATGTAGACAGGCTATAATAGAAACACACCCGCGAGCCATTGGCATCAGCCATTAATCAGCTGTCAAAATGGCATATGGTTATTACTATGTCCTTAAAAGAGAAGTAAAATAGAGATAAAAATGAAAACTGGAGGTTGTGCGTGGGAGAGTGCTGATACAAAATACCAGCAGGTGCCTGATTTCACTGGCTTGTGTGGTTTGTTTTCACCTAGCTAGACTTGTTGCCAAGTGTAGAGTTCTGTTTCCGGATGTGTGCGGTAAGGAATTATTGCCAATGGTTACGTGACTGGCCTGAGGGTAAGATCTTACATTGGGGTTGTCCTCACTGTGCTTGTTGGCATGGTACTGCGTGTATCCCTCTTGCAGGATACCCTGATGCTGACGGATGTGGTTGCCACGGCGAGAGAGATAGATGCTGTGTCCAGGGGCATCGGGGCCTCTGACTGAGCTGGACATGGGTGCGGCGGAGGAGGAAGAGGAGGAGGAGACAGGGGGGGCAGGGGGAGAGGGAGCTCCAGTGGGAGGGGTGGGAGCCAGAGACGGGGCTGCCGTAGTGGTGGGGCGACCCTCGGCCCGACCCCCTGCACCCCCCAAAGCCCCGGCGAGGAGAGAGAGGAGGCGCAGCTCGTGCTGACGCTCCTGCTCAGCGCGGCGCTCCTCCAGGCGCTCACGGCGCTCCTCAGCCTGCGTCTCCCGCTCCAGCCGCGCCTCCTCCAGGGACAGCAGCCGCTCCTCGGCCGCCCTCTGCCAGGAGAAGAAGCTCAGCAGGGCCTCGTCCACGGCGCGGCGACACCCGCCCCCGCCACACATGCCCCGGCCCACACGTCGCCGCTTACGCTGACGGGCCGAGCTTGGGCCTTTCAGACCACCACCTTGGTCACATGACCTGGGCCTTTCCTCTCCCCCACCGCCACCATCTCGCACAGATATGCCTGTGCCCGAAGAACCGGCCATGTTCTGGTCACTCAGCCCTGCAGAGCAAAAGCATGTGAAAATGAGAAACAGTGGTTAGAAATGTGCTTTTACAGAGAAAGGAGCAGAATAACAAAAGAATAACAAAGAAGTCTAAAATGTCAGTCTATAAGGAAAATGTTTATTTTCTGTTCTACTGGCCATCTCCTACTATCAACTAGACGTCAGCTGAATCTGCTGGTTGCTACAAGTGGTACTTGCTTTGTCAACAATTCCAGAGAAGACTGACAAGAGAGTAAGGCTGTTAAAATAGTCTTGCTCAGTTTCAAAGTCTGTGTAATTAAGGTGGGCATTAAGGCTAGCAGATGTCAATGTTCCTTGCTCATAAAGAGCAAAGTTCAAGTCTTACTACACTGACACTTCTTTCAGAGTTAGACTATTTCCATTAACAAAACATATCCAACAGACGTGCGGGGTTTCTAATGTTAAAAATCCTGGCACGGCGCTAAAAGCTCTCACCTCACCTTCTGCTATGGGTCTGTGGAATAAAGAGGGATATGGCCTACTGAGCATGAGCTGACCTGAGGGAGACAGTCGGGCGTGAAGAGCGCCCTCCGCTCTTGCCGTCTCCGCCGGGTCTTCAATGTCGGCTCCCAGTGATTTACTGTCAGCGTCAGGTTCGTCACCTGACCCAATGTGATACAACAGTTCTGCAGGCGCACCTGAACTGAGAATCCCATCCTCTGAATTAATGTCCTCGCTTTTGATCTCCAGCAAGTCACCTGGTTTTGGGGGATGACTAAACAAATAAGAACCTGACGCAGCAGACCCAAACGCTGCTGTTGGCAGGCCATGAAGGTATGCGTCTGAATAACCCGCTCCTGGCAGGAGCTGATGAGGCATGACGCCACCCCCTCCTCCTGATGCGTAGGACAAGGATGGCCGATTTGTCAAGACGCGATCCATAACTTCATAGAACTTCCAGGTTCTGCCGCCACGAATGGTTCTCTTTTGGTTTTCTTTAATGCGACGGTATTCCAATTTCATCTTTTTGATTTTCTCCCTGCATTGGTCCCCCGTTCGGAAAATCCCCTTCCTGTGCAAAATCTCGGCGATGCGATTGAAGACATGCTGATTCCGCAGACAGCTCTCCAATTCAATCTGGACCGACTCATCCGCCCAAAGCTGCAATAACTCAGCCACCTCCGGATCGGACCAGTTGCTTCCACGTTCATACTTTTTACCTCGAAAATCCATACCTAAGATCACAAACTGACAGGTTACCTACTTCATGAAAGGACAGTCAAACTTCCCAGTAACACTATGCCCAAGACGTCAACTTAATGACAGATTTCACTCAGCCCAAACTAAAACCTTGCTAAAATAGCACATGAAGCGCTACTGTAAGAAATGAGTGAAATGTTAAAATGGTCATAAAACAGTGACAAATGTTTCTTTGAAAAATTGGCACCTATGGTGGCATTAACTGTTAATACTTAGCTTTAGCGTTATAGTGAAACTAGTCAAAACCACGAGCTAATTTAATTTTCTAAACAGACGTTTGTGGTCCAGCTTTCACCCGGTGATCCGTCACGACTGTCTCTTCGGATCCTGACCCGGACCAGACCAGTCTAGCCCCTCTATTATTTGAACATAACGGATGAAGATAAATTCACTAATTCATGTTGATGTTTAGAATGTGAAATCTAAAACAGAGCCAGAGGTCGGAAAAATGGGTGTAATTCTACATCCGGGTTGACAGCACATGCGTGCTAGCGTTATTCCGGGATAACTTTGGCCCGTGCTAGCGAACGTAGTAGCTGCAAGCGGGCTGGCAAGTCTGCCTGTTTTAGCATTGGTCGACCTGGCTGACAAGCCTGAAAACACAACTCGAAACTCGAAACTACTGCACCCTCTAGCGACCAAACTGTGAGGGTTATTCCTCTTCGATGGTTGTTCAGCTGGTGAATGTAGAAAAATGTCTAAGTGTAGTTAAATGTGGCATCTACACTTAGATACAAGTTAGATGTGCTTCTAACAGCTACCCACATCTAAAGAAAGGAAAATGGCTGATAAATGAAATGGCTGATGAAATGATTCTAATCAAAGTGTGTAAATTTCCTTTATAGCTTAGGTTATACAGTAATTTAGCTTACAGAGTTTAGGTTATTTTATAGGTAAACTTGAGTCATTTGTCTGTAGGCAATTCCAATTTGGCATTGGCATGAAAGTGGGCTCTCGCTTTCTCATTGTATTCCAGAACATCCTGTTTTACTCGATCAATGAAACAACTTACCATTTATTAAAGCAGTCAAAGGGTGTCGCAGTAAGATGAAATGAGACATGATTAGAACAACGAGCGTCCTGATACATAATCAGTAATGAGAAATGCTAATACATTTATTAGCAATCCAGTCACTTTATTTATCTATTTATTTAGATTACATTCACCTTTATTGTCATCACACATGTATAAATACAGGGTAACGAAATGTGGTTTAGCATCTAATTAGAAATGCAAGAAGCAGGAAGTGCAATATAGTAAATACAACATAGAACAATATACAGTGTATTACAGTGTAGTTTGAACACATATGCATAATATACAGAGGATATACAGTATTGACAATATGTGGTTTGGATTTATGTAGGTGGTTAGTTTATTGGTCAGTAGTCTACTTGTTATCGGTAGTTGTTTTACCAGCAAATTCCTCGAGATGGCGCCAAAAACCAACTTTTCGCGGGACTGAGTTTTGTTTTTTCCTTTATCTATGATTTCACTGTGACGTACTTCCTGGGATTTGCAGAGCATAATTACTACACATCGTGAGGGAGAACGTGCTGTAGCTTGTCTGTGAACATTTATGTACCAAAGATGAAATTAGTAGAACATTTGAAACTCACGCTGTTTTTCTGCAGAATGGAGGAATTCTGTAACGAGGAATAACTATGGGGCTGCAGGAAAAAAAACTGCCGAAAGTTTGACACGACCTCCATGGTTAGTGATGTGAGCTGTTTAAGTGTGGTTATTGGGTACGGTGGATGCACTGGAATGCAGGCAAACTAGCGGTGTCATCTTCATCATTCCCAGCTCCACGCTAACTGCCAAGACAGCACTGGAAACTACACAAGAAGAGAGGCTGAGCATCGTCTGAAATATGATCCACCTGCCGCGGATCCTCTCCTCCGAGAGATAACTGGACATGACATCCTTGTTACTAAACTGTCAACGCCTCTGCTCTTAGGGGAGCCCAGGGGCAGTCGCTACTTGTGCGCGAGGAGGATACAGGTTCTTCGTCAGTGAATATCAAGGTAACGATGTAGTCCAGCATGTGGCGAACAATTTCACGAGACGAAGTCCCATAGTTGTTTTAAAGACACGGACCAATAACTTAAACTTTCTTTGTCATGAGCGCTGTTTTTTGTTTATTTTTGACAACAGTTGCACTTTCTTACTCCACAGCCCATTGTTAATTAGGACACGGAATGAAGAAGTAAGTATATATGCGGAAGAGTTTGAGTTCTGAGAGAATGAAATGTGTTGAGCCGTTAAATCTTCACCGTTATGTCGTTTCCGCAAGCTTTTACTGACTGTTTGTTGTGTAAACCAAATAAGTTTAGGTGTCAAGAATATGTTTGCTTATAGATAGCTACGACAATGCCATACAAGAAGGCATTGTTTATTTTGGGGCGTTGCATGTCAAACGTTTACAAGTCGAAAGCAGCACGACGGCTAGATAGAATCTGTTTTGTAGGATAAGATGATGTGGATCGAAGAGCATTTGTCACCTGCACCACGAACATGGTCTGCTTAACACCAGTTGGCGTTTCTCTACGCGTTCTTGTTAACCTGAGTATTCTCTCAAACGGATCAAGTCTCTTAACGGACAAGATTAGCCTAGTGTTATTTACTCCCCTGCACGCTCTTCATCTGTTCCATGCTTTGAGCTGTCACCGCCACGCTTCTGTGAGATAGTTCCCGGTGCACAGAGAAAAGAGAGCGCAGCGGAGTTGTATATGAAAGCTATTTCATAACGACTTTAGCTCGCCTCGGGTAAGTTAACCCTCCGAAGACTTCCGTCGCGGATAATTAACCCTTTAGAATACAGAGAGTCGTGGTGGAACCGGGTGGAACAGTGTTAGAAGAAATCTGTCTGAACCAAGGCTAAAAGACATATGATTAATGTGCTACTAAAAGTGTGTTTAGCAGTGTAACAAACAGCGTTGTGTGGTATGTGTCTAGCCTAATTAATTGACTGTCCTAAGGGAAGGGTGGTTAGTGTTAAAAGGAGAGAGAAAGATTCACACAGTTTTCCTGTCTGTCTGTCAGTCTGTGTGTGATGGGGAGAAAGAGAGAGCCTGTGTTTGTGAATGTGTGTGTATTAGTGGATGTGTGTGATATGTAAGAAAGGTTGGGGGTTGAGGGCTCTGGTGTGGTCAGATTAAATGAGTCACCATGGCACTGCTGGCGGACTGTGTAATGCTATGAAAGGTCACGGTGCCCTGGGACATGCGCTGTCTCGCGGCCTGTGTGGCCAACATTGTGCCCTCCCTGACGTGCCAGGGGAACGGTCCTCCTAAAAGGCTATCTCCCGTGCCCAGGTATGGGGGACACTCAAATTGGCGGCAAAATTAGATTTCGTTGTGCCTGCTGAATTATTCACGGAGCCTAAATGTGACTCAGGAAATGCAATAAGGGTGGTAGCGGAGGCAATACTGTTGGAACTCCAGGCAGGGCGAGAGGCTGCAAGTAGTTTGTTGAAATGAAGATGGATGGTGCTTAGGCCCAGATGGTCCTCCCTGGTGACAGTCCTCCACTCTGTGCAAGAACATTCCACCAGGGATTCTCGGATGAGGCATTCCTATTTGCCATCCTTGAGACCTAACCACATTTAGCTAATGTTATTTTCTTGGCACCGGTGGCGATATCAGATCATTTTCATTATCTAGGACATTAGGAGAAGGCTATCTGTTGTTACTGTAAGCCATGCAAAGTTACGGGCACACTCATGGCTCCTCGCCAATTGTTCTCATTAGCACAGCAATAATGAGAGTTTGTGCACAGATCTATCAGTCCCTCCCCCCAAGCTGGGACCAAGCCAATGAGCCCAGCATTGCTCAGAAGTCTGTAAGTACCATGCCTGATGGTGCGATGGCATCAAGGAGGAAGAGAGAGAGGGAGAGAGAGAGAGGGAGAAAAGGGGATACAGAATGCATGAGAGAGAACGAAAGAGAAGGGATGAGAGAGAGAGAAAGATAGAGTGCAGTTTGGACCAGCCTCTTTCTCCATGCAGCCTCGGTAGTCCTCTGAGCCTTTTCAGTCCAGCACGGCTTTCAGCGTGATCTAGCCAACCTCCACTCCCGCCAGCAAGTCTCCTCTCCAGCCATCCTCTCAGCAAATGGCCGGGTGGCTGACAAATGTGCCTCTTCCGAATTAAAAAGTAAAGAAACTTTCAGAAGTGAAAGAAGACACTTCTGCATTTGCATCCAGTGGTCCTCTTAACTTTATTAGTACTGTTATTGTTCAGCTTGGTGTAGCAGAACAACCCCAAAGTTGTGTAAAAACAAAGTTATATATTAGGCAGTATATGATCAATTTTTTGGTTCAGTCATGCAGAATGTTTCATTACCCTGGTTCGTTAGTTCAGTAACAGTCCATAGACTCAAATATGGTATTTTGATAGCCTGCCGTCAGAGCACATCTCGTCAAAAGTCATGGAGGACAGGATTGAGGGCTCACATTATCTGTTTTGATCGAATTTTCCAGCTCGCTGTTGTTACCTGCCTCTAAAGTAGGAAAAATGGTTCACCACAGACACACCTCTGTTTAATTTCTTTCTACTGGAGTTAGAGTTTCTCACTGTACTGTATCATCATATGTTACCCATGATGATTATGGTAACAGTGATTCTGGGATACTTAATACATTGCAAAATACTTGTACGATACACTTGGATGGCTGTGTAACTGGAGAGGGAAAAAAAATGCCCCCCAAAAAAGACAAAGGGGGAAAAAACGCAAGTTTTATGTGTTTATTGAATCTACAGCAAATGGCATATCATTTTGGTGTGGTCTGTATTTTTTTC
The DNA here is from genome assembly GCA_027475355.1 of Coilia nasus. Classification (NCBI taxonomy): domain Eukaryota; kingdom Metazoa; phylum Chordata; class Actinopteri; order Clupeiformes; family Engraulidae; genus Coilia; species Coilia nasus. The sequence continues at coordinate 19,143,643 of CM050208.1, forward strand.
CCTGAAAGTTTACACCTATTTATCTCATAAGAGCCAATCCCAAAGTAGCAACTCTGTTAGTAAAGAGGGGGTGGTGGTTCAGTCAGTCCAGAGTGCCTGCATGCTTCTCATCAAAATATCATTTTTGGCACTAGTATGGCAACACTGGAGAATGTCTGGCACTATATTAACATACTAATGTGTTACTATAACAACATACAATACTAATATACTATTGGCATTTTGTGTTTGACTACATCCCATTTGATCACAGTAAGAAGGAAATGTTTAGTTCCTGCTGTCTTCCACTTGGCCAATTATTGCTTGATTTGCAGCTGCCATTAATGATTTACATTCCTATGGATTCGTGTTCGTGTTTACATTCGTACCATGTCAAGCTGTATCAGTGTGTTCTCTTATGTGTTAAAATTTTGGTTGTGGGAGGCAGCTGCTGTGCAATGCTGGGAAATGAGCTATTTCTTTCTGGATGGGAACAGACATCTTTCCACGACAGAGCACCGGTGGATTTGTGATAATTGGCAGCCTGTGAAATTGGGAGAGGGGACAGACGAAGAGAACTGGTCGTTTGTCTAAAATGACAAAATATATAATGGCAAATACTCCTTTGTTGCCCATTTGGCAAGACTGGGCCTTTTGTGAACTGCGCAAGCATTGATCACTTCTGCTGCTGCTGCAGGTAGCCTATCCCTTTCTCCTTTGATTATAAGCGCAATCAATAAAGTTGAAACATTGTTTCATTGCTATGTGCCGCTTATTGCACATTGTTTAAACTTTGAAGCCTTGGAGGAGATTGAACAGATGTATGTTCTTGCTATGCTTTGCCTTTTTTATGACTTCACCTAGAGCTCTGTGTAGTTGGTTTGACTCTGTGATGATTGGATTGTGAAGGTTTTTTTTTGCTCACTGCAATATAGTCGGGTGGTTTTTGTTCAGTGATGTATTCAGTAGGAAAGCTCATGTCCTTGACATTTTGCAAACTCTGATCGCTGTCCAGTAAAATGTTTCCATGACCCCAAGGGAAAGTAAGGCGCTTATTACTGAAGTTATGTTTTTACCCATTTTTTGCACATCTGTTCTATCTGTCATGTCGTGAAAATAATAATCGGGTATTGCTTTCACTTGCTGTTTAAATGAAAGGGCAGTTTGTTTTTCTTAAACCTGCACATGGCACATAACAAATGCTATTTGTCTTGCCATGACAGTTATAGCCCACGCTGGCAACACGCTTAGTCATTCTGGAGACTTGCGTCAACATTAATCAGATAGCCGTTGTAGAGCAGCCACATTACAGTATTGGTAGTAGCGCAGCAGTTATACAGCAAAACAACAGTGACATTAAAGTGTCCAGTATCAAAACAAACTAATAAATAATTGGAAACACTGCTGTGGCGCATGCTGTGACTAATAAACTCAGTGTGTCCCTTGTAACCAAGAAACATTTGAAATGTTGACATGACCTTTAAGTCAGATGTGCGGGGAAACATGAAGGTACCATAAAGCCATTAGAGCTGTTAAGCCATCTCCAGTGGCTGGATTTTTCAGATCCCTTGCATTAGTAGGTTTATGAAAGAAAATATGGTTTCACTTTAGTTTTACTGTCCCTGTTATATCAATCAGGTAGAGTGTAACAAAGTATGTCACATTATGTAACATTTTACTTACACTGTACCATAGGGTTAGGGTTAGTGTTAGAGTGTACAGTGTAAGTACATACTATTACATGTTGTTACATAGGGTAGATGCACTTAAAAAAAGGAACCGTAAAATAAAGTGTTAACGAAAAGTTTTGTAGAATTTCAACAGCGAGATTTAAATACTCGCTGTCACGTCCTCACAGCTGCCACCAATAGGGCGCGAATTTGGCGTCCTTGAGCTTTGTTCAGCGTACATTGACAATGTCCTCCCAAAAGCTCCTCTCAGCATTCCCACACAGAGGAGCTGGCAGACGGCAGACACAAAGATCTGTTCCCCAAAGGCAATAACAAAAGGAGTCTTTTCAATTTGACTCTGAATGGCGTTTGATGAGGCAGGATCAGGTCAAGAAAAGATCAGAGCACCTCGCTTTTTGCGAATCATCCTTTATCAGTGGGACATGAAACAAGGTATTTCGTAAACATGTCTGGAGATTAAATTGAACTGTCAAAAGCTTTGGGGTTGTGATGGTTGTAATATATTTAATCACAGTTAACTAAAAAGATATTTCCATTGGAATAGCAGCACCCATTAACAATTCTTCTTTGTGCTTTGGGGGGTTGGGGAGGGGGGTGGCGCTTAAACAAGACCACCACTTTTCCATTTTAATTGGCACTTTAGATGGAAATCCCTATTATTCAGCAGATATTGGTGAGCGAGACGATTGCAGTCGGGAAGCCTTTCCATGTCTGCCTAATTGCTGAATTAAAAAAATGGAAACCGCTTTGATGTGCAATGGTAGAAAGTTACAGCATGACACATGAAAGCAAACCCCCAAAATGTCAGACAACCCCACCACCCACCCATTCACCCAGACCCTCCTGACTTGTCCACACACCCACCCACTTTTTGATCAAATGCCACAGTGCTCCATCCCAGTGGCCCTGCAAGCGATCTCATTTTTATAAGTGTGCGGCCGACAGCTGGCGGTGTCGGCGCGGAGGTGCCCACACATGCGCCCACCTGGACCTCCCGCTTTGTGTCAGCTTTTTAATGAGGTCACACACGTCCAGACCTGGAGTGGGCCAGCCGTCCAGAGAGAGGGAGAGGGAGAGGGAGGGAGAGAGAGAGAAGAGAGAGAGAAGAGAATATGTGAGAGAAGGACAGAGAAAGTGAGTGAGGAAGCGAGTGAGAGAGTGCAAAGGGTGGGGGCGGCATTCTACAATAAAGTTTTAGCGAGAGTTTTTTTGTCACAACAGAAATTGAGCTCTAGTGGTATGCTTTCCCACTGCCTGTTTTGTAGTCAGACGGGCCCCGTATGTTCAACATGGCATCTGTGGACAAACACGATGTCCTCCAGATCCTCGCGCTCTTCTGTGGAGGCACGTAGCTGATTTGTGAGGCCGAGCTTTTGTATGTTTGAAAGTTCTGGAAACATATGCTTTACCGTACGGGCAATTTTGCTGACATCTCAAACAGGGACTATTCTAAGCTAGATGAATGGTTGTGAAGGAGCTGGCACTGCAAAATTTAAATTAGAGTGTTCAGAGACATTCCATTCCTCTCCTTCCCAGAGCTGTGTTTTATCTGTCGCGATGATTTCCTTCCCAGCTTTGCTTTCCTCCTCCAGCTTTTCTCTTTCATCTCCATCTCTGTCGTCGTCTTTCCAGCCTGGCACGCCAGTGCAGACCACAGGCAGAGCTCTTTTAAAAACGAATGTGGCAGACTTCTTGTAGTGAAAATAATCTCTCTTTCTGTATGTTTCTATCTGTCTCTCTCTCTCACTCTCTCTTTCCCCTATTTCTTTTCTCTTTCCTGTCTCTCACTCTGTTGCTTTCTCTTTCTATCCCTCTCTATCCCTCTATCTCTGTCTACCTCTCTTTATCTCTCTCTTTTCCTCTCTCTCTCTCTCTCTATATATATATATATATATATATATATATATATATATATATATATATTCTTTCTCTTTCAGTAATAAAGGCCACTGAGCTGCATAAGGCTGAATAATATGAGTCATGCTGATTGGCTAATGAGCTAAATTTACTGAATTTTGCCTCGCGGTGTGTGTGCAGCTGTGTCAACCAGGAGTGTGTCCCGGCACAAACCCTCACAGACAGCCCGCCCATAATCGCCATCATGAGCACTCTTTTGATGAGTGACTGCTAAGCATCGCGCTGCCATATGGCATGAATATTAGATGGCAGCAGGTAATGTGGCTAGGGAAGAGGTGAAAAGGAGAGCAAAGCAGAGGAGAGGAGAGGATTGGAAGAAGTGGAGAAGAGTTGGAGGGAGGTAACGGAAAGGAGAGGAGAGCAGAGGAGAAGAAAAGGAGAACAGAGCAGAGTAGAGGAGGAGTGGTGGAGTGGAGGAAGCGGAAAAGAGGAGAGGGAGGTAGAGGAGAGGGGAAAAGAGGAGGAGAGGAGGGGTGATGCTGATTGAAGTTCTCAGGAATGCCTCTTGTGTGGCACTGGGAGACATGGGGAACATGCACAGGCATGAGGTGTGAAGGGCAGACCTCTGAAGGGGAGCACAGCTGGATGGAGTATTAAAGTGGGTGGGGTGGGGTGGTGTGGGGGCTGCTCTCGAGACCCCTTTTTGGGGGAAGTACTTTCTGCCACAGACTACCTGCTACTGTAGGGCTGAAACATTGCTGAATGGTGACATGGCGATTCGGCTTGTGATAAATGAGAAAATGCATAAATATTCATTAACATGAATAAAATGCTCTTCAGCTTTGTTTTCATTGCTAGACCATAGACAATGAGCTATGCTATGGGTGAGGGCATCAAGGGCAGCGTGGCTCCTTCTAGTTTGTTAAATTTTAATACTGTATGTGGAGAGTGTGGAAGCATAGCTTATAAGAATTTGCCATTTATTACATCTGAGTCTTTTGTAATATGCTTCTCACAGTATTGTATGTGGCAATATTGCAAAGTTTTCAATAATATTGTGCAGCCCTACTACCTACTCTACTTGCCTGCAGAAAACCAATGACTGTCTCCTGCATAAATGTTTCTGCAATTGGAGAGAAGAGAAGAGAATTGGATATGCAGGGATGAAGGAGAGCCAGGGAGCCGGGCAGATAGCAGTTTGTGTTTTTATTTTTGGGCAGGCAGGCTGGGGTGTTGCACACACTCAAAAACAACATGAAGGGATGTGGCTGCTGTAACCTCACATTTGCTCAGTTAGTCCAGACGAGCGTGAACAGCCTGCCCAGCCAGAAGAGAAGCTGTCATTTTCCTTATTGAAAGTTCCATTCACTGCACAGAAAAAGAAAAGTAAGAAAACGAAATAGACGCAGCATTTTGGGAAATTTGGTTTAGCAAAGGAAGACGAAATCGCTGCATTTTTAAAATCTCATTTGAAAAATAAACACACACACACTTGCACATACACACACACAAACACAGCATGGTTTATCATTTGGCATGTTGGTCAGCACAGCACAGCACAGCAGGGCAAGACGGTGCTTGGCTGCCTGGAGACGAAATGTGGGCCAGGCGTCATGCCGAGCCTGGCTTGACAGACAAGGTGCGCGTCCCTTTTGTGCACGGATCATCCATTAGAAGGCAGACCACATCAGACACGTCTGATCCCAGATATTGTTTCTGCTCTAAAGATTGGAAGCTCCGATCAGAGACATAAAAGAAGGGGGGGGGGGGTAATCATAGAGCTGTGCTTTACTCTGAAGGAGACGAGATGAGAGAGAATATCTGTGTGTGTGTCTGTCTGTGTATGTGTGTCTGTGTATGAATTAGTAAATGAGAGAGAGGGGTGTGTGTTTGTGTGAGTGACTTTTCAGTCACACGAGATGCCTTTAAGTAAGTTGTGTGTATACGATTGTGTGTGTGTCTGTGTGTGTGTATGAGTGTGTGAGTGGCTTTTCAGTCGAACAAGTAGATAGTGTGTATGTTTGTGCTTTGTGTGTATGTTTGTTTGTGTGTGTGTGTGTGTGTGTGTGCATGCATGCTCACATACCAAAATACCAACCATTTTCTTTGTCCTCTGCAGGTCCTGCATCCGACTTCTCCACAGTAGCCTGCAGGGGTGAAGCTCAAGTAGCCTCTGCCCTGCCCTTCCCTCCCTCCATCTCCCTCCATCCATCCATCCGGCCAGCCGCCAGAGACCCAGCCCCCCTGTTCATGGATGCCTGGCCGCGCCTGTTGCACACCGGGGCTCCACCGCTCCCCCTCCACCTCCACCTCCACCTCCTCCTGCTTCTCTTGCTCCTTCAGCTGCCCCTGAAGACCCTGGGGGGCCACGGGGCCGGGGCCACCACCACCACTACCACCATCAGCGCCTCCAACTCTCCCTCCCACCCCACGGGCGTCTACTCCAACTCCTGGGCCGTGCACGTCAGCGGGGGCGCCCACCAGGCCAACCGCATCGCCAGGAAACACGGCTTCGTCAACCACGGCAACGTGAGTGTCAAAGCGAGTCTCCGGCGGATGGTGATGAGTGGGCTGTTTGCACTTAAGAAAAATCTTGATGTCGTGACTGTTTGTTTAACAATAGATAAATAGTGTGTGTACAAGCGAGAGAGCCTGGAGAAATGTATGACAAATGAGGCAGCTCCGTTTGTGACTAAGATATGTCGAGGCAGAGCTTGTGAAGTGTCATTGCTAAATGTTTGGGCTTGTGAGTGCTTACTGTTGTGATGACATGATTTAGCATTAGCCAGGCTGGTGCAGGGTTCCCCAGGGTTGAGCTACAGCATCGCACTCTGCATCTCACTGCTCGGTGATCGTGATTAGAGGTTTTCCAATAGCCCTAAAGCTGTTATACTGCTTTTCCTCTGTGTGTGTGTGTGTGTGTGTGTGTGTGTGTGTGCGTGTGTATGTGTATGAGTTAGTGAAGGGGAGGGAGACATTGAGTCAGGCAGGAATAGAAAAACTTTGGAGTGTGTCCCTGTAGGTGGTGTGTTTGTGTATTTGTGTGTGTGTTGTTCTCCCTTTCACCAGCAGCCATTTAATATGGGGAGTTTAGCCGTCCCCTGTGGCCAGTGACTGATCTCCTCCAGTCTGTGTTGATTCCAGGCTTTTCTCTGCGTCTGGATCCGCCGCTTCAGCAGAGCCCGGCTACACCCGGCTACACAGCTCACCACACGCCAGCGACATGCCAGCATGGCTAGCCTGCGGCGATGTGCTCATCTCTCTATCTCTCTCTCTCTCTCTCTCTCTCTCTCTCTCTCTCTCTCTCTCTCTATCTCTCCTTTTCTCTCTCTATCTCTCTCTCCCCCTCCTTCCCTATGTCTCTTTCCCCTCTGTCTTTTTCTTCCTCTCTCCCTCTTCCTCTCTCTGTTTTCCTCTCTTTCTCTCCCCCCGCTCTCTCTTTCCCTTTCTCTCTCTATCTCTCTGTATCACTTTTTCTCCTCACTCTGCAGAACCTATAGCGCAGAGTAACTGTGCTATCAGTTTTTTTTTCTTTAAATCCACCAGCTCAGTGGGAGTCAACTGTATCGGTGTTTCGAGCTTAACGTTGGCCTTTTACCCGGTAGGGCTGCGTATGGCCTCCACTCCCGCCTCTGCTCTGCTCCTGGCCCTGCCCTGCCGCCATTGCTGTTGCCAGGCGATTTGAGCACAAGCTCAGGTCTGCGCACAGCCCAAAGACCCACCGAGCTTCTCTGTGCAGTGCCCGCGGGCGCGGTGCCCGCTCTCTTACAGTCTAGCGTCCAAGGCCCTGTCCTGTCAGGAAGAAGTGTAGTGTACTGTACTGCATTACGCGCCTGGGGAAAACTGTGGGAGTATTTGTTTTAAGTGTGGGTGGAATCGACTAGAACGGTAAGTGTGTTTGATCCAGCGCTTGTCAGTACCTCTGCATCCTTCTGTGAGGAGGCGGGGGAGACAGTGGTGCAGACCTTCAGGAAATACTGTAGATAGCTGACGGATGCTTTTGTCAGGCCGAGGATGTGAAAAAGTGGATGAGAAAACTGCCAGATCTCAGATCTCACTTTTCAGGATAAACACTAAACACAAGTTTGCCTTCCGACATGTAATTCTTGGCTTGACATGCGAAAAATATCTTGTATTATATTGCACCCATTTCTCAGAAACGTCTGTTCTCGAGATGGTTATTAATAGACGCATCGACAAACGCGGAGGATGCGGCTCCTGGCAACTTGCTGTTGCGTGCGTGTACTGACGTAGTACATTCTGCGGCAGATGGAGATGAAAAACCGACAGCGGCATTTTGTTTGTCTTCATCACTCTTCTGCCGCCAATTGTTAATGTTTCCGCTCGTACAAAAGGCGGGCCTGAGGGGTAGAATTAGTGTTCCGCGCTTTGTGTTCTCACGTGTGCCAACGCAACACAAGTGAAACCCTCCTCGGCCTCATGGGGTTTGTCTCTCCCCTCTTTCATTTGTCGACAGAAATCCATCATAAACCCACCTCGCTCACTCACTTGCTCACTCACTCACTGTCGTCCCCGAGAGACCCACTTTTCAGCCGAGCACCGTTGTTTGTTAGCCCAAGTCGGAATTTTAATGACCAGAAAATTGCATTCACTCGGATCCGCCGTGGAGCTGACAGACAACCTCTCCGGCGGGTTTCTGTCTTTCTTTCTTTCTTTCTTTAAAAGACTCCTTTTAAACAGGTGCCAGCAAGCCTGTACACAGATGTCAGACCTCTTCTCCCTCCTGAATGGGAAGAAAGTGAATCGTATATAAAGGAACCAGGATGCCCTGCCAACTCCACAGGCCTCTCGGAAAAACAAACGTGGAGCTGAGCACCTCCACCTCTACACATCCCTATGTAACAGGATCTCGCCACCACGCTTAAAATAAGCCGGCACTGTTATCCGTTAAGTGTGAATTAATATGGCTTATTAGCACAGGCGTTGGATTCCTCACACGCTGGCAATGACTAATGACTTAGCTCATCACGCCCAGACGTATTTCAGTGAACACTATGAGGTTAAGTGGAGGTGTGTGTGATTATCATTATCGATTGTCATCACTTTATTAAATTGCTAAGATCAAGCTTCTCACTTTTGGCCAAATAAACATCGATTTCACGATCTTTGATTGGTCGACTGATGTGAATTTTAAAGGGCTTGTGTGGCTTCTCATTTCTTAAAATGCATCCTGTCAGCTACGTTTGAGTCGGGTGAGGTTGGGGAATGCAGAGGCCTTTTTTGGCGAGGAGTGTGTTTCGCCCCCGACACCTTGTTAACCTTGCACAGACAGACGGAAGAGAGAGCTAGAGAGAGCGAGAGAGAGAGAACAAGAGAGTGAGAGAGAGTGAGAGACGGAGAGAAAGAGAGAGAGACCATTCTGCTTTTATGTGCCAGCGCGCCTCTTGCCTTCATTATTCATCAGCCGGAGTAATGTGCCCCTGTCAAATAATCATGGAAATGTTATTTTTCTTCTCTTTCTCTCTCTCTCTCTCTTTCTCTCTCTCTCTCTCTCTCTCTCTCTCTCTCTCTCTCGTTCTCTCTCTCCTTCTGCTTTTTCCGGCCCACGCTCAGCCCCATAATGCAATGGTCTCGTTTGCAGCCTCGTGTGAGCACCCCTGATTTGTCGCTCTCCCTCCTTCCCATCCAGGATGTAATCGACCTTGTTGATTTTATTGACCGAAATGTTTTGGGCTCTGTTATTTTGACACCCCCCCCCCCAACCCCACCCACACACACACCTCTGTTTAGGCTTTGCTCAAATGCAGTGTTCACATAACAGTTGCAAAGTGTGTACACAAGCTCGTGGTGCGCTCAGAAAAAAACGGCAGGAAGGCAAAATAGAGAAGGCGAACTGTACTCAAGCGTCGTCTGCTAAATAAATAAAAGATCTTGTAACCGATTTTTTTTTTTTTAAACTACTTCTTGCTATGCATTGCATACACCCTCCCCATGGGGCTGCTGATTGGTCTCACACACACAAATGCACACACACGCACACACATGTAGCACTTCTGCAATTTAATTTGTGTGTGTGTGATGTGCATGGATGTATTCTGTTCACATCCATAAAACACAGCTTTTGACCTTAAGGCCGACGCGAGGCAGCCGTGGCTCTTAAAAGGGATTGCGGTCTTTACACCCGCTCGTATCTTCTCAGCTGTGAGCAGCGCAGTAAAGCAGAGCAGAGAGATGAGTCGATAACCTACCGCACTCTAGCCTGCCGCTGATGCTCGCAGACTCTAGCAGCTGTACCAGCCAGCATCTCCTGTGTGGGGAGAGGTGCTGTGTGTGTGCTTGTGGGTGTAGGGTACAGATTGTGTGTGTGTGGGTCTAGGGGAGAGATTGTGTGTGTGTGTGTGTGTGTGTGTGTGTGTGTGTGTGTGTGTGTGTGTGTGTGTGTGTGTGTGTGTGTGTGTGTGTGCGCATGTGGGTCTAGGGAAGAGATTGTGTGTGTGTGTGTGTGTGCTTGTGGGTCTACGGGAGAGATTATGTGTGCTTGTGGGTTTGGGAAGAGATTGTGTGTGTGTGTGTGTGTGTGTGTGTGTGTGTGTGTGTGTGTGTGTGTGTGCTTGTGGGTCTAGGGGAGAGATTATGTGTGTATGTGTGCTTGTGGGTTTGGGAAGAGATTGTGTGTGTGTGTGCGTGATTCGCGTTCTACAGAAGAGTTAGTTTACACCTCCACAGGGTGCCGTGCCTGGCGCTGAAGTGTGCAGGGAAATGTGTGTTTGGCACGCAGCGCCGGTGGCTGGGGGCTCCTAGCTGTTGATTCATAAGGAGGAGTCATGGGCAAACAAACAGCCCAGCCTGCCATGGCACTGCGCGGAGAGGCGGCAGTAGCTTGCCCAGCGTCTGGAACATTCCACCCTCACCACCACCACCACCACCACCCCAGCACCACCCACTCACACTGGGCCAGTGCCACAAGGCAGCTTGGGTGGACACCGGTGCCCAGTGCATGGCAGTTTTATCCGGTTCTGGGCCTACCTGCAGGAGCTGACCTGCCAAAGCCTTTGTTCACCATTTTTTTCAGCATTCATTGGGTTTATGCACATGAATAGGATAAATTTCTTGCATACCACCTGAAACACACACCTGACATGAGAGACTGGGTTGCACTACATTAGCTGCATCTTGCACATCGAACTATTGCTATCTCTGTGTCTGGTAGAAAGACCTTCCTTTCCTGTTTTATGTAATAGCTTTTAGGCATAATCCGGTAACACTTTATTTTACGGTTCCTGTTTTAGTGTATCTACATGTAACAACATGTAATATTATGTGTTTACACTGAACCTACCTAAGACTAATCCCAACCTTTACTCTGTGGTACATAACATAAGCGCATAATATTACATATTGTTACACAATGTGTTACACTGTACCTCATTGATGTGACAGGTACAGCAAAATAAAGAGTAACTAATAAATCCTTTAACCTTTGACAGTGCCTTTGTATTTAACTCTGATTGGAAAATGTGCTCCAGTGATGACATTTTAGCATAGAGTTAGAAATAGAGAGAGACGACTCCCTATAGTTGTCTAAACAGGCTTTGTGAGTTTGTGGAGGATCCAAAATGGCCACCAAAATGGGAGTCATGTCAACAAATACAACGTGCGTCAATTAGAAAACACGCTGTCTTTAAAATGATTTAGGTCATCAGCTATGGACTTGATCATCCTGAAATTCAACATAGTGGTGTAAAATCATGTCAGCTACATGGAATTAACAAAATAAAAGTTAAAAAGCCAGTGATGCCAGAAGGGAAACTGAAGTTTTGACAATTAGCCGTGTTACACCGATATACCCAATTTGCCTATTAGAAAGCTAACCAGATCAGGATATTTATATGGATATGTATCCTGAGCATCAATCAGTTATGTGAAAAGAAGGCTTTAAAACTGTCATGGTTATCAAATGGTTTAATGCCCTGTCAATTTAATGGAAGATATTCAGCGAACTGAAACTGTGATGTATTTTGTTGATGAACATCAGCCGCCAAAACAAAGATCTACACGCCATTGGCACACGCTAGGCATGTGCTAATTTGAAGCCCTGGGTGCTACTATACATTGTCAGACCATTTTAATATTTTATTCGCCTTTTGCGTTACAACAGTGCACCTTATTACTTTGACATGCATCAGCAGTTACTACCATACATTTAGTGATTCAGATAGCCATATATTATACATTTCTTGAAGATCGTTTTTCTTCATAAATTGACTCAATTTATTCGTGCAGTTGTAACAGGCATAGGACTCAGTCATACTGTAATTGAGGAAAATGACACATTCCCGTTTTGATAATGGCGACGGGTCTCCATGGAATCACAGGATTACGTCACCAGTGCGCTCTGTCCTATTTTTAGCTCTATGCATTTTAGTCAAAACACAGCGTTAACATATCCAAAGTTCAATAAATGAATTTTTACTTTTTCCAGTCAGTGTCTCAGACTTTTATTGACAGCATTTTACATCTTAATTTTTCATGTTCATCTGGCTAAAAAACACTTGATTTTTACTTTTTTAACCTTTTTCTCACAATTGTCTATCTCTACCAAGGCAACTGTCTTCCTTTTTGTGTCTTTTTTTTTTAATCGCATACCACAGGTGTGTCTGTGTTTTTGTGGTGTAGTGTGCTTGTTTTCTTCACAAGCTGTCATGCGTGGGCGAATGCTTCACATACAGTAACAGCACCACACAAATGTGAAAACAGGACAGATCGATAGGGAATGAGGCCTTTCTCCATATTTGATGACTGTTTGGCCCACATCATCCCTTCTCATCCTGTGCCAGATTCTTACACTATGAGAAGGAGACCCATGTCCTCGAGCAGTGCCCATATCACAGGCCTTATGGGAATTAGATCTATTATAATACACCCGGCTGCCACACCAAACACGATTTATCTGTGAGTATGACCAGAAATCTGTGACCACTGCGTTCCATTTGCCAGTGGGGGGTCTTGGATACATTTTATGTCCCGCCAGACGTATTGTAGCTCAGTGGCCTTTATGTCAGCAGAGGAATTCCTTAAATTACGAAGACTGCTAGCATCTCAGAACCAGCAATGCAGTAAAGAAAGTGGGGTGTGCACTTTACCTTTGCAAAATGTGAACCCCTACCAGCCACTGAAAAATAAATGGTAATATTCACCAGTCACTCAACAGTAAATCATTAATTTGTGTCCGAAGTCTACCAGCCACTTTTATATTTTACCAGCATTTGGCTGGTGGCTGTGGCATGCTTTAATGAGCAGAGCAGCAAGGGTGAGGGACAGCACAGGGAGGGACACACTTGTTGAGAGTGTTGAACTCTGTTTCTAGAAATGGCGCCACACACACACACACGCACGCACGCACGCACGCAGAGCCAAGATTTATCTTTAAGGAGAATGAGTTCCTTCAATGTGTCCAGCACTGCTGTCACTGAGGATGGATGGATGGATTGATTGATTGATTGGTGAAAGACTGAGAGTGTGAGACTGTCTGTGCCTGTCACTGTGTGTGTGTGTGTGTGTGTGTGTGTGTGTGTGTGTGTGAGTGTGTGACAGACAGAGTGAGAGAGCGAGACAGACAGAGAGGGAGAGGGACTCAACTTGTGTCCAAACCGAGAGAGGACTGGAAAAAGTGAAATGCCACGTCTCAGCCCTACCACAGCGCTGTGTGTGTGTGTGTGTGTGCATGTGTGTGTGTCTGAGAGTGCAGCTAAACACAGAAGTGGTAGACTGAGAGTCCTTTAGTGCACCCTGGCTGTCACAGTCCCTCACAAACACACACACATACACAGTGTCCCATAAAACACTATTTCTCTTGCCCTTTCATAGATAAACAATATTTCCTAGTAAACTCAGTGTTGCACATGGCCACAGTCATGCACAATCACATAATCAGTGCACTTGTTTCAAAATATTTGGTTAAGCTTGGTTCGGTAAAGTTCAAGTTCACACTAAATGACTTTGTTTTTTTCCTCCCTGTCTCTTTCCCCTGGTACTCCTCTCCTCCTCTCCCACACACACACACACAGAATTGTGCCGAGACACCTCCTTCATTAGCTGTACCTTGGCGCAGCCCGTCCCCCCGGATCAGGGCTGGCATAAAGAGCTGCTTCATTATGCAGCATGGCAGCGCTTGTTTTGGCAAGATTTGTATCACATTTTCAAATGCGCCAGCTGAGAAGCGGTGTTGAACTCGCCACTGATTGCATCTTAGACGCTCCCACTACGTCTCTCACACTCTTTCGCTCTTTCTTTCTGTTTCCTTCTCTCTCTCTCTTTTTCTCTCCCCTTTCTCTACCTCTCTCTGCATCTCTTTTGCTCTTTCTTTTTCTTTCTCTTACTCTCTTTGCCTCTACCTCTTTCTCTGTCTTTCTCTCTCGCTCTCTGTCATACACACACACTTACTCTTCCTCTTTTTCTCTCTCTCTCTTAGTCACTCTTTATCCCTCCTGTCTATCTGTCTCTCTCTTACTCTCTTCTCTCTGTCTCACTATCTTTCTCACTCTTTCTCTTTCTCTCTCTCTCTGCCTTCCTATTTTGACTCCTTGAATCACCTAGAATATCCTCCCATCTTTGGATTTCTCACCTCCAGCCTACTCCAATCTTACCAGCACTATGCACCCTTCTAGACACACACACACATACTTCTGTTTACCAGTTCGTTCCCCCTTTTCTCACTTCCATTTCAAACCTCTCTCATTTTTTCACACCCTTACTACACACTAGCGAATAGGCTCCAGGCTTCTTCAGAAACACTGCCCCTAGCACACACACACACACACACACACACACACACACACACACACACACACACACACACACACACACACAAAAACAAATAAAATACAAGCAACACCACTACCAGTCCTCCCTTGCAGCCCCATTCTGTTTACACTCGTTTAAATGCATCACTCAGTGCAGGGAATCTGTTGCTTTGGAGCGGGCTAAATAATGGCTGTAAAGAGTGCCAGCTGTACAGACGTAATTATTCCCCAGCCGGTCGAGAGGGGTGTTTTTCCTCACCCCCACCCCCCCCAGCCCCTCTCGGAGGAAGCGTCACAGGCCGGGCTGCATGGTAATGGGAAGGGGCAGGCACGGTGGGCCAGCCGTGTGAACTCCGGCGAGAACTGTGTGAGGAATATGGAGCGAATGCGGGCAGGCGGGCGGGCGGTTCCGCAGGGGCCTGCAGGAGTGCAGGCAGGCAGTGGATGTGTGTGTGTATGTGGGGGGGGGGGAGACCAAGCCAGGGCAACAAGCGTGTGAGGAGAATTTCTCTGCCTCTCTGCTCCGGTGTGGGGTGGGTGCTGAGGGTGTGGTGTGCTGGGCGTGTGGGGTGTAAGGTGGGAGGCTGGGGGTGTGGGGTGCTGGGAGTGTGGGGGTGTGAGGTGGGAGGCCGGGGATGTGGGGTGTTGGGAGTGTGGGGGTGTGAGGCGGGGGTGTGACGTGTGAGGAGACACTGTGCCTCTGGCCGAGCGCTGTGACACATGAGCAACATACCAGATGAGACAGACCTGTGCAGCAGTGGTTCCCTGGGTCACAGATTGTGATTTCTCCCTCTTTTTTGCTTAATCTCTCACTCACTCACTCGCTCGCTCGCTCGCTCGCTCACTCACTCACAGACACACACACACACACAGTCACACCAATACATGCACAACACATGCACATTCAACATTCTCAAAATCTCTTGTACTGGATGGCTTTATCCAGTGCAGCCGTCTTCCATGTAGGCAGGCACACAGCCACACACATTACACACACACATACACACACACACACACACACACGCACACACACAAATGTGCTATTTTCAGCTAACCTCAGCTCTGGCCTTTTCTTTACAAAGGGAGCACAAACGCACACACACACACACACACACACACACACACACACACAAGCACATGCAGGACACACACACACAAGCACACACACACACAAGCACACACACACACACACCCCTTAGACGCATGGGCAGGCTGGCCAGGCTGAAGCCCTTGTGGGTTGGCCTCCTCTCTGACTCGCAGGCCAGAACCTCCACCCGAGCCTCAGACAGGCAGAAGGGAGCAGAGTCCGAGTCCGAGTCGGAGCCAGAACCCCGGGGGCCCCAAAGAGAAATGTGGAGCTTCATGTCCGTCTGCCGGAGATAAAAGGCAGGCCATTGACACCCCATCGGCTGTGAAAATACTGACATGCTGTCCGCAGCAAAAGGCTGAGAAGAAAGGTTAGACTGAGAGAATCAGAGAGAGAGAGGTTAAAAAAATGATAAGAGCGAGAGAGGAAAAACTGATACCGTTAGTCAGTTGTTGGGTGGAAGTGGACATGTCAAAAGTCAGCCTACACTGCCTGGAGCTGCTGAGCAGATGCAGAGAACATGCTGCATGCTGCTGGTGTTTGTGTGTGTGTGTGTACATCCATGTGTGTGTTTGCATGGCCGTGTGTGTGTGCGTGTTTACGTGTGCGTGCGTGTGGGTGTGTCTACCTGTGTGTGTATGTGTGTGTGTGTGCCTGGTGCGGGCAGGTGATGGGCAGCTGGCCAGTCAGCTCTGAATACAGAAAAGGTCAGTCGGAGAGCTTAGTGAGAAGGAATAGGCAGCAGGAGAGGTCAGGTAAAGGTCATGTGCTCACACTGTACGCCTCTCTGGAAAACCCACACGGAGCAATGAGGAGTCATGTGGTGGGGAGGTGAAGAAGTTCAAACAGGCAGTAATTTATACGGCTTTTGTTATTGGAAATGCTCACTATTTTTGCGGTTAAAAGAGGTGAGATGGTGCTTGACTGAATATGAGGCATTCGAAGTAAAACTGCAGTTTAGTGTGAAGTCAGCATGAGTCA
>CM050208.1:19175000-19185000 GCA_027475355.1 Coilia nasus
CTCGGGCTGCTTGGTAGTTCGAACCTACGTTGTGCAACGGTAGTGTAATGCTAACTTCTGTCGTTGTTTGGGAAACGCACCCCAGAAAGGAGCGGTGCAGAGCAGCGCATAAAAGAACAAGTGCAGACAAGAGTGCACTGACACTGCATTGACAAGAGTGCCATGGGTCCAGAAACAGTGTGTTAGTGAAGCCACACAGAGAAGGTGTGGAAAAAGTGATGGTGAAGTCACACAGAGAGGTGTGAAAACAGCGTGATACTCAAGCTCATGGCTGCACAAACAGGTGGGGAAACGGAGTGACGCAGAGAGGCATGAAATCAGAATAATACTGATGCCGTGCTGGACACAGAGTGGCGGCTGCCTCTTGTACTTCCTGTGTTGTGTTGTGTATCTGGTACAGTACTCTTGTCCTGTGTTTGAATCTGTTACAGTACTCGTGTCCTGTGTTTGTGTCATATGCGGTACAGTGCTTTTGTCCTGTGTTTGTGTCATATGCGGTACAGTGCTTTTGTCCTGTGTTTGTGTCATATGCGGTACAGTACTCGTGTCCTGTGTTTGTATCTGTTACAGTACTTGTGTCCTGTGTTTGTGTCATATGTGGTACAGTGCTTTTGTCCTGTGGTTGTGTTGTGTATCTGGTACAGTACTCTTGTCCCGTGTTTGTCATATGTGGCACAGTGTGTCCTGTGGTTGTGTTTGTATTTGTTACATTATTCATGTCCTGTATTTGTGTTGTATATGACACAGTACTCGTGTCCTGTGTTTGTGTCATATGTGGTACAGTACTTGTGTCCTGTGTTTGTGTCATATGTGGTACACAGCTTGTGTTCGGTGGTTGTGTTTGTATCTGGTACAGTACTTGTGTCCTGTGTTTGTGTCATATGTAGTACAGTGCTTTTGTCCTGTATTTGTGTTTGTATCTGTTACAGTAATTGTGTCCTGTGTTTGTGCTGTATGTGGTACAGTATTTGTGTCCTGTGTTTGTGTCGTATATGATACAGTAGTTGTGTCCTGTGTTTGTGTCGTATGTGGTACAGTATTTGTGTCCTGTGTTTGTGTCGTATGTGGTACAGTAGTTGTGTCCTGTGTTTGTGCGGTATGTGGTACAGAGCTTGTGTCCTATGGTTGCGTTTGTATCTGTTACAGTACTTGTGTCCTGTGTTTGTGCTGTATGTGGTACAGTACTTGTGTGCTGTTTGTATGTGGTACAGTACTCCTGTATGTCCTGTGTTATTGTGTATCTGGTACTGTACTTGTATCCTGTGTTTGTGTTTGTATCTGGCCCAGTACTCATGTCCTGCGTTGTGTTGTATCTCGTGCAGTGTTTGTGTTGTTGGTGTCTGGGCCAGAGTGCCCGAGGTTCATTTTGATGGATGGTACGCTTGAGCAGTCACATCTGCCACGACCAGCTCGTCCGAATTCACACACACATTTTCTCTGTTTTGCACGCATACATATGCATGGACACATGCACTTACAAACACACACACACTGACGCAAGCACGTGCAAACACACACACTCACAGAATTTATTACACTCAGACACACACACACATACAAGCTTGCTCTCTCTGCTCCCCCCATCTTCCTCTCTTTCCTTTATTTTTCTTTCTGTCTCTCCCTTTCTTTGTCCTTGTTTTCCAACCTCCTCTCATGTGTGACCTTTATGAGCTGACTGTATTTTTTGCTTTCTGCACCTTTTACATTTCATTTTCATCTGCCAACCTACTCCCCCTCTCTCCCTTCCCATCCTGCTTTTCTGCTATCACTGGTGTCTCACAGTCTCACACACACACACACACACAGACGCGCAGACACACAAACACTCTCCCTTCTCATCCTGGTTTTCTGCTATCTCTAGTGTCACACATAGCAAATACAAAACAAAAACACACACAAGCCTACTCTGCTCACACACCCACAAACCCTCACACACACACACACACACACACACACAAACACACACACACAGGAGTGCACACAAGATACAGACACACGCACGCACGCAAGCGAGCACACAGAATACACACACACTCTCCCTTCCCATCCTGCTTTTCTGCTATCTCTAGTGTCACACACACCAAATACTAAAAACACACACAAGCCTACTCTACTCACACACCCACAAACCCTCACACACACACACACACACACACACACACAAACACACACTCACAGGAGTGCACAAGATACAGACAGACACACACACATGCGCATGCAAGAGCACACAGGATACACACACACTGTCCCCTACCATCCTGCTTTTCTGCTATCTCTAGTGTCACACACACCAAATACCAAAAACACACACAAGCCTACTACAATCACACACCCACTCACACACCCACACACACGTGCGCGAGCGTATGAGAGCACAGAGAATGTACACACCCACACACACACACACACACCCACACACACACACACACACACACACACACACACACACACACAGAGGCAATAATCCATCCTATCTCCAGTGTGTGCTGTGCAGGGCTTTGTAGCTCAGGTCTGTGTGAAGATGCTCAGTGCTGGAACGGATTGGAGACCG
The DNA here is from genome assembly GCA_027475355.1 of Coilia nasus. NCBI lineage: Eukaryota > Metazoa > Chordata > Actinopteri > Clupeiformes > Engraulidae > Coilia > Coilia nasus. Next base: position 19,177,552 of record CM050208.1, read on the forward strand.
GAAGCAGACTAATCTCCTCTTACTGGCACCTCAGTACCTCCAAATCTACCGCTTTTCTCTCCTCAATTCCAATTCTGAATATAGCCCTTTCTCTCTGTTTTATCTCTCTCTTTCTCTGTCTCTGTCTCTGCCATTTTTTCTCTGTATCTGCCTCTCCATTTGTATCTTCCCTTTTTCTCTTTTTGTTATCTCTCTCTTTCTATGAATTTAGCCTTTTTTTGTATCTGTCTCTCCATTTCTGTCCTTTTCAATCTAGTCATTTCTCTCTATTTTTATCTCTCTCTCTGTCTCTGAATCTAGCCCTTTCTCTCTCTGTATCTCTCCATTTCTCGTCTCTATCTCTCTGGTTTTCTACCTCTGACTCCAGTCCTTTCTCTCAAAATTTCATCTCTTCCTTTCCCTGCCTCTGAATCCTTCTTTTTTTCTCTCCATTTTTCTCTCCCAATCCTGTACCTCTTAATCTACCCCTTTTTCACTGTCTGTCTCTCCCTTTCCCTCTCACTGTCTGTCTCTCCCCCTTTCCCTCGCACTGTCTGTCTCTCCCTTTCCCTCTCACTGTCTGTCTCTCCCCCTTTCCCTCTCACTGTCTGTCTCTCCCTTTCCCTCTCACTGTCTGTCTCTCCCCCTTTCCCTCTCACTGTCTGTCTCTCCCTTTCCCTCTCACTGTCTGTCTCTCCCCCTTTCCCTCTCACTGTCTGTCTCTCCCCCTTTCCCTCTCACTGTCTGTCTCTCCCCCTTTCCCTCTCACTGTCTGTCTCTCCCTTTCCCTCTCACTGTCTGTCTCTCCCTTTCCCTCTCACTGTCTGTCTCTCCCTTTCCCTTTCACTGTCTGTCTCTCCCCCTTTCCCTCTCACTGTCTGTCTCTCCCTTTCCCTTTCACTGTCTGTCTCTCCCTTTCCCTCTCACTGTCTGTCTCTCCCCCTTTCTCTTACCTTTTCTGTGTCTGTAGCTGTCTTTCTCACATGCTTGTTCTGCTGTGTTTCACGTGTCTCTCTCTCCCTTGCTCTCTTACTCCTCCGTCTTTTCAAAACTCTGCACATTGTGTCTGTGTGATTATGTCTGTGTGTATATATACATATATCCTCTTGCTCTTAATTTATTTAAGTCCATAATTGTTGCCAAAGCACCACAAACAATAAAACAACACGGTCATATGTAACAGAACACCACAAGAAACTAGGCAGTATGCTGTACTGTGTATTTACTCACTAACACACACACACACACACACCTATCCAGCACCTACCCAGCACACACACTTTTCTCTTTTTCTTTCTTTTGACTCTTTTTTCTGCAACTTGTCAATAGATGCCAGTTTTTTTGTCAACACTCTCTCCTTGGCTGTCCACCATTTCTCTCTCTCTTTCCCTCTCGCTCTCTCTCTCTCTCTCTCTCTCTCTCTCTCTGTCTTCCTCCCACCTCTGAGGTGTGAGTTGTGTTGTGATGTGTGTAATCCCTTTCTTCCCCTCATCTGCTGTAAGTACCGGATGTGTGTGTGTGTGTGTGTGTGTCGGGGGGGTGTCGCTGGCTGGTGTAAGGATAATAAATATGCAGTGTTTACTAATTTGCTTACCGTCGTCTCTCTCAACTCACCGAGAGATTTAAGACGCACGCCACGCTGCACAGATGGGGAACCTTTTCAATTCTGCAAACGCGCTTCCTTTCTGTCACACATACACACCCGCACGCACACCCGCACAATCACATACACACACACACACACATACGCACACACATACACACACACACATACATACTCTCTCTCTCTCTCTCTCTATTACACAGACACACACTCATACACACACAAACACACATACTCTCTCTCTCTATATCCTTTTCTCGCTCGTAAACAGACACACTCACATACACACACATACACACACACATACTCTCTGTCTCTGTCTCTCTCTCTCTCTCTCTCTCACACACACACACACACACACACACACACACACACACACACACACACACATATACTCTCTGTCTCTGTCTCTCTTTCTCTCTCACACACACACACAGACACACACACACACACACACACACACACACACATATACTCTCTGTCTCTGTCTCTCTCTCTCTCTCTCACACACACACACACACACACACACACACACACACACACACACATACTCTCTGTCTCTGTCTCTCTCTCTCTCTCACACACACACACTCACACACACACACACACACACACATATACTCTCTGTCTCTGTCTCTCTCTCTCTCTCTCTCTCTCTCACACACACACACAGACACACACACACACACACACACACACACACACACACACACACACACACACACACACACAGGCATGAGGGAGAGTGAGAGATGTGCTGAAGGCAGTTCCCCTGCTCTTGTGCTGCTGTGCACCACTGCAGGTGAGGCTGCTGCAGTCTTCCAGTCTACGGAAGCCCATCCTCAAACGCACATACACACACACACACACACCCCAACACACACAGTCAAATCATCACCGGCAGTGCAATCATGAACATCAAAACATCAAACACCCCACGCACTTTGGAGTCGTGATGCTCCTGAAATACCATGTACACACACACACACACACACACAGTGTGAGCACACATCAAACAATTTGTAGCCCTGTTATTTCACACACACAGCCTTAGGGTGTTTCCATGTGCCTGTATGTCATATGGATGTGCTCTTAAGACATTTCACACTATCTCTATCTCTCTTTTCCTCTCTCACTCACTTACTCCTTCTCTTTCTCTTTCTCTCTTTTCCTCTCTTTCTCTCTCTCTATCTCTTTCTCGCTCTGTCTCTTTACTTCTCTGTCTCACTCTCTCTCCCTCTCTCTCTCTTTCTCTCGTTCTCTCCCGCTCTCTCTCCCTCTCTCTCTCCCTCTCTCTCTCTCTCTCTCAATTCAATTCAGTAGAGCATCACTAAAATAGACATTGCATTGCCAAAGCTGTACAAAGTACAAGTAGTGTCTGCACAAAAGTAAACAAGGACAGATCACCATTAATCAATTAATTGTTAATTAAAACAATACTGTGTGTGTGTAGGGTGTGTTTGTGTAGGGGGTGGGTGGGTGTGTGTGTGTGTGTGTGTGTGTGTGTGTGTGTGTGTGTGTGTGTAGGGGGTGGGTGTAGGTATGTGTGCGTGAATGTGTGTGTGTGGATGGGATGCATGTGCATGCAGGTGTGTGTGTGTGTGTGTGTGCGGGTATCTGTACATGCCAATATGTATCTGTGTTTGTGATTCTTTATGCTTCACTCATGAGGTGAATCTCTCTCTCTTTGGCAGGCATCTGCATCACAGATGCAACTCTTGCACTCTCGCGTTCCTCACCTAGTAGTATTCTCAGTAAGTTGTTGTCTTCTAGGTTTGGAAATTCAGGATGTATATTTCCGAATTTGGCAAAGAATTGGTTACGTATTTCTTTCCATTGGCTGCATCTCTCTCTCTCTCTCTCCCTCTCTCCCTCCCTCTCTCTCTCTCTCTCTCTCTCTCTTTCCCCTCAACCCTATCTTCCCTACTGTTTGTGTGTTGAAATGTGTTTGTCAGGTTTTTGCACATTATCACCTGGCACCTCACATTTCTGCCTCTGGGTCTGCCATCCAGGCTGCTCCTTGTTAATAGAGGACTGTTTAGTGTGCAGCTCATGTCTGCACGTCACTCTAACCTGACATCTTTGTCTCCTGCTCTGACATCCAGGCTAACAATGTTTGTCATGTGATTTCTTATTACATCCCGTGTAAGGTACCAGTTTTATTTCTCACGTTTATGGTAATGACCATCTTCATGTCTTCATGTTTGTTATGTGTTTTTTTTCTGTCTTCTGCATTGACCACACTGAGGCAAATCCTTAGCAACTTGCACAAAATGAAAAATCTCAGATGGTAATGAAAAGTGTCAGATAATATCCAACGGTGTAGATTTGATGGCATTTTTATGGATTTTATGGAAAATTTTTGAAATTGGGATTGAATCCTACTCTTTCAATGAAATGGTTAATAGGTAAGCTGAGTGCATTAGGTTGATTTTTTTCAGGATCAGCTACTAAGAATCTGTTTTGCCTCTGACTTTTTTAGCTACACTGAAATAATAAAATTCAGGTTGCATCTTGTTCTCTGCTAAAAACAACAACACAGTCATTTATTAGACATACGTGCTTCAGATAGTCGAAATGGCTTTATCATCTCCTGCTGACTGTTCCATGGGGATTTTCCTTAATGAAGAATATCACAAGTTGCACTATTGCAGAAAGATAGGACTGATTGATGTAACTGATTTCAGTCAAAAGGAAAAAGAACTATTGCACTATGGTCAATAATGGGTTATAATTAGATCTGAATATGAATAGAAAAGTAATTGATGTTCACACTACTTACTTTTAATCTGCCTCTTGTGGATGTTGTGAAGATCTGCAATTAGTTTTGAGGAAAATCTAAGATGGTGCCCATGGAAGCACTGGTTGAGTTGGCTTCTGTATGCAGTATACACTGATACAACACTACAATATATTAAACCCTTCAAGCCCCCTTCATAGATGCCACTTGTCTGATATAATGTACACCTATATTTATATATACCTTCTGACATGTTTACATACGGAGTATAATATCAGGAAAACGGCCCACCTATACAGTTATACAGAGCAACAGCATTGAGTTTAGCTCTTCCTGTGCTGTGCCTGAACGGGTAGCCCTGTAAGACTCTGCTCTCTTTCTGCACTTACACAAAAGGCTGTGTTTGTCAGCCATGTCCCTGTCCTGTACCCCAGGGGTGTGTTTGAGATGCTACCCTGGAGGGCACACACACACACACACACACACACACACACACACACACACACATAGACAAACACTCTCACTCTCACTCTCTCTCTCTCTCTCTCTCTCTCTCTCTCTCTCTCTCTCTCTCTCTCTCTCTCTCTCTCTCTCTCTCTCTCTTTGTCCCTCACACACACACATACCCTCTCTCTCTCTCTCTCACACACACACACCCACACACACACACACACACACACACACATACACACACACACACATTTTCTCTCTCACACACACACGCTAATAAGGAGGACTTGCCTCACGGCTGAGGCAGCAGGCGCTGGCCCCGGGGGGAGCCGGGCAGGACGTGCTGTTTGGGCTGGGGGTAATTTTAAGGACGGCCCTTTTGGGGAGAGCATCCCCATCTCACTGCCTTCAGCACTGTAGGCACAGCGCAGAGCGTGTGTGTGTGTCTGTGTGTGTGTGTGTGTGTATGCACAGCACAGAGCGTGTGTGTGTGTGCCTATGTGTGTGTGTGTGTGTGTGTGTAGGCACAGCACAGTGTGTGTGTGTGTGTGTGTGTGTGTGTGTGTGTGTGTGTGTGTGTGTGTGTGTGTGTGTTCGTGTGTGTGTCAGTACGTAGGCACACAGCCCAGAGTGTGTGGATGTGTGTGTGTGTGTGTGTCAGTATGTAGGAACAGCACAGAGTCTGTGTGTGTGTGTGTGTGTGTGTGTGTGTGTGTGTGTATATAAGTGTCCGTATGTGTGTGCTGTCTCATTAGTGTGTGTCTGCCTGCTTATGTCATTACCGTACATTTTTGTGTGTGTGTGCATTTCTTTATTAAATTGCACACTTGTGTGTGTGTGTGTGGGTGGGTGTGTGTATGGGTGTTTCTTTATTAAACTATGTGCATGTTTGTCTTCATTAATGCATGTGTGTGGGTGGGTATGTGCGTGTGTTTGTCTTCATTAATGTATGTGCGTGTGTGCGTCTATGTGTGTGTGTGAGTGTGTCTGTGTGTGTGTGTGTGTGTGTGTGTGTGTGTGTGTGTGTGTGTGTGTGATTAGGCCAATTTCCTGCTTGGGCGGCAGTAGCGGGCCCGTGCGAGGGGAAGTGTGCCGCCTCTCCAGGGCTCTCCATTTGTCTCCATCTCCGCCTCTGGAGCGTCAGCCATGCTCAGCCTGCATGCGTGTGTGTGTGTGTGTGTGTGTGTGTGTGTGTGTGTGTGTGTGTGTGTGTGTGTGTGTGTTCGTCTTCCACAGGTGGCACAGCCTGATGGGGAACATTATAGCCACTCCAGGCAGAAACACACAACTACACATGCACCCACACACAGATAGACACACACAGAGCCAATCACACATACACACATAGACACACACGGAGTAACACACACACACAGTCACACACACAGACATAAACACATATACACACACACACAAAAACATACACACAGAGTTAAGCATATACACACATAGAGTCACACACACACACAGTCACACACACACATACATACACAGAGTCACACACACTTACATAGTCACACACACACACACACACACACACACAGTCACACACACTTACATAGTCACACACACACACACACTTACATAGTCACACACACACACACACACACACACACAGAGTCACACACGCACATACACACACGGAGTCACACACACACACACACACACACACACACACACACACACACACACACACACACACACACACACACACACACACACACACACACACAGAGGCAGTGCTCCTATGGTCTGGTAGGAGTCCAGAGTGCTACTTCATTATTCTTCCTGTCGGACACTCTGGCTCACGGCCTGCACGGGTCCCCCATGACATGGAGAGTTAGTGCATTTGAGAGAGAGTGTGTGTGTGCATATTGAGAGAAAGATTTCCCCTCTCTGGCAGTGTGTGTGTGTGTACGTGTGCGTGCATGCATTTTAGGTTTACACAGCTGTGTGTGTGTGTGTGTGTGTGTGTGTGTGTGTGTGTGTGTGTGTGTGTGTGTGTGTGTGTCCAGTGTGTAGTAATGTAGCCTTTCACCTGCATATCTACATGCACACAGACATGCAGTGCAGCCCTTATTATGCAGATGGCCAAACCCAAACCTCTTGCTGCCCTCTTGCTGCATATGTGAGTGATTGGGCCTCTCAGAATACAGCCTCTCTATGTGATTCTGTAGCACCACAGACCCCAGGTCAGGGAAGCGTGGTCTCTGCAGACTTTAGATTGGATCATCACTGAATTCAGATCAGATCTGCCTGGCATTATGCAGACGTTAGAGTGGACCATTACTGACACATGCTGTACCAGTATCAGAAGCCAGACTTCACCATGGGGGTGGGCCCAGGGGACTGCAGAGGAAGGCCCTAACAAGGACACAGATCACTGGCTGTGTGTGTGGTGTGTGTGTGTGTGAGTTTTCCTTTTGTGTGTGTGTGTATTCATCTTTGTACCAGTGTCTCAGCATATGCGTGTCTGGCTGTGTTTGTCTGTGTGTGTGTGTGTGTGTGTGTGTCTGTGTGCATGCCTGGCTATGTTTGTGTGTGTGTGTGTGTGTGTGTCTGTAATGTGTGTGTGTGTTTGTCTGTGTGTGTGTGTCTGTGTGCATGTCTGGCTTTGTGTTAGTGTGTGTGTGTGTGAGAGCGTATGCATATCTGGTTGTGTTTGTGTGTGTATAAT
>CM050208.1:19190000-19210000 GCA_027475355.1 Coilia nasus
CTCTCTCTCTATCTCTCCATCTTTTTTTAACTTCTATCCTCTCTGTGTTCATCCCTCTAACACATACACTCTCTCGCTCTTCACCCTTTTTTCCACCTTCTCTCTTTCTCCATGTATCTCTCTGTCACACATTCCTCTCTCTCTCCCTCTGCGTCTCCTCTGTGTGCTGTGTATCTGTAGTGGCCTGTTGAGTGATGCTTCAGACTGCTGTCCAGCTGTAGTGCTGCTACTCAGGACAGGTCACATAGTGAGGGCAGTGTGTGTGTGTGTGTGTTTGTATGTGTGTGTGTGTGTGTGAAAGTGACAAGAACATTGTGTGATTGTGTGCACGCCTGTCTCTCTATCTGTGAGTGTGTGTGTGTGTGTATATGCACACATTTGTCTTTCTCTATCTCATTTTGTGTGTTTGTGTTGGTGTGTGCACTTGTATCTCTCAATTTGTGTGTGTGTGTGTGTGTGTGTGTGTGTGTGTGTGTGTGTGTGTGTGTGTGTGTGTGTGTGTGTGTGTGTGTGTGTGCCTGTGTGTGTATGGGTGACAAGAACATTGTGTGAGTATGTGTCTTTATCTTTGTGTGTGTGTGTGTGTTTGTGTGTGAAGGTGACAAGAGCATTGTGTGAGTGTATATCTTTATCTGTGTGTGTGTGTGTGTGTGTGTGTGTATGTGTGTGAAGGTGACAAGAACATTGTGTGCCAAAATACATAATAGAGAAGTTTGTCATGGTCCTTTTTTTTGGAGAAAATGCAGGCATTTTATCTCTGTTGGTGTCCTTCTATCCTCCTCTCTCCTCTCCTCTTCTGTCTCTTTTTTCTCTCTTTCTCTTTTACACCCCATTCCCTCTCTCCTCCTTCTCTCCTCTCTTCTTCTTCTCTCCTTTCCTCTCTCTCATGTTTCTGCCTCATTAGTAACTTGTACAAAGCCATACTCTCTCTACATCTCAGAGGACAGTCAGCCTGTCCAATGCCCTTGCTTAACTTTATGGGCTGTGAACACATCCACACACACACACACACACACACACACACACACACACACACACACACACACACACACACAAATATAAACAGTAGTGAAAAACTCACACACACACTGATTAACATGTAACCACATGCATGCACAAACTTACAAAAACAGGAGCACGTAACACACACTCACACACTCTCTCTCTCTCTCTCTCTCACACACACACACACACACACACACACACACACACACACACACACACACACACGCGTAGAAAACTCACAAACTCACTGATTTAAACGAACAGACAGACCCATAGTCTAATGCACACACCACATGCATGCACAAACTTACAAAAACAAGAATGCGCGCACACACACACACACACAGACACACACACACACTTCCAGCTTGCTCTGTGGTGAAGAGATCTCTCCCTGCTCACCCAGGACTTCATGTTCGCTTGAACTCTGAACCACAGGCACACACACACACACACACACACAGGCGGGTGCGGAGACTGCACCTCAGGCTTCAGAGAGGGGGGGCGTAGCGCTGTTGGAGAGGCAGCCGCGGGGAGGCTGTGAGCTGGGCTAGTCAGCCAGAGGCAGCAGTGCTTTATGCCGTCCTCCTCAGCCAGATGCTCCAGAGTCATGTTGCTTTAATGGCTACAGGGAGCTTCTCTAACTTGCACACATTTGACTCTGAGTGTGTGTTTGTGTCTGTCTTTGTTTCTGTGTTGTATGTGTGTAGAGATGGTTGTGTGTGTGGTATATTTGTGTGTGTGCGTGCGTGCGTGTGTGCGCGTGTGTGTGTGCGTGTTTGTGTGTGTGTGTGTGTGTGTGTACAGAGCTAGTTGAACATGTGTTGTATGAGATATGCAGGGCTAGGGAGTAAAGCTCCCTATGGATGTGTGTGTGTGGATGTGTGTGTGCAGAGGTGCAGGGCTAGGGAGTAAAGCGCTATAATGAATATGTGTGGATGTGCACATAATGTGTGTGTGCACATAAATGATGTATGCCAGCATGTGGTTTGGTTTCTTTGGTTCTGCTTGGATATCTAACATCAGATTCTCTCACTCTCTTTCTCTGTCTCTCTCTGTCTCTCTCTGTCTCTCTCTCTCTCTCTGCCCCTCTATCTCCCTCTTTCTCTCCTGCTCTTTCTCTCTCCCCCCCTCTCTCTTTCTATCTCTCCTTCTACTCCTCTTTCTGTCTCCCTCTCTCTTTCTGTCTTTTTCTCTACCTCTCTCATTCTGTTTCTGTCTTTCACCCCTCTCTCACTTCTCTCTTTCCTTATCGCCTCCCTTTGTCCTCTCTTCTCTCTCTGTCTCTTTATTCTCTCTCTCTCTCTCTCTCTCTCTCTCTCTCTCTCTCTCTCTCTCTCTGTCTCTCTCTCTCTCTCTCTCTCTCTCTCTCTCTCTCTCTCTCTCTCTCTCTCTCTGCAGGTCTTTGGGGACTACTATCACTTCCAGCATCGCTCTGTGGTGAAGAGGTCCCTCTCTGCTCACCGAGGACTTCATGTTCGTTTGCACTCGGAACCACAGGTACACACACACACACACACACACTCACACACTCACACACGTATACATATAACACTTACATACAGTTTTCTTACATGTACCACTCACAGCACAGAAAGTCTATATGCGTATATTCATGAATTTCTTTCTAAGTCAGCACTTTGTGTGTCTTTCTGAACAATAAATAATGCATTACACAGAGAACATTATACATATGCATATGCACATACACACTCACAGCTACACTTACACATCCCTACCAAAAGGGGATAAACGATTTTGACAGGTACACACACACACACACACACACACACAGCCACAAACACATAGACATCAGTGTCAAAGCGGATCATAGCTTTGGAAGTTCACACTTGCAAGCTTCAAAGAATTATGGAGCAGAGGGAGAGGCATAAACTCACAGTCATCTCCAGACTCAAGCACATGTGCTCTCCTCTCATACAGCAGCTATATCAGACATGTCCAAAGTCCGGCCCGCGGGCCAAATCCGGCCCGTGGGCTCCTTTCCTCCGGCCCGCGGCACCTCTCAGAAAACAGGTGTTAGTAGCTTTTCTTGCTACAGAGCCATAACTACCCACGCGGAATGCCGGTGAGTCTTTTGTTATGCTAAATCGCGCGCATAACTGCGTGGCCACGCAGAGAACAGTTAATAGTGTTAATAGTCTTCACCGCCTTGCCATTTCTTGAATTATTCAGCAGTTTATGGCAGTACCAACCCAAAGTATATCGACATTGTAACAGTATTGTTGTTTTTTGACCACAACACACTTACTAGTTTGCTTATTGGTAGGCATTATTCGCGGTTTTATTTCGCAAAGAAAAATCATACATCTTGCTATTATGTCGTGTGATGTTGCTATTATTAGCTCTCTTAACAGCAGGTTTAGGTTCTGTAATACGGACGTTTATTTGACCAATGAACACTGTAAAAATGGGGGAAATAATATGTAATCACAACATTCACAAGAACACTTCAAAATGACATGATGACCTCTCGGATATCTAAATTGCTTTTGCCCCCACAATCGCAATAGCAAAATAGCAAAAGCGAGCCAGGATGAGAATGGACGCGGTTTTCCGTGATGTTCCACTCCGGGAGAAAATGGTATTTGTGAAGCTCACGTATGTTGTGGAAAGAACCGGTTGCAATGCTCGTTAAACTGCAGTGCGACACTGACACAGACTGTCGGAGTCGACACCAGCTGGATAAAGACAGGTTCCAAGAGATTCGGACATTTGCCAAGAAAATGCTGAGCTTATTTCGCTCCTCGAATACCGGTCAGAAGACATTCTCACTTTTGAACTTTAACAAGAACAGCGCGAGGACAAGATCAGTGACTCTTACTTGCGTGACATCATCAAAACCACTGCGTTTGAGCCAGACTTAGCATTTTTGCAGCAATCGAAATCTCAGTACCACCCATCACATTAGTGCAGGAGAGTTGCTTGTTTAGTCTTCTGGTAGGCTAAATAAATTCTAAAATGTGTGTGTGTAATTGTGATCAAAACTCTCAGTGGTTTGTACTTCTGAATAAGATAAATGTTAGTGCTATTTTCTTGTTCACATGGTATAAATTCACGTTTACAGTTTACATGTAACAGTGAATAGTATGTTATGTATAACAGTGAATTATGAATAGTGTTTTTTTTCACTCAGACTTGTTCTGCATTTTATTACTGGTCTTCAAATATAAAATGCACAGTAATTTTGGTAAACACACATTTTCATTTGTGTTTGAAATGTGAAGACATAAAAACTATGCCATTGCAACAAAAAAATCATTAAGTACTTCATTTGCATATTATTAATATTAGTAGTACTATTAATATCATTATTGAAATTCCTATTGTGTTATTATCGTGTCGTTACAATGGTTGGCCCCACATGTTCACCTCACCAAATCCGGCCCCCCTGGCAAAAAGTTTGGACACCCCTGAGCTATATGCTTTGAGCTATACAGGTCAAGCGCACCCAGCACACCTACACACTTTGGTCCCCATCCTCCACACACACATTTGTCAGGTTTTAGATTTCATTTTATAGTTTGACATGGCAGAAACAAACATAACTAGAAAAGCATTCAGAGAGCGCAGACCTCCGCCAGGGCAGCTCAGATCAGCACCAACATCTAATCACTTTCAAATTACCCATTTTTGACCTACCCTAAAAATGTCTACAAAATGTATTCTTAACTTTTTGAGTTATGTTGTTAACTAACAAACAAACAAACAAACACAATGCTGGCAGAGGTAATTAAAAAAAAACATTTTTAACTATTGAATCTGAATTTGGTCAAACAGATATAAAAACAAACTATTACAAGGGCATAGTATTAACACTTTAGCTTTAGCAGTTGTTGTAAGTGTTTTTAATATTCAGTGTAAGCACCGTAGAAGGTCTTAGGAGATACTTTCTTTTAAATGGGCGGGGTGTCTGGTGTTAAGGTGTTTTGTAGCTTATTTATTTTTTCGTTTACAATAATGAAATTGAGTGGCCAGCTAATGAAAGTCTCCACTTGCACAGTCAGTTTTAATAATGAAGGGCCCTTTAATCTCATTTGGATACTACAGGCTGCGTCTTTAAACCTAACACTTATCTTAAGTGTATTTGATAGCAGTGGGCACTAATATAGTGAATGCAATGCATTGTTCGAAATGGCCAATTATACCCTAAGTGCCTAAGTACGCCCAACATTAAGTGGGGCAGAAATGGGCATTGCGTTAATACCTAGGGCAGGATTATAGTTGTAGCCAGCTCACGTACACTCGAGGACGATATTATTAGTCCCCCTCCTGAAATCAGACATCTCTCTTGATTTCTCTGTGAGAATGACAGTTATTAACAAGTTTATGTTATTCTGGAAACAAGTATACTATGGAGATAATGTTCAACAAGTTGAATTTGGAATTTGGCATTGTTATAAGCAGTTTAAACAAAAAAGGCAAAAAATGACAAGGACAAAATTATTAGCCCCCTGATCATTAATAGTCAATGCGGCACCCTTTCTGAATCAAAACTGACAAAAAGCTCTTTGATTAGTTGTTAAATAGATTGGCACGTCTTCCTAGGGATTTTGGCCCATTTCTCCATTGCAAATTGTTCTAGCTCGTCCAAATTGCATGGATGCTGAACACAGACATTTGCCACAGACTCTCAATGGGATTGTGGACTGGACTCTGAGCGGGCCATTTCAGTATCATGGTTTTAGTATCCTTGAAGACCTTCTGAACTAATTTAGATGTATGCTTTGGGTTATTATGTTGCTGGAAGACCCAGGAATCCAAACCCAGACCCATGCTCCCTGTGTCTGAGGCTGCAAAACAGCCGAACACCGTAATGTTCCCACCACCATGTGTAACTGTGGGAACTGTGCTTAGTCTCATTAGACCAAAGAAGCCCTGGACACCTGCCTAGATGATTGCTGTTGACCTGGCCTCATCTAGAGTTTTCTTTTCAAGAAAGACAGTTGTGAGGGCTTGTCATCACATTGGGCTTTGGCGCCATCATCACAGTAGTGCCCCTTTACTAAAGGTGCTGCATATCAGAGTCCGATTGAGATTTGCCTGTGAACATTTGAAAGTCAAAATTGAGTTTTGGAACTCTGTGCTTTGGTCTGATGAGATTTAATTGGACCTGATTGGACGCATGAATTCTGCTTCTGTTAGGTGAAGAAAGGGATAGGCCTTAAACCTTGGTAAACCACGGTTTTCACAGTTAAACATGTGATGGTAGCATCATTCTGTGGCAGCCTCAGGCACCGGAAGCCTTGTTTGGGTGTACGGCACCATGAAAAAAGAAGACTGTGATAGAATAATGAAGGAGACCATGCAGAAATATGGTCATAGATTAAGCTAAGATCTTTGCTAGGTCTTCCAATAAGATAATAACCCAAAGCGTACATCCAAATTAGTCCAAATGTTCTTCAAGGATACTAAAACCATGATCCTGGAGTGGTTCAGACCTCAATCCTTTAGATATTTGATGAGTGTTGAAAATGAATGCCCATGTTCAACATCCATGCAATTTGGACCAGCTAAAACAATTTGCAATGGAGAAATGGGCCAAAATCCCTAGGAGGACATGTGCCAACCTAGTTAACAACTAATCAAAGAGCCTTTTGTCAGATTTGGGTCATAAAGGGCACCGTACTGACGATTAATGATCAGGGGGCTAATAATTTTGTCCTTGTCATTTTTGCCTTTTTTGTTTAAACTGCTTACAACAATGCCAAATTCCAAATTCAACTTGTTGAACATTATCTCCATAGTATATTTGTTTCCAGAATAACATAAACTTGTTAATAACTGTCTTACCGAGAAATCAAGAGAGATGTCTAATTTCAGGAGGGGGGCTAATAATATCGTCCTCGAGTGTATACACAGAAGGCGCCGCTAGAAATTGTGGGTCCCCTGAAAGAACATGATTTTGGGCCCCACCCCAACCATAGCATAGTCCTCTTTAGGCCACTGTGAAGCTGTGGGCCCCATGTGAAGCTGTGGCACAACCCCCCCCCCCCCCCCACCCAACCCCCCACCCCCGCTTACCGGCACCCCTGCCGAGTAATATTTGCCCCTACAAAGCCCATCTGGACTGGCAGACATGGCTATGACTGGCTGTGCCAGGGCCTGGGTTAGTGTTTGAATCATACCTGCCAACTTCTGAGGTCAACACAGTCTGTGAAGTTACCCACTTTTAAGTAAGAGAAATCCGGGAGACTTGCCACATTTGAGTAACAGTGTGTGGGAGATTTCCCACATTTAAATATCAGTATCTGGGAGATTTCCCATATCTGAGTAGCAGTATCTGGGAGATTTCCCACATTTGAGTAGCAGTGTCTAGGAGATTTCCCACATTTGAGTAGCAGTGTCTGGGAGATTTCCCACATTTGAGTAGCAGTGTCTTGTAGATTTCCCATATCTGAGTAGCAGTGTCTGGGAGATTTCCCACATTTGACTAGCAGTGTCTTGTAGATTTCCCATATCTGAGTAGCAGTATCTGGGAGATTTCCCACATTTAAATATCAGTATCTGGGAGATTTCCCACATTTGAGTAGCAGTGTCTGGGAGATTTCCCACATTTGAGTAGCAGTGTCTGGGAGATTTCCCACATTTGAGTAGCAGTGTCTGGGAGATTTCCCACATTTGAGTAGCAGTGTCTGGGAGATTTCCCACATTTGAGTAGCAGTGTCTGGGAGATTCCCCACATTTGAGTAGCAGTGTTTGGAAGGCTTTAGCGGTGGCAGCAGATGGGGAGATTTGAGTGGGGCGTGGACGGCCGAGCCGGGAAATTGTTGTCCCTTCTGTGCCTGAGCATCATGAACATGCTGCGGGGACGTTGTTGTTGATGTTGATGGACATTGTTTTTGCCGCCATGCCCTATATTGCAGTCCAGCTGACAGGCCGGGCCAGATTGCGACGCAGTATTAACAGGAACTCTTCAGTCCAACTGCATTTACATTTGCAAAGGTATTAAACCTTCCTGGAACAGTGTGTCCCTCTGCAGCTCTGCCTGTACAGGATGCTTTCACTGCCCCTCTGTGAGGATTAGTTTTAACTGCATCCTGCGCAAAGAGATCAATGTGTGCAATTAGGCTTAAGGTTGCCACTTTGACGAATGGGTTGAAAATGGTGTAGTGTACTTAGTCTTTTGTATAAGGTGAGATTGCATTTCATGCATGATCTGGCAACTGGAGAATATTACACATTAATTAAAGTATTAATTACTTTAATTACACAGTATTAAAGAAATTTGGACCTTGTTAATTACAGAAGAATACTGGGAGAATCGGCGAAACGCAAGTGGGGGTGCAGGAGAGAGGTGTGAACTCGGGGAGAAACCGGGGAAATGCTGGAGCGTTGGCAGCTCTGCTTTGCATGGTGTCAAATGTTCTTGGCCCTCTAGCTGCATCAGTGCTTAGGTAATCTACACAATGTATGCAGAGGGTCAGGGGTCAGAGAAACACATCTAACATGTGATGGGTTCTTATGAGGTGCAAGGCTGGGTGTGTGTGTGTGTGAGAGAGAGAGAGAGAGATTGTGTGTGCCTGTGCGTATGTGTGTGTGTGTGTCTGGGCACGTGTGTGTGTGTGTGTGTGTGTGTGTGTGTGTGTGTGTGTGTGTGTGTGTGTGTGTGTGTGTGTGTGTGTGTGTGTGTCGGAGGTGTTCAGGGAGATTAGAGCTGCTCCTCGCACTGACTGTTAAACTGCCCAGAATAGAGATGAGCCAGCCTGAAAGATGCCCTGCAGTTAGTTCCACTTACACACCCACACACACACTCATACACACACACACAAACGAGCATGCATAGACACTTACACATCCTCTCTCTCCCTTACACACGCACGTGCACACACCCACACACACTCAGGCGCACACACACACACACACACACACACACGCAGGCACACACACAAACACAACAGCACTTACACACTCCCTCACACACATACACAAGTTAGACCATAGAGTGCAGAGAAACACTGCACTGTAGACATAGCTATGAGATGATTTACTCATGTATGTCACTCTCTTTCTTTTTATCTCTCTCTCTCTCTCTCTCTCTCTCTCTCTCTATCTATCTATCTATCTATCTATCTATCTCATTCTCCCTCTCTCTCACACACACACACGCAGGTGTGCACACCACTCGACTAGAAAATGCTGAGAGGAACAGTTTTATCTTTGGCTAATGATTGGATTTCTGCTGTGTGTGTGTGGGCGGGTGTAGGTGTGTGTGTGTGTTGTGCATGTGTGTGTAGGTGTGTGTGTGTGTTTGCATTTGTGTGTATGTATCCCGTTTCTATTCTGTTCATCCTCCTTTTTGCTGCCTCTGTATTTTGTTCCATTACTTTCATCTGTTCCGCATCCCTCTCTCCCTCTTCATTTCACTCTCCCTCTCTCTCCTCACCCCTCTCTCTCCTCTTCTCTTCTTCCCTCTCTCCCTCTTCATTTCACCCTCCCTCACTCCTCACCCCTCTCTCCCTCTCTCCCTCTCTCTCCTCTTCATTTCACTCTCCCTCACTCCTTACCCCTCTCTCGCTCTCTCCTCACCCCTCTCTCCCTCTCTCCCTCTCTCTCCTCTTCTCTTCTTCCCCCTCTCCCTCTTCATTTCACTCCTCTCTCTGCTCTCCTCTCACTCATCCCTCTATCTTCAGTTCTGTCTCCTGTTCTCTCCATCCCTCTCTCCCTCTCTCTTCACCCTTCTCTCCCTCTCTTCAGTTCTCTCTCATGTTCTCTCCATTCCTCTCTCCCTCTCTCTTCATCCCTCCCTGCCTCTCTCTCTCCTGTTCTCTCCATCCCTGTCTCCCTCTCTCTTCACCCTTCTCTCCCTCTCTTCAGTTCTCTCTCCTGTTCTCTCCATCCCTCTCTCCCTCTCTCTTCACCCTTCTCTCCCTCTCTTCAGTTCTCTCTCATGTTCTCTCCATTCCTCTCTTCCTCTCTCTTCATCCCTCCCTGCCTCTCTCTCCTGTTCTCTCCATCCCTGTCTTCCCCTCCTATGTGACCCTCGCTCTGAGGACTCCTGACTAAGAGAGTGCTTTAGTGGAAGAGGAGGAGACTCTCCGCTGGAGGAGTTAGGCCTGCTTACTTAAAACCACATGGGAATGACTGTGTGTGTGTGTGGGTGTGTGTGTGTGTGTGTGTGTGTGTGTGTTAAATTTCTGTGTGTGTGTGTGTGTGTGTGTGTGTGTTAAATTTCTGTGTGTGTGTGTGTGTGTGTTTCTGTGTGTGTGTTCTTTATTTGTGTGTGTGTGTGCGTGTGTGTGTGTGTGTGTTTCTGTCTGTGAGTGTGTGTGTGTGTGTTTCTGTGTGTGTGTTCTTTATTTGTGTGTGTGTGTGTGTGTGTGTGTGTGTGTGTGTGTGTGTGTGTGTGTGTGTGTGCGCGTGTGTGTGTGTTCTTTATTTCTGTGTGTGTGTGTGTGTGTGTGTGCGTGTGTGTGTGTGTATTGTGTGTAAGAAAGATAGACTGTGTAGGTATGCAAATATATGCCACGTAGCTTATTTTCACTGCTGATGAAATTCATGTTTGGGATGCAGTAGAGCAGATTAACATGCTTCGATGATCTGAAACGCATAGTCTGTTCTCATGTTGTACAACTTTTTAAAGTCTTGGGTTAAAATGATATTGACGCTTCTCAGCTTGCCCAAGAAAGGAAAAAATGGAGCCCTGTTGCTATGAGAGTCAAGAATAAAAGTACACATTATAGTACGATTAGACTGAAAACTGACATTCCTAACCTTTAACAAAACTTTTTTTGCACCACACTGGATCCAAATGGTATAAGGTGACTTAACGTTGTACCAGCAAAAAGTCAGAACATTGCTGATGCTGCCTTAATGTGCTTCCAAGCACAGGGATTCTATTCCATACAATACAGTTACTCTTTCTGACACACACTTCTCGGTTGTGTAACTTCACACATCCTTTACATAAACAAAATTCTACATTACACACATAAAACACCAGGGGGGGAAATATTTCATAAGGTCTAATTAAAGGACCACATTTGTAACAGCAATGGGTGTGGGTGTTTTCATGTGTACGGCAGTGTCAGAGTGAGTAACTTTTACGTGGCATATTTTGATTCATGTTTGGTACGTTTGAATATATTGCTGACTGTTTCTGTGTGCGTGTGTGCATGTGTGTGTGTGTGTGTGTCTGTGTGTGTGTGTTTAGGTGCTGTGGCTGGAGCAGCAGGTGGTGAAGCAGAGACGACGCAGGGAGGTGTTTACTGAGCCGTCCGATCCCAAGTTCTCCCAGCAGTGGTACCTGGTGAGAGCACAGCACACACCCACCATAGATATACCAGCCTGACCCCACAGACACCATAGATATACCAGCCTGACCCCACAGACACCATAGATTTACCAAACTGTCCCCACAGACTCACCACAGATATACCAGCCTGACCCCACAGACACCATAGTTATACCAGACCCTCACCACAGGTTCATCATAGATATACCAGCCTAACCCCACAGACACCATAGATATACCAGACCAGACCCTCACCACAGACTCACCATAGATATACCAGCCTGACCCCACAGACACCATAGATATACCAGACCAGACCCTCACCACAGAATCACCATAGATATACCACACTGCCACCACAGACTCACCATAGCTATATTAGCCTGTCACCACAAACACACACTAGCTAGGCCAGACTATGGCCCTTTGGCAAAGAGGCCTCCTCCCCCTTCCCTTAATGACTTCCACTCACTTCATGGGTAGGGTGTGCCACCTTAAGTGCCACCCAGATGTAATTAGCTGAAGTGGGAGCAGGCAATAAAACCCTTTGTCACACCGATGCCGACTTGACTAAGGTGTGTTCTGTAAACCGCTGCTCGTCATAAAAGGTGCTTCCTACAAATATGAGTTTCATGTAATTGTCAGATTAAGGTATATAGTCAGCTCACATCTACCAAAGGGAAGGTCATCTAAAAAAGGTAGAGGCTGAATTTATAGCCTTCGCCTTAGCGAAGGGATTTAGCTGTACTTTCAGTCAGAGTATACTATGTAACAGAGTGAAAGTCATTAAAAACTAATTTCAGAAAGGGTGTGTGTGTCTGACCCTTTGTTTGGGTTTCAGATGACAGGTAGAGCAATGGGTTGCTATCCCACTCTAGGAGCTGCTGTATCAAACTTTCACAGCTACTCACAAGGCGGGAATGATTAATTTCCCAGCTGGCCTATGCTAATTAATAGCAAATTTAATGAATGCATGTTGGAATCAGATCTTGTTTTTAAGCTCTCTCCATATGTTCCCAAAATAAGAGCAGTAATATTCTTACAGCATCATGTGGTAATGCAGACATTTGAATTATTTTACAAAGTAAAGATTGGACTGAAGGAAATCCAATCTTAACAGCCACTGACCAGACCCTACTAGTTCACAATTCTCAAAAGCAGACTAAATATATTAAGCATAAGCGGTTACGTCATCGTTACAGGGGCATCAATGGGTTAGTCAGTACGTACATTGCTCCTGGTTACCATGGGACCACACTTTGAACTGCGACACTGAGCAAGATAAAACAGCAACACGGAATTTGAATTTTATTTGTTAAATTCTGTTTGAGAAGAAATAGAGAAGGAGAAAGCTAAGGGACAGGGGCTGTACAGGAAGAAGCTAAATATCAGTGCCAAACAGCGGTATTTAGAGGAACTCCATGCAACGGAATAGACCAAAAGCCTGGCCAGTCTTCCATCTTGCTTGCACTTAACTTTAAACTGGAGAACCGACAACACAAAAAAGCAACGGACTATGACTGTGATGAAGTAAAGCAACCTCGCAGAACAAAGGTGGGCGACAAACCATGGGGACAAAACATGCTAACTATGGCGAGCCCGCAGCTTCAGAGTGATTTAAACAGGTGCAACAGGTGCCACAGACACAAGTACAACAGTTCAGCAGACACTTTGTGTCAAACAGTCAGCAACATAGACATTGTAAGGACTTTGCAGCATTGTAAGACTCATTTATTTCATCTGGTTCATCTGGTTAATCATTCATCTACTTCATCTACTTCCACTTTGTCTCCACTAAGGATCACCAGATGTGTACTTACTAGTCTGGAGCCCCTACTAACTCTCCAAGCCAAATCCATCTTTATTAGTCCAGATTATGTCCACACTTACATGCCCAAGAAAAACCCATACTTACTAGTCCAGCTTATGTCCACACAAGCCCCAGCCAAATGCATCCTTACTAGTCCAAGTTATGTTTATACTATGTCCAAGCCAAACCAATACTTTCCAGTCCAGAGTCCATACTAATCTGTCCAGGCCCGTCCCATACTTACCAGTCCAGACCAAGTCCAGAGTAACTTGTCTAGACTAGACCAAATATTGTTTACCATATTCCTACCACCCAGAACAGTAAAGTAAATGTAAAGTAAATGCATCACAGCGTTTATCAGCAGAGTAAAAGGTAAAGGGAAAGAAAGACAGAAAGTATTAGAGAGGAGACAGACTTCCATTAACCCAAGGACCATCTTATTTTTCTTTCCCTTTATTTACATTTTTTCTTCATTCCATTTGTTGATGCCTTCAATCTTTTTATAAGCCAGAGTCATTAAATTCCATTCAGCATTTGTCAGACTGCTGTCCTTTCCTGTACCACAAATACAGAGGCTGCTAATAAGCCAAACAACGCTCTGTGTGTGTGTGGGTGTTTGTGTGTGTATGTGTGTGTGTGTGTGTGTCTGTGTGTATGTGTGTGTTCGTCTCATCATTGTCGGGCTCAGAAAGGCCATGTTTGTTTTGCTTGTCCTGGTTTCACCTCTAATTAGAATGCAACAGGCTTGAGACAGACAGACAGATAGAGAGAAAGAGAGAGAGGAAGAGAAGGAGAGAGGGAAAGATAGAAAAATCAGTTCATGCATAAACTGAAACTGAACATTGCACAAGCAACACCTTTCAGAGTTGAACTATAATCTGCTCCCAGTATCAGCGCCCAGCTTATCACATACACACACACACACACACACACACACACACACACACACACACACACACACACACACACACACACACACACACACACACACACACACACACACGCACACACATACACAGACACACACACACATAATTTAAATTTGCATTAAATTACAAATACACACATCAAAGTCCAACACTAAATATCAACTATGACTTTGATATCAAGACAGCACATACTGTACTAGTGCTTAAACGTTTTAACTAGCACACAAGTTTAGCTCTACACGCCCTTCTTTAGTGTGTTATTTTGGCATCAATGTTATTACTGATGCATCAATGAAGAAAGAACCATAGTTTGAGGCAAAGTTTACCCTAGGCCTAGGGCCTCGCCTTACCAGCAGATCAGCTAGCTGTCCAGGACCTTCCCAGGCTTCACTCACGCCTCTGGCCATGTCTTTCTCTCTCCACCAACACAACAACGCACTACACCACAATACAGCACAAGTAGTGAAACAGATGTTGTAAACCTTACATGTCTTGGACAGAAAAATAGGTGTACCCAGGTTTACCAGCCCGAAATTAATATGCAATAAACAGTTGTGTGAGAAAGGGGTCTCTTCCTAATCCAATCAGATAAGGTGCCAAACCAACGTCTGTATGTTACTTAAAAGACAGGGACAGTTCTTCAGACACCCCAAATGGTTAAGGATAGCAGCTGTTCACACCTCATCTCTTAAACAGACACACATACAATGCTTTTATCCTGATAAGAAGAGTTCCAAGAACACAAAAGTAACCAAGGAATGTAAAATAATAATAAAGAAATGTTTTAATGTTAATTTTTTTATAAGATTATTATTATTACTCAAATTCCTTCAGGGTCAGAGGTCAGCGTCTCCTATTAAGCACCAAGGTTCATTGGAGTCAGACGTTAACTCATCAGTAAAGAGGAGAAGAAGAAAAGGGAATCTAGCCTGAAGCACAAAAAAGTACTGATGACCTTGTTTCAGGTCAGATAGCTATCAGAGGGAGGGTTCAGCACACAGTGTACCCCTAAGCCAAGGTTTTGAGCCTGTTTTTTAACGAAGGTCAATTCTACTCTTTAGGGCAACATGTTTTCTAAATGCTCTCACAACATTTTTGTAGCCCAACCTCAAGGCTTCTAGGAAACATTCACTCAGTATTTCGCTCCCAATGTGTGCTGAGGACCTCAGTTTAAGTCAGTCGGATTTCATTAAATGTTCATGTGGATAGTCGTATGCCGCTGTGCAGCAGCACTGGGGGACACTGAAATAGGAGAGAGAAGTCTCACAGGCTACAGATGCAGCTTGGACAGTAAATATGCCAGTAAGCATGTTGTAGCTCTCTGAAATCAACGTTGTGTCGTACCAAAAGACAGTTCTACTCACCCCAGCTTGTTGTATGAATTCTGTTCACAGATTGATGATGGCCCCACTCCTCTCCTGTGACATTTTTTGTTTGTTTGTTTTAATCTCTGGTGCAGTACTGGCACGCTGAGTTTGTGTGATCACAGGAAAAAAGTTGCTGTGGGAGTCGTGAAGTGACTTATGAAAGGATTTCAGGAGTCAAAGTGTTCTGTGTGAAGGATATTCAGGAATTAAAATATGCTGTTTTTTATCTTCTAGAGTGGAATTCTCTGCCAGTTAACTAGACAAGATAAAAACCTTATTTGACTACACAAGACTAAAAGAATCGTATTTCAAAATAAGTAAAATGTGAAATAGCAGCAGACAAGTTAAAGTGGTGGGCATGAAAAGACAAAATTGTCAGCAGTAGGTATCCAAAGTGATGAATCCGCAGCAGATGTGATATACCAGCAGTGGAAGATATTTTAGTTCTTCACAGTCGTGTTTAGAGCAGATCCCCTTGTAGCTGATATGCCAAGATGAGCCTTGCGACACTCGTCTGGCTCCCAGACACTAGCAAAAATGCTCTTCAGATCTTCCACTCCGCGTCAGAATCTCTGAGTGGCCCGACACGCTGGTCTGTAGCGGGCGCTAATGTGGCACTTCGTCAAGGTGTGCAGGACATCTTGTCAGGTGTCCATGAGTCATAATTTTCCGATGGCAGATGTGTCCATGTGTCACACTATTATGTAGCAGGTAGCTGTGTGTCACTCTGCTACTTCAGTACAGCTTGTAGACAAGCTGGTAAAGCAAGGTGTGAACACCAATGCTTTGGCTTTGATTTCAAGACAGACAGACAGTGCAGGTAGAATATAAGGGCTATATTTCCTATTTGATTTTACCAAGTTCATGACATAGGAACAATTTTAGCCAATCAATTGTGTTGGGAAAAGTGTTGGAATACAAACTCAAGAGGCTGCTGCACATAAATGGAGTATGTCAAAAATTAATTTGGGAAAACGAATAAAGACACCACCACAAACTTTGCATATTACATTGAGAGAAAGTTGCTCTGCCCAAAACTTCAATTTGGCACATAGTGTCAACCCAGGAGAATAGCGCACTGAAATTGGATGAAGTATTTTGGTTTTTATTTATTTATTTTTAAAGATATATTTTTTGCTTTGCTTTTTCCCTTCATTCTCAAGCTGTAATATTTATCCATCTGATTTTAACATTCTGCCAGTATATTGCATCCTGCATATGAAAAGCTTTGTACAGAATCTCAGTCTTCTATCTTTACATTGTAGATTCTATGGGTATCCATATGCACTGGCTGATGACTTTTTTGGAAATTCAAGCAGCCAGCCCTTGGTGGTAAACTTATATTCCTGAAGGATATTCACAGAAGCCATACTGCAAAATATCTTCCCTGTATGATTTGAGAACCTAGGTCAAAAATTACTTTTTTTAAAGGTATTGCTGTTCTGAAATTGCCCCTTAGTGTACAACGCTAGGTAATGGCCTAAAACACCTCCACCTCTTAACTGGAAAACATTTTTGGAGGAAAATTCAAGCAGCCAGCCATTTGTGGTAAACTTGAGTTATATTCCTGAAAGATATTCACAGAAGCCATGGTGCGAAATATCTTCCCTGTATGATTATGAAGGACCTAGCTCAAAAATCACTTTTTAAGGTATTGCAGTTCTAAAATTGCCCCTTAGTGCACAACGCTAGGTAATTGCCTAAAAACACCTCCACCTCTTAAACTGGAAAACATTTTTGAAGGAACCTCATAACAGCAGAGACTAGAAAGTTTGCGCTTCATCTATTAGGAAGCATTATCTCCCCCAGGGAATTCTTTTAGGCAAATGTGAGGCAGTCAGGTGGAAAGCTCAGATAAATTGATGTGGAATGACCCGCGAGGATTACAAAGGGTTGGCACTCCCCTGCATCCACCACCCCACTTAATGCAGGCTGAGCGCTTGGGAGCTGGTGATGTTGGCAGTGCAGAATATGAATATGACCTGGCGCAGCAGGAAATACAGGCTTTTGGTATGGGAATTGAAGCAGTTGGCAATGCAGACTTTGACTATGGGAGCTGGGGCAGGAGGGACTAAGAGCTTTGGGCTTTGACTCTTTTGATATGTAACTAACCATTTTTATAACTGATATTTTTTTCTTCTTACTCTAAATTATTTGTCTGCCCGTATAAAGTATATGTTTGTACATTTTTATGTAAAATATGTTGAACTGCCCTGGTACGAAATGTGCTATGTAAATAAATGTTGCCTTGCCTTACCTTGCCTATGGTAGCTGCTGCAGTTGGCAGCTGGTACTAGGGGGCAATGCAGGCTTTCAGTGTAACAGCTGGTAAGGGTGCTAGGTTTGAGTATGGGAGTTGGTATAGAGAAGCACTGAGTTTTGAGTATGGGAGTTGGTACAGGGAGGCTCTCCCAGCTTTGAGTATGAGTGTTAGTATGGGAAGGCAATGTAAGCTTTAAGTATGGGAGTTGGTACGGGGAGGCACTGTGAGCTTTGAGTATGCGAGTTGGTACAGTATGGGGAGGCAGTGTGAGCTTTGAGTATGGGAGTTGGTACAGTATGGGGAGGCACTATGAGCTTTGAGTATAGGAGTTGGTACGGGGAGGCATTGTGAGCTTTGAGTATAGGAGTTGGTACGGGGAGGCACTGTGAGCTTTGAGTATGGGAGTTGGTGCAGTTTGCAGTGCAGGCTCATAGAGTATGGGATCTGGTAGCGGAGGGTCCTGAGGGAGACTGCATCCCTTGCTCCCTCAGTATAGCTCAGCTCCAGCTCCAGCCTCAGCTCAGCCCCAGCCTCCCTGTGCAGCAGCACACATCCCTACTGATGCCAGCCTCCGTAGACAATGCATCCCTACTGATGCCAGCCTCCGTAGACAATGCATCCCTACTGATGCCCAGCGTCCCTAGCCAATACATCCCCACTGATGCCCAAACTCCATAGCCAATACATCCCTACTGATGCCCAGCGTCCCTAGCCAATACATCCCCACTGATGCCCAAACTCCATAGCCAATACATCCCCACTGATGTCCAGTCTTCCTGTGCAGCAGCATACATACCTACTGATGCCCATCCTCCATAGCCAATACATCCCTACTGATGCCCAAACTCCGTAGCCAATACATCCACACTGATGCCCAGCCTCCATAGCCAATACATACCTACTGATGCCCAGCCTCCATAGCCAATACATCCCTACTGATTCCCATCCTCCGTGTGTAATACATCCCCACTAATCTCCAACATCCATGGGTAATACATCCATACTGATCTCCAACCTCCGTAGCCAATACATCCCTACTGATGCCCAAACTCCGTAGCCAATACATCCCCACTGATGCCCAGCCTCTGTAGCCAATGCATCCCTACTGATGCCCAGCGTCCCTAGCAAATACATCCCCACTGATGCCCAAACTCCGTAGCCAATACATCCCCACTGATGCCCAAACTCCGTGGCCAATACATCCCCACTGATGCCCAGCCTCTGTAGCCAATACATCCCCACTGATGTCCAGTCTTCCTGTGCAGCAGCATACATATCTACTGATGCCCATCCTCCGTGGGTAATACATCCCCACTAATCTCCAGCATCCATCGGTAATATATCCCCACTGATCCCAAGCCTCCGTGGGTAACATAACCCCATCGCCACTAATCTCCAATATCCGTGGGTAATACATCCCCACTGGTCCCCAGCCTCCATGGGTAATACATCTCCATCCTCCTCATGCACACATCCCCATTGATCTCCAGCCTCTGTGGGTAACATATCCCCATCCCCACTGATCTCCAGCCTCCGTGGGTAACACATCCCCACCGATCTCCAGCCTCCACATGCACACATCTCCAGTGATCCCCAGGTAGGACACTCGACAGAGTCAATTCCAACCTCACTGACCTTTTTCCGAACATTTAGGAGCCCATAGGGGATGTTTGCCTTGCAGGCTGGCGGGTTATTAAACCTCCTCCATCTCCTCGGCTCAGCCGTATCACATATTAAAGATATCTGACATCCTCTGGAAAACCTTAAAGTCTGCAGGCTGTTTCACATGCAGAGCATGGGCTCACTTTTTTTTTCCCTCTGGTCAGACAGAGAAGCAGTACCTTCATTTGAGTTCATTTCATCTGCCTTTTATGGCATGCATAATTAATCCTGTGCATTTACAGGGGCATAGCTTTTGCTGTTTTTTTTTTCAGTTTTAAAAAAGCAACCTGCCAGGCATTGTTAAGTATCAAGATATTGAAAAGTGTGTGCATGAATTTTAGAGTAGGTCTGTATCTGAGTTTTGTGAGTTAGAGAAAGACCTGCACTTTGTGTGTGTGTGTGTGTGTGTGTGTGTGTGTGTGTGTGTGTCTAATAAGTACAAATTGTCTGATAGAGTGGTAACAAGACTGTGTTGTTGCTAATAGCAAATAAATAAATCACTATTGGTACATTTGGAGGCTCAGTCAGCATAGTGGTTGGAAGTCAGCAACGAGGTTTATTATTATTGATGCATCAATAGAGAAAGAGCCATGGTTTGAGGTAGTGGTGTGTTCAAAATATCGATATGGCAATATATCGTTGCGGGCCTCTTCACAATACACGTATCGTTACGGAGGGGTCAGTATCGATATTTCACATTTATTCATCATTC
>CM050208.1:19222500-19227500 GCA_027475355.1 Coilia nasus
AGCTCTAGGTCATGCACAGAGCACCTCTCACCCAGCACCAGGTGCTAAGGATGCACTCAGGGAGTCTGGCACATGCTCACAATGCATATTCTCTCTACTTCACCCGACTCTTTCCACCAGCGTAACGTTTTGGCATTAAGTCAGTCATTAATGAAATTTCTCCGTGTCTCTGTAATATGAGTAGTACAGTTAATCCATCTCCTATTTCTCTGTCTTCTTAGAGCTCAGATAGATGAGAGTAATAAAACCATCTCAAATAGATGACAATAATAAAAACATCTGTCCATAATTCGAAAATCGTCTGTCCAGACTTTAAAGCCAACAGAGCTATTCCCCTGAGCTGGAAAACTAGAAATATATTAAGCGTCACGCAGTGGATAAGGTTGCACATCCATAAAACAAATTACATTTCAGCACCAAACCTCACACTCGGAACGTGTTAGATGGGCCTGTTCCTCATTTGCCCTGTGACTTCACACGTATATGCACACATTCTCTAACACTAACACACACACACACACACACACACACACACACACACACACACACACACACACACACACACACATACACACACACTACAATTTCAGGCCTAAATCATCTACTTTTCATCATCTGATGCTGTGGTTTCGTACCTCCCATAAACAGCCCATAAAGTGCCCCATTAACTTGGCTGTGCACAACCTGTTATTCATGACGCCTGCCTGCCCTTGACAGCCCTCTGTGTTTTTCTGTCAGTGTGTTAGCATGGTGTTTGGTGGTGCGGATGTTTCATTAAAGATATTAAAACCTGCACTTGAAATGAAAACGGAATGAATGGACGAGTAAGAATGAATGAATGACTTGTCCTCTGAAGAGGGTTGTTGTTGGCACTTGGTCAGGTTTTGAAAATGAGGAAGATAAAACACGCGTTAATGTATGCGGGATGTGTAATCTTGAGCCGTCGGAAAGAAAGCATTCGTGGCCACCCTCCTGACACTGGAGCTGGGTGATGTGTCCTTAAATCTGTCAGCAACATCGTCCCCTGAGACAGCCAAGGCCTGCTCCAAGTGTAAGATGATCCATGAACGCCTCTCTCTCTTTCCAGCTCACAACATTTTATACACTGTGGGCATAAAAACATTCATGCTTGTGAAATTCTAATTTGTATTTACCACAGAATGTCATGCCTGTTGACTGCTAAAAACAAATAACTTACACTGCTTGACTACAGTTTCATTTAGAGCTGCATATGATTCTTTATCTGTCATTATAAGTCATTTCTTTGCTTTGCTGGAATATTTGCCACATGTACTGTTTCAAATCATCGATCCCTTAAGGCTTCCTCCACAAGTTGCACACGTGTCCAAAAGCATTCCTTCAATTTCTCAAAGTGCATTCCTTTAAGTATAACAGTATTCTGCTCTTTTTAACAGCTTTTTGAAATGTCATGTCCGTATCATCAAATCAATTTTGACGACAGTCTGGTGTTGCAAATTGAGAACCATGCCAAAAAGAAAATGTCAGAACAGATTTGTTAGCACAATGTTGCCGAGCGGGTTGCCAGAATACCCCCAGTTAGCAGGCCAGCTAGCTAGCGTCACTCATGCTGCGGCAGTGCCAACTGTGCCAGTGTTGTTGTGCCGTTGCTGTTTTTCTTTTTCTTTTCCACAAAGGAAGTCTGTCGCTACAGTATGTAGTTAGTACATTCAGGCAGACATCCCAACCTCCAAAAACTCATTTCAGGGAGATGTTGTGCAACCACTCCCCCCACTTCGGTACCCCAGCGAATAAATAAAAGCCCACCTACACTGACAGCTGATTGGGGTTTTTTTGCTGAGTAACCCAATCAGGATGCAGTCTAAACTCACTTTTGGCAATTAAGTAGTTACTGCCTTTGGCTTTGTGGAGCAGCATATGTAAGTCACTTCACAGCTTCTCTCAGTCACTCCTCACTGCCCCCCTTTAAGCTGGCATTTAGGAGGCTTTATTATTCAAATGGGGCGGGGTGACGGTGAGTGGGTTTCAGTTGTTAAGGCTGGCAGCAGGTGCCTCTGCCAGCGGTGGCGGAGGGCCTGGCTTTGGCACGCGCGGTGCCAGGGGCTGCCAGCAGGCACCACGGGAGTACCTTTGCGTCCTCAGTCTGAAGGTGAACTGCTTCTCCCCACGCCAGCTTTCTGCTGCAAGCTCTCCCGGTGTGTGTGTGTGTGTGTGTGTGTGTGTGTGTGTGTGTGTGTGTGTGTGTGTGTGTGTGTGTGTGTGTGTGTGTGTGTGTGTGTGTGTGTCTGTGTGTCTGTGTGTGTGTGTGTGTCTGTGTCTGTGTGCATTTATTTGTGTGTGTGTGCGTGTGTCTATGTGCATGTATTTGTGTGTGTGTGTGTGTGTGTCTGTGCATTTGTGTGTGTGTGTGTGCCTGTGGGCATTTATTTGTGTGTGTGTGTCTGTGTGCAGTTATTTGTGTGTGTGCGTGTGTTAGTGTGTGTCTGTGTGCATTTATTTGTGCGCTCTCCCCACACCAGCCATCCATTGCAGCCTAACCTCATTGGGAGATATCTATGTGTGTGTACACCATGTTTTTATTGCCATGTAATTCACCTACACCAACATAGTGCTGCAACAGAGATGATGCAGTGTGTGTGTGTGTGTGTGTGTGTGTGTGTGCTTGTGTCGCATGCTAGTGTGTGTGTGTGTGTGTGTGTGCTCAGGTGCACACTATTTCTTATGTATTTTCTATTCCTCCATTTCATACACCAGCATTCTTCTGCAGTTTTACCTGGCAGGGGAGTAGTGCATATTTATGTGTGTGTGTGTGTGTGTGTGTGTGTGTGTGTGTGTGTGTGTGTGTGTGTGTGTGTGTGTGTGTGTGTGTGTGTGTGTGTGTGTGTGTGTGTGTGTGTGTGTGAGACTTCCTTTCTACTTCGTTTTTCTACTGTCTTCCATGTAAGCTCACTACTGCAACTGACCGTGTAGTCATGCACACTGTATGTGTGTGTACATATATATATGTGTGTGTGTGTGTGTGTGTGTGTGTGTGTGTGTGTATGTATATATCTGTGTGTGTGCATGCATAAATCTATGTGGGCGTGCTGCTACTTTTTTTTTTCTACTGTCTTCTCCTATGCCAGCCCCCTGCTGCAACTTTACCTGACAGGGGAATATGTGTGTGTGTGTGTGTGTGTGTGTGTGAGTGAGAGAGAGAGAGAGAGAGAGAGAGAGAGGGAGAGAGAGAGAGAGAGAGAGAGAGAGAGAGAGAGGGAAGGAGAGAAGGGAGGGAGGGAAGGATAGAAGCGGGAGAGAGAGAGAAGGAGGGAGAAAGAGAGACGGAAGGAAGGAGAGAGGGAGAAAGAGAGGGAAAGAAAGAGGGAGGGGGACAGAGAGGGAGAGAGAAAGAGGGAGGGAAACAGGCAGAGAGAGAGGGAGAAAAAGGGAGGGAAAGAGGGGGAAAAACAGAGAAAGAGAGAGAGATTTCTGATGTAACTGCATGTATCTGAGGAGGACTGCATCACTGTGTGTGTGTGTGTGTGTGTGTTGGGGGTGGATGAGTGTTTGGGGATATTACTTACTTACTATACATTCAACACCCTTTGTTTTGCTGGATAAAGAAGTAGTTCTCCATCCGATGGACTTCAGTGCTGCAGTCTGGCACTTTCAGTCCAAGCTTCACCAGATAGATACAGACACACACACACACACACATGCCCGGGCGCGCACACACACACATGCCCAGGCACACATACACACAATCACATGCGTACAGACCTACATACATACACACACCTACATACACACACACATAACACACACACACAGACACACACAAACACATGCGTACACACCTACATACACACACATACACACACACACACACACACACACACACAATGAGAGCATGTTAGGACCTGCTTCTCCCTTCAATTCTCAAACAGGAGAGGGACCGCATTGCAATTCCATCTGATAAATCCCCACCCCACCCCACCACCCACACACACACACACACACACATCTCCTTCCCCACCCCAGTTTGAGTGGCCTCCATCCATCACCGTAGGTGTCGATACACACACACACACACACACACACACACACACACACACACACACACACGGCGGCGAGTAAATGGATGGCAGTGTGGCTGTGTTTAAGTGTCTGCTCCCGCCATCTCTTCCAGCAGATATCGGTCATTGTTATCAGAGGCAATGACACAGGCCTCCTCCGGCCATCCCAGTAAATGGCGGCTTGATGGCTTTCATTGTTGTCCCGGGGGCCAGCGGACCGACCTCATGCTGATTGGCCACTCTACGCTACGCCCAGACTTTGAGGCGAAGAACAGGCGCAACTGCTGGAAATGGCAGTGCAATTTTGTAAAGAAGGAGTGAGTCAGAGAGACAGAGAGAGAGAGAGAGAGAGAGAGAGATGGAGAAAGAGGGAGGAAATAGAAGATGCCAAGAGAAAGGAAGAGAAAGGACAGTGTAAGTAAGTGAGTGAGTGAGTGTGTAAGTGAGTGAGTGAGTGTGTAAGCGAGTGAGAAAGTGAGGGAGTGTGTAACTGAGTGAGTGAGTGAGTGAGTGAATAAGTGACACACTGAAAAAATGAAGAGAGGATGAGTAGAAGAAATGCAAAAGAGAGAAAATGAGGAGGGTTAGCATGAGAGGGAGGGAGGTGGGGTGTGTGAGGGATAGTTGAATGGCTTGTAACCAAGGGCAACGTCTCGGAGAAGTTTTCATCATCACTGATATGTGTGTGTGTGTGTGTAATGTGTGTGTGTGTGTGTGTAATGTGTGTGCGCTGTTCAACCCAAAAATAACAAGTCTGGTTCTAAAGGAGACTGCAGGCGTTTCTTGTCACCGGCGTGCTATCGTGACTGGTTCCCTGGGTGGCCCTGTCCGCCATGGGTCATGTCCCCCGCTCACGCGCTCTGCTTCTGGGTCAGCCTCATTATGCCACCGCCATCACCATCACCATACCTCTCCCCACCACCACAGCCTTAATGCGCAACCCCGACTTCAGAACATCCCCAAGCC
>CM050208.1:19232500-19240000 GCA_027475355.1 Coilia nasus
ATAATATATAGTACCCGGTATTATGTCAGAAAAATATCGGAGTATGAAAAATCAGATACCGCCCAGGCCCAGTCTCATGTCATGCCCCTGCTCCTCATACTGCTTCCAGCCTCATCGGTAGGATTGCAAAACAACCTAAGACAAGACCCATCTGGAACTGTTATTTGGATTTAAGGATTTTGCTTTAGATGTGTTGGGATTTTTGTAGGCTAATTGGAACTATCACCTGTGTGGTGCTTATAAAAAAGGACCATAAGGCGCACAGTTTTATCTGTTTATCCCCGAGTTGAAGGCTAAGGGGAGCTCAGAAATAAGCCAGAAAAGGAATCCAATAACAATTTCTCTTTTTTTCCCAGGCCAGCACTTGATGTTTTTCTGCACTGTATTGATTTATCAGTGGCTCACTGGACTTGAGTAGCAAGAGCTCTCTCTCTTTCTCTCTCTCTCTTTCTCTCTCTCTTTCTCCCTCTCTCTCTCTCTCTGTCTCTCTCCCTCTCTCTCTTCCTCCCTCTCTCTCCCTCTCTCCCTCTCTCTCTCTCTCTCCCTCTTCCTCTCTCGCGTTCTCTCTCTCTGTCTCTCTCTCTTTCTCCCTCTTCCCTCCCTCTCTCTCTATCTCCTCCCTCTCTTTCCCTCTCTCTCTCTCTCTCTCTCTCTCACTCTTCCTCTCTCTCTGTCTATCTCTCTTTCTCTCTCTCTCCCCCCTTCTCTCTCCCTCTCTCTCCCTCTCTCTCTCTCACTCTTCCTCTCTATCTCTCTCTGTCTATCTCTCTTTCTCTCTCCCCCCCCTCCTCTCTTCCTCTCTCTCCCTCTCTCTCCCTCTCTCTCGCTCTGTCTCTCTCGCTCTGTCTCTCTTTCTCCCTGCCCTGCATTCTAAGGGTAGGCTGGAGATGAATGCAGTATTTATGGCCACTTCTAGTTATGTGCAGGGGACCGGGTCACGCGGCAGGATTGATCTCAGGTGCCAGAGAGGGAGCTTGGTGTTGGTAATCTCTTCATTAGCAAGCGCGCTCACCCGCCTCCCCAGCCCTATCGATCGGGGGATTTTTATTTTTTTGGCCAAGACCCCAACACGCTCCTGGAAGTGCTAGCCTAATATCTAGGCTGGACATGAGGCAGGGGTTGTCTGCTGTCTACTCTTCGCTCGCCCCTATGCCCTTATTTTCTCTCTCTCTCTCCTTCCCTCTGTCAATTCAGTACATTACATCACACTGTCCACTGTCTTATCCAGAGCGAGTTACAGTTATGTTACAGGGTACAGTGAATATGTAATGGGGTAAATGTGGGGTTAGATGCCTTGCTCAAGGGCACTTCAGCCATGGATGAGGGGGCAGGAGAGCACTGGTTTTTTACTTCCCCACCCACATTCTTCCTACTGGTATGGGATTCGAACCTGTGACCCTCCACTAAGGCTGCTCGATTATGGAAAAAATATGAATCACGATTATTTGGGCCAAAACTGAAATCACGATTATTCAAAGGATTATATTTTGTTTTCCTCAGCAACATGCTTCATTTATTGAAAATGTATTCAAAAACATTTCGAAAAAACATTCTTGTACCTTCGGATTTTCCCTAATACCTTTCTTCGTAAACATTAGTAAGTCTCCTTTGATGTCTAATGTACAAACAGTAGAAATGTGTAATGTATACATCTAATGTACAGTACAAACAGTACTCGATTTTATTTGTTGGTGAGATTGTTTGGCCCTGAAATCGTTATCACGATTAGAATTCGATTACTTCAGCAGCCCTACCCTCCACTCTCAAGACCAACTCCCTAACCACAGCAGAATGAATTCAGTTCAGTTCGTTAGTGGTTTATTGGCATGACAAAATGTATGCGGTATTGCCAAAGCTTTCACATGAACACGAACATGAAGATTAATCCTGGAAATCAGGAAAATCCTTCTTTTTTTTTTTTTACTTAAAAGTACATCCCTTGTAAATTACGCAATTGAAGAAACGCTTGTGTGCTAAGGTATTTGCACATTGCAGTCGCTGTGAGTGGCTTTGTGCTCTGTATATTCGCCTGCTTTTTTGTTCTTTGACAGTCACAAGTACAAAAGGGAAGATTTCCTTTCTTTCGCTGTCCCTTTCTTTCTATGTCTCTGTGTAGTCTATCTCTTTCTCTCTCTCTCTCCCTTTTTCTTGCTCTGTCTCTATCCTTATTCCTCTGTCTTTCTCTCCCTCTCTGTATCTCTCTATCTCTGCCTGTCAGTGTGCGTTTTCCACAGCACAGGCAAGTGCAGAGGTGCAGATCTCTGTCAAAGACTGGAAAGTTTTATGGAAGCTCATTATTGTTTTAGTATTGTGTCTGAAAATCTTCCTTTTTTTCTGTGTGTGTGTGTCTGTGCCTGTGTCTGTGGACGTGCGCGCGTGTGTGTGTGTGTGTGTGTGTGTGTGTGTGTGTGTGTGTCTGTCTGTCTGTCCTGTCTGTCTGTCTGTCTGTCTGTTTGTGTGTATTTCTTTGTCAATGTGTGTGTGTGTGTGTGTGATTGTGCATATATCTATGTGTGTGTGTGTGTGTGTGTGTGTATGCATCTGTGCACGTCCGTTTTGTGTGTCTGTGTGTGTGGCTGTGTGTATGTAGGCACGGGACGCGCTGTGCAGGGGAGGTGGCGGCCGTGGCGAGCAATGGCATATTGCGGTGTGGGCGTGGCCTACAACGCCAAGATTGGAGGTGAGTGAAGGATCATGGGAAATTCAAGAAATATCCCACCTTTGTTTCCATAACAACAACACGGTGTCCCAGCACCTTTCTGCCCCCCTCCTGCCCCTAGCCTCCCCACAGCATGACCAGACTTCATCATCACTCATTTCAGTGTGATGGGTCACTGCACTGTCTGTGTATACAGAGGACAGAGGTGTGTCTGAGGTGTGTGTGCGTGTGTGTGTGTGTGTGTGTGTGTGTGTCATTAACAGTATAGGCCTGCGCTGTTGTTTAGTCCCTCAGGGTTACAGCTGCTGGTGCCTCAGCCTGCATGCTCTAGGAAAGACAGTGGTGTGTGTGTGTGTGTGTTTTGGTTCATATTGTGTAGAAGAGGTTTGGTTCAGATACACAAATCCATCAAATCCGTGACCTTTGGGTTGTTAGCCCCCTCCTGTGCTAGCTGAACTGTGTGTTTGGGTGTGCATGGTAGCCTGTGTGTGTGTGTCTGTGTGTGTGTGTGTGCGCGTGTGTGTATATGTGTATGTGTGTGTTTTGCTAGTGTTTTTCCAAAGGTTAGTGCCAGTGTCTCCAGCCTGGTATGAAGATGAATTTGTGTGCAGGCTGTCCATGCGGACACTGGGTTGTGTGTGGCTGGGTTGAATGGTGTTTGCTCTGCCGTGCTCTCCTGAGTGAGCACGTGTGCTCCCATAGTCAGCCTCTGTTTCCCTCTCTTCCTGCATTACTGACTCTGTCACAGGTAATCACTGCTCTGTCTCTTCATCTCGCTCCTCTCTCTCTCTCTCTCTCTCTCTCTCTCTCTCTCTCTCTCTCTCTCTCTCTCTCTCTCTCTCTCTCTCTCTCTCTCCCTTTTTCCATCTCTCTCTATCACTCTCTCTCTCTCTATCCCTTTCTCACTCTGCTATCCCTCTTTCTCCCTCTCTCTCTCTATCCCTCTCTCCCTATCCCTGTATCTCCCTGTCTCCTCTGTCTCTCTCTATCCCTCTCCCTATCTCTCCATCTCTCTCTCTCTATCCCTTTCTTTCTATCTCCCTATCCCTTTCTCTACCTCTCTTTCCCTGTGTCCCTCTCTCCCTTCCTATCCCTCTCTCCCTCTCTTTCTATCCTTCTCGCGCCCTATTGCTCTTTCTCTATCTCTATTCTCTCGCTCCCTCTTGTCTTCTCCCCATCTATCTTTTGTTCTCACTGTCTCTCTCTACGCTTCTTTTTTTCCTCCTCACTCTCCTTATCCGTCCATCCTTTTCTCTATTCCTATCACTTTCCTATTCCTGTCTTCTCTCTCTCTCTGTCTGATTTGGATGTTGCGTTGTTGCTTTCCTCCTGGTCAGGTTATGATTACCAGTGTTCCGCACAAGGATGGCTCTACTATCTCTGCATCTCCTGCATCTCATCAGTCTCTCTCCCTCTCCCTTTCTCTCTCCCTCTCTTTCTCTCCCTCTTTCCCTCTCCCTGTTTCTCTCTCTCTCTCTTTCTCTCTCTCTCCCTCTCTCTCTCCCTCTCTCCCTTTCTCTCTCTCTCTCTCTCTCTCTCTCTCCCTCCCTCTCTCCCTTTCTCTCTCTCTCTCTCTCTCTCTCTCTCCTCCCTCTCTCCCTTTCTCTCTCTCTCTCTCTCTCTCTCTCTCTCTCTCTCTCTCTCCCCCTCTCTCTCTCCCTCTCTGTCTCCCTCTCTCCCTTTCTCTCTCTCTCTCTCTCTCTCTCTCTCTCTCTCTCTCTCTCTCTCTCTCTCTCTCTCTCTCTCCTCTCCTCTCTCCCTTTCTCTCTCTCTCTCCCTCTTTCTCTCTCATTCCCCCTCTCTCTCTCACTCACTCTTTCTTTCTCTCTACCTCTATATCTTTCTCTTCTTCTATCTTCCTCTATCTCTGTTTCTCCCAGTCTCTTTCATTCCCTTCTTTTTTTAACTCTGTCTCCGTCTTTCTCTCTCTCTTTCTCTCTATCTCTCTCTCTCTCACTCTCTCTCTGTCTCTCTACCTCTCTCTCTCTCTGTCTCTCTCTCTCTCTCTCTCTCTCTCTCTCTGTCTCTCTATCTCTCTGCACTCTGTCTTCTCATCGCCCCATCTATCTGGCTCATCCTCATTCTATGTCTACTCCTCTCCCTTTATGTCTTTGTCATCCTCTTATTCTCTCTCTCTCTCTCTCTCCTTGCTCATTCCCTCGCTCCATGTGTTTTTTGTCTCTCTCTTTCATTGTTCTCGCTAGTAGAGTGTGTGATTTGCTTACTGCTGTCTCAGTGTTTTCACAAGTGTCAGAGGCTTTGACACTTTGTGTACATGTGCGTGTGTGTGTGTGCGTGTGTGTGTGTGTGTGTGTGTGTGTGTGTGTGTGTGCGTGCGTGCGTGTGTGTGTGTGTGTGTGCGTGCGGGTGTTTGGTGTTTGCATCTGCATGCAACTGTTTCATGCTTATCTATGCATCTGTGGGTGTGTGTGTGTGTATGCTAGACAGCAAGGTCAGTGATGTAGTGGAGGCAGGCTCATCTGTGTGTGTGTGTGTGTGTGTGTGCGTGTGTGTGTGTGCGTGCGTGCGTGTGTGTGTAGGTGTGCGTATGCTGGATGGCGAGGTGACTGATGTGGTGGAGGCGCGCTCCCTGAGCCTGAACAACCAGCACATCCAGCTCTACAGCGCCAGCTCATATATACCCCTGTGTGTGTGTGTGTGTGTGTGTGTGTGTGTGTGTGTGTGTGTGTGTGTGTGTGTGTGTGTGTGTGTGTGCGTGCGTGCGTGCGTGTGTGTGTGTGTGTGCGTGTGTGTGTGTGCGTGCGTGCGTGTGTGTGTGTAGGTGTGCGTATGCTGGATGGCGAGGTGACTGACGTGGTGGAGGCGCGCTCCCTGAGCCTGAACAACCAGCACATCCACATCTACAGCGCCAGCTGGGGCCCAGAAGATGATGGAAAGACGGTGGACGGCCCTGCCAAGCTGCCAAGGAGGCCTTCCAGAGGGGTGTTGCAGAGGTCAGACTCACACACACACACACACACACACACACACACACACACACACACACACACACACACACACACACACACACACTCTTACAGCTGCTGTGACTGCCTGAGTGTTTGTGTGTGTGTCTGCCCCTGTACAGTATCTCCCTACACCCTTCACATTTCAGCAAAAATTGGACCATATCTTTTCAAGCGACAATACTACACAAAAGAAATTTCAATATGTTTTTCAGTAGTCAGTGTGCAGCTTGTGTAGCAGTATTAATTTACTGTCCTCTGAAAACAACTTTACACACAGGCATTATTGTGTACATAGCAGCCACAGAAGTGAGTACACCCCACAGTGAACATGTCCAAATTGTGTCAAAATTGTATTTTTTTTTGAGTGAGCACCATTGTTATCTACCACTGCCTTAATATGAAATTCACCAGAGCTGTACAGGTTGTTTTTGTGATCCTTTTCTATTCCTCCATCATGGCATTATGGACCTGGGAGATGTTAGACACTGGTGCTCCTTCATCTCCTGTTTAAGGATGCCCCACGGGTACTCAATAGGGTTCAGGTCTGGAGACATACTTGGCCGCTGCATTACCTTCACTTTCAACTTCTTCAGAGAGGCAGTGGTCATCTTGGAGGTGTGTTAGGGGTTGTTATCATCATGAAAAAAACAGTTGTGTGCCACACATGACTGACATCATTTAAGCCTTAAAAGTTTATTTAAATCTCGTCAGACACAGGATATGGTTTCAGAAATTCATGCGTTTGGACTGCATGTCTGCAGCAAAGGGTTTTCTGGCTTTTTTGTGATCCAGTTTTAAAAGAGGCTTTCATCTGGAAGGACGACCACGAAGACCGAGTTGTTGCACTGTGTTGCATATTATTTTAGCTCTGTCAGTCTGACCTCCCGCCTCTGCAACCTCTGCAGCAATGCTGGCTGCACTCATGCATTTATTTTTTGAAGCCAACTTGTGCATCTAACACCGACTGTGTGGACCAGCTTCTTTGACTGATCCTGTCAATGCCTGTTCTGGCAATGCACCCGTTTTGGAAAACCACCTAATGACTCAAGCCGTGATGGTGTAGCTCAGTTTCATGATGTTGCTGATTTTTTGTAGCATAGGCTATCAGTCTGTAAAACAACATTTCCATTTCTGAAATCCTGAGTTTTCTTTTTTGCCATGAGGAGCCATATTGGTCATCCAGTGGATAGTATGACAGAATTATAGCCAAAACAATAACATGAATACCTCTAATACATGACACATGAATTTGTATGGTCCAGTTGAGCAGACCAAAACACAAAAATGATAAATAGGACAAGTGGGTTTTTATGGTTGAATGGTGCTATTTACACAAAAATGCCTGTGTGTAAAGTTGTTTTCAGAAGACAGCAAATTAATACTGGTACAGAAGCTGTACATTGACAACTCAAAAACATATCGAAGTTTCATTTGTGTAGTATTGTCCCTCAAAAAAGATATAGCATTTTTTTTTTGTAAAATGTGAAGGGTGTACTCACTTTTGTGACATACTGTATGTTTGTATGTTTGTGCTTGTGGGTTTGTGGTGTGTGTGAGTGTGTGTGTGTGTGTATCGGTCCGTCTGAGTGTGTGTGTGTGTGTTTGCGTGGGTGTATGTAGAACATCACTATGTATAGTGTATATGAAAGAGTGTGTGTGTGTGAGTGTCAGTGAGTGTCAGTACTGCCAGTGCTGTAGCCCACAGGGCTGTTGGCATGGATCTGTTTGTGTGTGTGTGTGTGTGTGTGCGTGTGCGTGTGCGTGTGTGTGTGTGTGTGTGTGTGTGTGTGTGTGAGTGAGTGTCAGTGCTATAGCCCCTGGGCCTGGCATGGAGCTGGTGCTGATTTTAATCAGAGGACTCAGAGACATGGA
>CM050208.1:19242500-19247500 GCA_027475355.1 Coilia nasus
GTGCCTAATTGGAGCCTATAGCCTATAAATAAACAAAACAGATACATTTTAGCAGGGGCTGCACGCACGGGCTGCATCCGCATCTGCATCTCATCGTGAAGTCGACTCAACCTCTCTACGAACAGTTTTTAATGTTTATCGGAAAGTAACTACTCAGTATTCTGTTTGAGTGCAATTTTCGGGACATTTAGGGCTTGATTCGGGATTCGGGACAACAGCTTAGATTTCGGGACGGTCACGAATTTTTCGGGACGTCTGGTCACCCTACACAGTCTGGCACACAGCTGCATATCTCACATGGCCAAGCACAGAGCTGCATATGTCACACAGCCCAGCACCACACCGCATATCTCACATGGCACCACACCACACCACACCGCATATCTCACATGGCACCACACCGCATATCTCACATGGCACCACACCACACCACACCCTCATATCTCACATGACACCACACCACACCCTCATATCTCACATGGCAACACACCGCATATCTCTCATGGCACCACACCACACCGCATATCTCAAATGGGCCGGCACAGCCTCATGCATCTCCACAGAGCAGTGCACTTCCTTAATGAGCCTCTAATGTCGGAAAACACAGAGATCACCGCCAGACAGCGGCCCTACCCCAACTCATTAGCCCAGTCCAGGGAGAGAGGGAGGGAGAGAGAGACAGAGAGCGAGAGAGAGACAGACAGAGAGAAAGAGAGAGTGGGGAGACAGACAGAGGGAGTGAGTTAGAAAGGTGGAGACAGCCGCCCTACCCCAACTCATTAGCCCTGCCCAGAGAGGAGGAGGGCGAGCGAGATAAACAGACAGACAGACAGACAGAGAGAAAGAGAGAGTGGGGGTGGGGCAAAGAGAGACAGAGAGTTAGAAAGGTGGAGAAGGCACCTGACCCTGGGGAGACGCAGGCTAAACCAGGTGTGTTACAGATGTGTTAAATCAAAGACAGATCAATTTAGCCTGGTAAACCAGCCCCTCGTACTTCATTTCATTTTGTACAGGGGGTCTGGGCCAGACACCGTCAGAAACGATTTCTTCCTGGAGGTGTGCTCTGCCGAGGTTTAAAACAAGTGCCTCTGCCTTTACCCAATCGCCAATGCCTGGTCGTCACGTGTGCAATTAGCCTACCTACGCACTACAATTCAAATGTAGCACACAAGGTCAACGTTATGGCTAACGAACACACCCTCTGTTCGCTGATTGGATCGGTCTTGCTGGGGCCGACTAAATGACCCTCAACAGATTCCAGTCCAGACCCTCTGTACAAAATGAAATTAAGTACAAGGGGTGGGTTTACCAGGCTAAGATCAATTAGCTTCCACTTCCGTAATCGATGGAACTGGCTACACCAGTTGCGACAGCACTACATACAGATGCACCAAAGCTGTAGGAATAGACTCGCCTTCTCTCTCTCTCTCTCTCTCTCTCTCTCTCTCTCTCTCTCTCTCTCTCTCTCTCACTCTCTCACTCTCTCTTTCTCTCTCTCTCTCTCTTTCCTTCTCTCTCTCTCTCTCTCACTGTCTCTCTCACTCTCTCTCTCTCTCTCTCTCTCTCTCTCTCTCT
Source organism: Coilia nasus (assembly GCA_027475355.1). Taxonomy (NCBI): domain Eukaryota; kingdom Metazoa; phylum Chordata; class Actinopteri; order Clupeiformes; family Engraulidae; genus Coilia; species Coilia nasus. Next base: position 19,244,076 of record CM050208.1, read on the forward strand.
CTCTCTCTCTTTTTGACGCAAGGTCCACACTGTCTTTTTATAGGAACAATAGTGTCTGAAGATGTTTTGAAGTGCATATTTATGTATGTAGGCTATGCGTGTAGGCTAATTAAATAATAGCAGCCTTTAGACCTGTTACCATGGAGATATAACTGTAGTCTATTGTCTAGCCTACAGGCTGCTGCTGTATGGGGATGGATAACTTAAAACAGATACTTGAAGTTGGGCAAAATAAACTTTTATATGATCCTAGTGAAACCCTCCTCAAGGACAATATGAGAAGAGATTCAGTGTGCTGGAAAACTGCAAATCCAAAATGAAGTTGTTCTGCTTTTTATGGCTTTTTGGTGCAGCCAGTAAAGTCAGAAGGGAAAAAGTATGATTGTAGAACCCAACACAAACCTAGCGTATCCAGTGTAGCTCTAGTGCAACTCACTCACCCTGCCCAGAGATAGATGGGGAGAGACGAGGAGAGAGAGATGGGGAGGGAGGGAGGGAGGGAGGGAGACAGAGGGCGAGACAGAAAAATAAAGAAGTGGAAAATTGAGAGACTTTTCACACCAGTAGTATAGCAAGAAAGTGGCAGAAGGAGAGACAGGATATGAGGGAGAGAGAGTGGGGAAGTGACATATAACATGTAAGAGAAAGAGAGAACTGTAAAGGCCATATGACAGAGAGGGGGAGTATGGGAGAGAGGTAGGGCTGCACAAAATACCGAAAATATCGTTATATCGCAGCATACGGTATCATGATACACAAACCATGGCTTAACTGGAATAAAATAAATGTCCCATTTATTCCAGTTCCATGGTTCCACATATGAGGATATTTGGGAAATCAAATGGAGTCTTACTGCCCTTGATATCCACCCCATAGGCTGCGCACTGGCTACGGCCTAGCGGTGAAGATTAAGCTGAAAGATGTTAAAACTATATATTGAAATATCTGTTTATTTATCTCAAAACCTATCGTCATCGCAACACCCAGCAATGTTACCGCACATCGCACATTTTTCAAGTACTATTCAGCCCTAGAGAGAGGTATGGACATATTAGAAAGATGGATGAAGACATGAAAGAGAATGTAAATTAGCCTGGGACTTACTCTGGTATAATGCACCAAATGGACACATTTATGCTTAAACTTGTACATGGTCCTTAATAAAGAAGATAAATTACAAAATTGGAAGTGGAAAGCCAGAGAAATAGAGAGAGGTCATGACAAAGAGGACATTGAAAGGATAGAGAGAGAGAGAGAGAGAGAGAGAGAGAGAGAGAGAGAGCATGTGACAGGGGGAGAAGAAGAGAAAGGACACGTGAGCAAGAACAGAAGACCTCAGAGTTAAGGGGTGAGGAGTGAGGGAGGGAGGGAGAGAGAGAGGGAAGGAGGATAGTGAATCCCTGTGCTTTAACATGCACCCTACTCTACCGTCCTTTAGTTGGGGGAGGTGGTATCAAAAGAGCTAAGTTGTATGCAACTGGACTTCTTGAAGTTGGAGCTTGAAGTTGTTTCCCCTTTCAGCTAAAACGCTTCTTCAGTTCTGACCTGATGTTGGAAAAGCAGGAGCTATATCTCTGGACCACTGGAGATAGAGCGGTGAGCTGTAGACCACACCCCTCATCACGTGATGAAAGGGTCACATGAGTCAACCATTAACATAAATCAAAGTGTGAATTGGAGCGAGAGTCATTATGATCATGGGATCCAGAGAATGAGAACTGCTGTGATGGTGAGGAGCAGTTAAACTTCCTGGGATGAGATCTCAAGGCAGAATGGTTTGTTCTGGGGCCCTCCTCTGTTCAAAGTGGGGGGTAAACGTATGAATTTAGCTGAAGCAATGTGAGAATCACAGTCAAGCTGGCACACCCACTGTGCAGAGTGCTGTGTCAGTAAGGATTTAAGACGAGGAGACAAAGAGACAGCCTCATTAGGGCGCGGCTTTGGAGGAGCCTCTCCTAGATGGGCAGAAATGGATGGGTTGTTTGTTTGAGGGATGTACACTTTTGAGCAATACATAAATGAGCAAAACAAATGAAAACAATGTCAGAAAAGAAAAATGCTCTTCAGCTCATAAAAGCCGACAAGCAGGAAGTCTTAGTGAAGGAGAAGGCGAGCTGTTTGCCTGTAAGAGTCTGTCTGCATACGTGCGTGCGTGTGTGTGTGTGTGTGTGTGTGTGTGTGTGTGTTCGAGTATGTGTGAAGGTGTGTGTGTGTATGTGCGCAACAGTCTATGTGTGTGCAGATATACATATGTGGGTGCACGTGTTTGTGTGTGTGGTCTTTCAGCAAATGTGTGTGTGTGGTCTTTCAGGAAAGGTGTGTGTGTGTGTGTGTGTGTGTGTGTGTGTGTGTGTGTGTGTGTGTGTGTGTGTGTGTGTGTGTGTGTGTGTGTGTGTGTGTGTGTGTGTGTGCGGGGGCGGCGTAAACGTGGCATTTCTATTTCTGTGTGGAGTTTTGCGGAGCAGGAGCAGGGGCCAGAGCAGTAAGCTCCAGTGATTCATGGTTAGATTATCCTCGCCAGTGGAGCTCTGCTCAGATGAGCAGAACCAGAAACCCCCTACCCCCTATATTACTTCTCTGTTCCCCCCATCCCTTTATCCTTGCCCCCTCTTTTCCTCTACTCCTCCCTCTCTTCCCTCCTCTCCTCTTCCATCCCTCCCTCTCTTCTCTCCTCCCTTCCCATCCCTCCCTCTCTTCCCTCCTCTCCTCTTCCATCCCTCCCTCTCTTCCCTCCTCTCCTCCCCCCATCCCTCCATCCTCCCTCTCCCTTCCCTCCCTCCCTTCCCTCCTCCCCCCATCCCCCCTCCTCCCTCCTTCCTTCTCCCTTCCCCATCCCTCCCTCTCTTCCCTCCTCTCCTCCCACTATCCCTCCATCCTTGCCCCCTCTTTTCCTCTATTCCTCCCTCTCTTCCCCCTCTCTTCCCCCATCCCTCCCTCACCTCCCTCCTCCCTTCCCATCCCTCCTTTCCCCCTGTCACTATCACTCACTTTCCCTCATCTCTCCATCCTGTTCTATTTCTCACTGGTTTGATGGCTCACCCTCTACATCTCTTTCCATCTCTGTAACCTTTACTCCTTTTCATCTCTCCTTCCCTCTCTCTCTCTCTCCATCTCTTTCTCTCTTTCTCTCTTTCCTTCTTCCTCTCTCTCTCCCTTACTCTATCTTTCTCTCTCTTTCCTTCTTTCTCTCTGTCTCTCTCTCCCTTACTCTCTCTCCCTTACTCTCTCTTCCTTACTCTCTCTCTCTCTCTCTCTCTCTCTCTCTCTCTCTCTCTCTCTCTCTCTCTCTGTCTCTTTCTGCCTCTCCTTATCTCTTTTCGTGGTATATTTCTCCCTGACTGGCTTGCTCCTCCTCTCCTGCGGTCTGTATGCCTTTCCAGCTCAGTACCCATATCCATTTTCATCCATTTTCATTTTCATAGTCT
>CM050208.1:19257500-19270000 GCA_027475355.1 Coilia nasus
CTCTCTCTCTCTCTCTCTCTCTCTCTCTCTCTCTCTCTCTCTCTCTCTCTCTCTCAGGTGTGCTGTCCCAGTTGACCCTGGTTCTGTACGGTACTGGATCCACTGCTGCTGACCCAGCTGTGTCCGAGCTCAGTCGACCGTCCAACAACAGCTGCAAGACCTTTGACCCACAGCAAATCTGCATTGGTGAGACACACACATATACACACACACACACACACACACACACACACACACACACACACACACACAAATTCTTTCAGAATACTCACCAAAGCCACACACACTGATTCACTTACACACCCTTCTTCTGACTTACATATCCTCATTTGGACACACGCTTGCTTGCCACAGGATAAAAGTCACTGTGGCGGTGGGAGCTGCTCTTTCAAGCGTCTACACTGCCATGTGCCAGGTCTGTGGGTTACGCAGCAGTAACTGTACCCCACAGGTGCTGTGTGTCCTCACAATACCCTATGGCATCATTCCCTGACTCGACTCGACTCAACTCATCACTGCACTCAATCGCCCCCTCATTTCGCAGCAGGGGGGAAGGGGGCAGACATACAGCATGCCAAGACTAGCACAGATAGCAGACAGCAGCAGCCGTGCTGCTAGCATTAACATTACCTCATACAAAACCAATGTGACTAGCACAGGTAGCAGCAGCACTGCTAGCATTAACATTACCCATACAAAACCAATGTGACTAGCACGGATAGCAGCAGCAGTAGCATTAGCGTGTTCCATATTACACCAATGTGACCAGCACAGATAGCAGCAGCAGCACTGCTAGCATTAGCATGGTCCGTACTAAACTAATGTGACTACCACAGATAGTGCCAGAAGTCCTCTCAGCATTAGTGTTGTCCATACAAAACCAAATGTGACTACAGCAGATAGCGGCAGCAGCAGCACTGCTAGCGTTAGCGTTGTCCATTCAAAACCAATATGGCAGAGCACACACCTTCAGACTCCCAGTTTAGCTGTCTAATCTCTGGCTGTGCATTGCATTTGTTACGCTTTTATCAATATTGGAGCAGCCTTGTGCAGGCCGTGCTCATTGCCATGCAGTATGCACGCACATGTGCAGGGGAGTGTGTCCACTGAATAATCACAGCTCCCCACTAAGTGTGTGTGGGTGTGTGTGTGTGTGTGTGTGTGTCAGATACTACACACATTGCAAAACTGTTCTGCCTCATTTCAGATGACATTAAAATGTATCTTCGTTAATAAATGTGTGTGTGTGTGTCTGAGTCTAAATTTGCTTGCGTGGGTGTGTGTCAGGCTCAGCAAAGATCTGCTTGTGTGTCTGTGTGTGTGTACGTCTGTGTTGGTATGTATGTATGTGTAGGTGATACTCTTCATAATGCAAAGCCGTTCTACTTCATTTCAGATAAAGCTTAACCGTATTATGAGCAAATATCTGCGTGTTTGTGTGATACTCCTCACAGTGGAAAACTGTTCGACTTCATTTTAGATAAAACGTAACTGTAATATAGGCAAATGTGTGTGTGTGGTGGAGGGGTGATACTCAGAATCATAAGTGTAGTGTATTAACTGTAATATAAGCAAATACTGTGTGCGTGTGTGTGTGTGTTGGTGATACTCTACAAAGTGCAGAGCCATTCTACTTCATTTCAGATTATACTTAACCGTATTATGAACAAATATCTGTGTGTGTGTGTGTGTGTGTGTGTGTGTGTGTGTATGTCTATTTTGTCCTCCCCCAGAGTGCAGCCCGGGCTTCTCGCTGTTCCTGCAGGGCTGTGTGAAGGTGTGCCCCCCGGGCTTGGTGGCGGGCGCGCAGCAGCTGAACGTGTCGCTGGAGAGCTGGGTGGAGCTGTCGTCGGTGCAGGCCTGCCTGCCCTGCCACCCCTCCTGCCTCACCTGCTCCAGCCCCGAGCCCGCCGACTGCCTCTCCTGCCCCACGCACAGCCACCTGCTGCTGGGCTCCTGCCTCAACCAGGGCCCCGTGCAGCGCAAGTCCCCCACGGGGGGCAGGGACGGGGGGGTGGTAGAGGGGGAGGGGGAGGGGGAGGAGAAGGAGGAGGGAGGAGGAGGAGGCGCGGCGAGAGGAGGAAGGGTGGAGTCCGTGCCTCACGAGTCGTCCGGCCGGCTGCCCGTGCTGGTGGGCGCGCTCAGCTGTGCCTTCGTCCTGGCTGGCGCCGGCGCCGTCATTGTCCTGCTGCTGCACTCGCGCTCCTCTGGCGCCCCCGGTGGCCGGAGGACTAAACTGCCCTCGCTGGCGTCGGCCGGGGAGGGGCTGAGGGTGGGCCTCGGGCTGGGGCTGGGGTTGGGCGGCCGTGACGGGGGCTTAGGGGCCAGGGTGTCCTACCGGGGAATCCCCACCGTGTGGGGGGACGAGGAGCTGGCCGATGGCGACTGCGGCTCGGACTCGGACAATGAGGACTTTGACGGGCAGAGCGAGAGGACGGCCTTCATCAGGACTCAGAGCTCTCTGTAGCACTCCGCACTACCCATCCCCCCCCCCCCCCCCGCCCCCAGGAGCCTCCTCTTCCTCCACCTTCTTCATCGCGGAGCAAAGCCTCCTCTCCCTCCATCTTCATCATCAAAGAGCAAAGCCTCCTCTCCCCATCGGCCCCGACTCCTGCTGTGTCCTAATCTCTTTTATCCGGATGTACCTTCCTTCTCTCTCTCTCTCTCTATCTTTCACTCTCCATTTCTTTCTCTCTGTTTCTATCTTTCTTCCCCTCTTTCCCTGTTTTGCTCCCTCCGTGTCTCTCTGCCCCCCGGTCTTTCTCCCTTTCTGTCTATCTCTCTGTCCTTCTCTCTTGTTCTGTCTCTCCCTCCCTCCCTCCCTCTCTCTCTCTCTCTCTCTCTCTCTCTCCCTCTCTCCCCTCTATCCCTCCCTCCCTCTCCCTGATGAGTTCTGCTGGTGTGTTGTGGATGAACAGGCGGATGGCTGTGTGAGTGTGTGTGTGTGTGTGTGTGTGTGTGTGTGTGTGTGTGTGTGTGTGTGTGTGTGTGTGTTGGGGGGGGGTCAGACCTGCCAAAGCTGCGTCTGTCTCAGCAGCAGGGCAGGTAACACCCCCACCACCCAAACACACACATTTGCAAACTCACACACACACATTCGTGCACACACACATTCACACACACACACACACACTCGCACACACATCAGAACACACACTGACACACACACACATAGGAACACACAGGCACCATGCTCAGGCGGATGTCCTGGGGGTGCTGCAGGGCCCAGTAGCAGGTGTGAGTGTGTGTGATGGACAGAGGGAGGAGAGGAGAGGAAGGCAAATGGAGGGAAACAGGATTCATGCTGAAGGTTGGATTAGACAAGCTTCCCTGTAGCCTGAACCCCCAGACTACACCCCTCGACCCCCTCACACACACACACACACACACACACACACACACACACACACTCCCATCAGTGATGCATTTTTATCCTGTTCATACTATGCTTTAAAGAGGGTATACACATAAGCAAGGCTTGTGTGTCAGCGCAAGTGTACGCAAGTGTGTCTGTGTGTGTGTGTGTGTGTGTGTGTGTGAAGATGTAGGAGGTGAACCCAAGGGCTGTAACTGTTTGCACTAGTTCTGAGAGTCCTGAGTGTCATGTAGAAGTGTTGACAGCGTCGAGGTGAGTTACACAGCTGCTGCTGGGCGTAGCCAAAAGAAGCTCGATTCCTGTTCCAGCTGCACTCCGCCCACTGAGGTCACACTCCTTCGTTAGGCCCCGCCCACTGAGGTCATAGTAGCAGCGGCAGGCGGGTTGCCTGGTTGCTCTCAAGTAGAAACTTGAGGCTGTATTACAGTAATCATTGCCTCACCTTTCAGCACCCAACAGCAACACCAGTATGTATATGCAGAGCAAGGTATAATTTAGTCATTAGATAGTGTGTGTGAGAGTCTGTGTGCGTGCTATGGGTTGATAAATGGTGTGTGATTCATAAGTAGCAGTGAGAAGCAGTATTAAAGGATTAGTTGATAGAGAGAGCACGCACACACACAAACACGCACACACTCACACACACTTGTATCGTTTCCCAATTATCCAAAACAATGCAGTAGGAAATTTCCCCTCTGCCTTTTCAGCAGAGTTTTATTGTTTTATTGTTTGAGTCACGGGGTATTTACAAGTGCTTTACAGTCCGCTCTGCATCAACATGATTTTTGGAGGAACCAAAAGTTTTTTTTTTTTTTTTTTCTGATGCTTTTTACAATTGCTTTCATGATAGATTTCTCAGCGCTGCCACTGAGAACATTTTCTTCCTTTCTTTATCCCCAAAGATGCTGTATTGATTTTTCAGGTCTTGAGCTGAAACGTGTCTCTGTGAGTTTAATTATGGCATCATAAAAGAGAGAGTGGGCGTCTCTGTGGGTGTGTGTTTCTGAAGGTTGAAGCATATCTCTTACGATTGTATCATTGAGCACACGGGAGGTGAAGAAAAAGGTTTGTATTTTGTATGTGTGTGTGTGTGTGTGTGTGTGTGTGTTGAGGGGTGGGTTGGGGCCTGAGTATAAGAGAGATGTTAGCACAAAGCAGCCTATTTTAAAATTTAATACATTGGATCTGTTTTTCTAGCTTTTACTGTATTTAACGGATGTTGATACAATGTATATTAAATTAATTGTTAAGAAACATCGGCGCAGTGTTTTGCATCATTTTTGCAAGTGTGCCTGTTGCCCAGGGCCCAACGTGAGAGGAAATGTTGAGATAAGGAAATGAGAGAAAGAGAAGGCTAGCCTTCTATCACTAATGCTATCACTAATGTTCTCGCATGGGGTTGTAATATGCGGATCCTAACAAAAATAATAATGATAAAAAGTGTGAGACGCCAGTTGGCATAATGTCTCTCATCAATCAGCATGATGCGACGCCAGAGGCTTCCTCTGCAGAGATTCTCTCGCCGCTCATCTGTTCTGTCGGAGAGGCGCGGAGCGGGAGAGGAGAGGGGTCTCGGCCGCAGCTTCAGCTGTCGGACACGGATGTGCTCGAGCTAATGGACTCGCCCTGTGGAAGTGCGCGCTTAAATACCCTGTATAATTAGCCCAGCTGGAAGGAATGTGCGCTCGTTATGAAGTTTAGGGGATATCTATGCCCACCACAAAGAAACAAGAGTTGACTTCAACTCTAGTAGACACACTTTCTCAAACATGCAAAAAAGACAAAAAAAATGCAAATGGCTTTGTTCACATCGACCTAATGCTTTGCATGCTATGAACACAAATTGTATCATGTCATCTATTTTGCACAGTTATGGGTCTTTTCTTAAACCTGCATTGCTTTCTGTATTTGCATTAGCCTGCCTTGGCGGAAGTTTGCCACTGTCTGTGAAGACAGCCTGTCCTGTCTTATATCCCCTGGCGATGCGGTGTTTTTATGGGAATCCAATAAGCTTGCGCACACGGTCTGGAATGCTTTATAGCACAACAAAGTAACAAAAGCACTTAAAATTGCAAGTAGGCCTAGCCTAGAGCAAAAATGTGAATTGGTATTATATGTCGGATTTGTTAGGCTGATTGGTTTGACACAAGCGACCCCGAAACACCTCTACCAGAACATTGTGTCCATCCATCCTAAACAAATATCGGTAACAAGCATCCCCATATAGCCCACAAAAGGAATGAGAAAAACGTATTTTTCCATAGGCCTCTGTTTTTCAACCACTCTTTGTGTGGAGCCAACAGACTCGTTCTACGTGGAGTAGCTTTATTTGGTCACTTTTCGCTATAACATTCAGTGGTTTGTTAGGTCATTAAAACAGCGGAGTTAAAATGATGATACACCAGGCAACTTTTAAGCAATGTTGCTGAGCAACGTAACTAACAGATGTTGTTCAGGCACTTTATCACTGATACCGGGCATTACAATTTCACCAGGAGAACTTAGACCAGCAACAGGCAACATTTACGATCATCTCGTCAAACAATTAGGAGCCAGTCACATTGTTGCCTGACAACATTGCTCAAAAAGTTGCCCTCTGTATCATCAGCTTTAAAGTCAGCAGATGACAATAAATGACAACGGAGCTTGAATTCACTATAGAGCTAATACTCTGACCAGAGTGTTGAGACCGCGGTTAAATTGGTTTGATATTGGATATTGGATATTCGACACATCCAAAGACACCCATATAACTTCTGATGTATATCACCGATTCTTTTCAAACAACTTGTGATGTCTTCATGATCATCCAGGGTATATATCACAAGACAGTAATTATTTAAAAATCATACTTTGAGCCGATTTAATGCATCTTTGTGAATTCAACACCCATATAACTTCTGATATATATCACCGATTCTTTTCAAACAACTTGTGATGTCTTCATAATCATCCAGTGTATATAGGCCTATCACAAGACAGTAATTATTTAAAAAATCATACTATGAGCCGATTTAATGCATCTTTGTGAATTCAACACCCATATAACTTCTCATGTATGTCACCGATTCTTTTCAAACAACTTGTGATGTCTTCATGATCATCCAGGGTAGGCCTATATATCACAAGACAGTAATTATAAAAAAAAATCATACTATCAGCCGATTTAATGCATCTTTGTGAATTCAACACCCATATAACTTCTCATGTACATCACCGATTCTTTTCAAACAACTTGTGATATCCATCATCATCCAGGGTACATATCACAAGACAGTAATTATTAAAAAATCATACTTTGAGCCGATTTAATGCATCTTTGTGAATTCAACACCCATATAACTTATGATGTATATCACCGATTCTTTTCAAACAACTTGTGATGTCTTCATGATCATCCAGGGTACATATCACAAGACAGTAATTATTAAAAAATCATACTTTGAGCCGATTTAATGCATCTTTGTGAATTCAACACCCATATAACTTATGATGTATATCACCGATTCTTTTCAAACAACTTGTGATGTCTTCATGATCATCCAGGGTATATATCACAAGACAGTAATTATTAAAAAATCATACTATGAGCCGATTTAATGCATCTTGTGAATTCAACACCCATATAACTTCTGATGTACATCACCGATTCTTTTCAAACAACTTGTGATATCCACATCATCATCCAGGGTACAGGTTGTGATATATACCCTGGATGATCATGAAGACATCACAAGTTGTTTGAAAAGAATCGGTGATGTACATGAGAAGTTATATGGGTGTTGAATTCACAAACATGCATTAAATCGGCTCATAGTATGATTTTTTAATAATTACTGTCTTGTGATATATACCCTGGATGATCATGAAGACATCACAAGTTGTTTGAAAAGAATCGGTGATATACATGAGACGTTATATGGGTGTTGAATTCACAAAGATGCATTAAATCGGCTCATAGTATTATTTTTTAATAATTACTGTCTTGTGATATGTACCCTGGATGATGATGTGGATATCACAAGTTGTTTGAAAAGAATCGGTGATGTACATGAGAAGTTATATGGGTGTTGAATTCACAAAGATGCATTAAATCGGCTCAAAGTATGATTTTTAAATAATTACTGTCTTGTGATAGGCTATATACCCTGGATGATCATGAAGACATCACAAGTTGTTTGAAAAGAATCGGTGATATACATCAGAAGTTATATGGGTGTCTTTGAATGTGTCGAATATCCAATATCCAATATCAAACCAATTTAACCGCGGTAGTGTTGAGGGAGAAATTAAGATCTTTGCTCCAACACTGCGGCTTGGTGTGACGTAATCTCACTCAAGCTGCACGTTTAGCGCACCCCACATCATAGCGCACCTTGATCGTAGCCTATCTGCCACTTCACGCTGATCATGTTATGAGGATTTTGTCCGCTTAATGAGGTAACGGGTCAAACCTGGTTTTTTTTTTTGTTTGTTTTTTTTATATATGAACGCATAGGCTACTGGCAATGGAATTACTCCTGGCAGCCGTATAGGTGGCAAACTGCTGACTGGCTCTTTGGCGAGCCAGGTTGATGTTTTATTGTTGAGTCCATGAATAGGCTGATCCATCAATTACTTTTTCAGAAAAGAATGCAAAACATTTTCTTCCTAGTTTTCCACGTCATCCTCTGGTAGAATTCGGGCCTGCCTAAATCTGGCATCTTTTGTTAGCGACAGCCATTAGGCTATAGTTGCCCTTTCAAATACACTCCATCTCCATTGCTCAGGACAGAACTGCTCTTTCTCAACTGCATTATTTTTATAGATCAAATTCTACAGCCTTGCTAAACTGGGCGAAATCAAAGCAGCGAATATGCCTAGCCAACAAATCTTGGTGACCAGACTTAGAATAGCTTATGGAAGTATTTGACACATCAGACTCTCCCTTATTAAATCCTGACACTGGAAGATAGTCTGCACAGGCTGTCAAATCCATACCAATTTAAAAATATATAATAAAAAAAATTCTATGCATATATATATATATATATATATATATATAACAACACACAAAGCACCGATTTAGATATAAGATGTATACAGACAGCCTACGCTGCTCTTTTTTTTAAAAATAGATGAAGGGGACAAATATGAGTGCATCAAAGCCATGACATTCATCTGAAAAGGTACGATCATTTAAAATAGTGGGCGTTAGCCTTTGGGTTCGAACAAAGAGTGAGATGCTTGGGCATTCCGCGCCTCTTTGCTGCCCCCTACCGGTAGCCGGGAAGCGCTGGGGAGATGACGCCCATAAAATGAAGGTCCACACAGATCCACTGTCCACGTTGCTACCGAGTTAGTTTTCTTCGTAAAAAGTTAGTTTTCTTCATCCTCAATGTAAAAGCACTGACACCCGCCTACATTATGACATTATAAATGCAATTCACATTTACATACCGAATCCTATCTACTGATACAGTAAAAATGCACCCCACTGAACATAGCAACCATTCTCTAAAAGCCTTCTCTTGTAGTGTACAAGGGACAGCAGTGCCTATTAGCAAAACCCAGACATTTCAGTCGCTCTTTGTGCTATGCCTTTGTGTTTTGCTTTGTAATAAAAGACTACATTCCAGACACTGGCTTCCATGTCTTCTCTTTATTCAAAGTAAAATTCTTCAGCTGCTCAGCGTGGCATTTTCTCCTGGATGCATCATTTAAACACACTCAGAAGACCAGTGCCCAGGATAAAAAATAAATAAGCAGTTCACCTTCATCTGCAAACAAACCAAGTCTTAACAGCAAACAGCACACAGAGAAGACAGCTACAGAGAGCCAATGAGAGGGCAAGAGGAGGAAAAGCCTTAGAAGGAGTGTGAAATAAAAAGAAAAAAGGAGGGGGGGGGGGGAGGGGGGGGGTGGCAGTGGCTACATTATGCTTCCAGTAAGTGCAATGACACCCATGTAGTGCGATGAAGCAGCTCTAACAGGATGTAGTCATCGTACTGGTATAGTGTTGGCAGATATTGGGGGTATTGTTAGGGGGTAAAGACTGCACGTGACTGCAGTTGTATCAAAATGCATGATCCTGCACACACACAGAGGGACTTGTGGTTAGCCCCTAAAGTGACTGTACTGTGTGGCTTGAGATGTACAGTGAGTGGATGTAGTGCTGATCTACTGGAGTGTCAGTGGAGTGTGATGAGCAAGTGAGTGTCGTTATGGAGCGAGTGGGCGGTTAGTGTTATAGTGGGAGAGTGACACTGGAGAGAGCCCGCTTGTAAACAGGCCTCCTGGAGTGTTTGAATGGCAGTGTTGGCCAGAGGGAGGGTCTCAGGCTGTTTGACGGAGGTGTGCCTGAGTGTCATGGAAGGTCACCATGAGATGATTGACAGGTGCCAAGAAAACATCAGCTTTGGTGGAGTCTGATTGAAACACATCTTCAGGATCAGTAAACGGTCAATAATCTGATTCCACAATAAATAACAATAATTACAATACAAATAATAATACAATATTGCTGTCAATTTGTGTTTTAATGATACCTAGTTCATTCTGCCTCCCCCTTTACTACAACTAAAGCTGACAGAGACAGGAGAAAGGGAGGGGGCAAATAGACCTTAAATCATCCCCCCCTTTTAAGTAGCAAAAGAAAAAAAAAAGTCATGATCCATTTGAGTGGCTGTGTGAGTCACTGTGGAGCAGACTGCACTAAGCATCTCTCCCAGCAGCTGCTCAATGTACCAGATAGCACAAGCTTCCGAGAGTCTCTGCTCTTCACACTCTCCCACACGTCACACTCCACCCACGCACCTACCACGCCGGCCTTCACGGAGGTGCCAATGACGACGACGACGACCACGACCACAACAACTCCACCACTGACTCGCTGATAAGTGTTCATATGTTTAAAACATGAGGCATCACCTTCTACTGCATACAGTATAGTACACAACACCATTCCAGGCGTACAAAGAAAAACAAAACAGAAATGAATGAAGAACGTGGACGAACGAGTGCTGTGAGACCTCAGGGCCCATCATATGAAGTCACAAAACACTCTCAGCTAAAAAAGGGCAGCTTTACTCATTCGATGTCAGAAGTCCATGGGTCCTTGGTGAAGATCTCGTATGTACGTAGTCCCTAAAGGATGGATGGAGAGGACAGGCAGTTCAATCTACAATGACCACACCCGCGTCATCTGGCCTTGGGTGTCCACAGAACACAGGGATACATAGTGATGTTTAAAGTCTGTCTGTCAGGGTCCTAATATGGACAGACACCCACCCCACCCCACCCCACCGGACTCTGTCCTGTCCTATTCCGTAGTGTGTTGGAGGAGTGGGGAGATGGGGTTGGAATCCCTGATGAGGAGCCGTCTGCTTCTGGATTTTAAGAGTCTGGTTGCCCTGGTCCTACCCCGCCACCTGACCCACCCCATCTTATTTAACAGAGTGTGGAGGGAGCATCAGGATGGAGTTGGAATACCTGATGAAGAGCCCTCTACTTCAAACGCACACACGCACGCACGCGCAACACACGCACACACACACGCACACGCACACGCACACGCACACACACACACACACACACACACACACACACACACACACACACACACACACACACACACACACACACACACACACACCTTCCTCCCGATTCACTGGCATAGAAAAAAGAACATTGCACAAGCTCATGTAGGTATCGAGTCTCTCACACAGTTTACATGGCCAAGAGAGTAAAAAACAAGACAGAGACAGAGAGAGAGATTCAGAAATTGCACTGCAGGTCTAAATTGCCCAAGCCCAAGCCCAACCCTAATTCCACCACCCTTGTCCCGACCCCACGAGTCAGTATGTTAAACTATTTACATGTCGTGTCTTTCTCTGGTCCCTGCTGAGATGGCATCGTGAGACGAAGACGGGACTTGGTAAGATGAAGATAAACCACAGCAAATGCCGACCTCGCATTGGGTCCACCGCTATGTTTGTTCGTGTCGCTCCACAATCCCCCCTGCTGCCCCACCCCCCCCCCGGCCCCGTTCCAGATATTTGCCACACTTGTTCTGGCAGCCCCATGTTCCTGTTCTGGTGTCTCTGAATAGGGGATTGGTGCTGTAAGTCCAGGTGGTCTGGATGAATTCAGGCTGAGAAGAGAGGCCTGTGCGGGTCTGCAGGCCCCCCCAAAGAGACGCCCACCTCCCCCAAGTCCCCCTCCTTCTCTCCCTGCTCCAGAGGGGGGTCCCCAGCGTGTGGCTGCCTGGCTAGCGCAGCTTGAGCTTGTAGGTGGAGATCTCCATGGGCTCCAGGGTGACGGAGGAGTCGTTGGCCAGCGGCGTTCCCGCGTACAGCAGCGACAGGGACATCGGCTGCAGCAGCTGCAGGTCCAGGCCCCGGAACAGACTGGCCACAGACAGCTGCTCAGAGACAGAGGGAGTGAGAGAGAGGGGGAGAGAGAGAGGGGGAGAGAGAGAGGGGGAGAGAGAGAGAGAGAGAGAGAGAGGGTGGGAGAGAGAGACAGAGAGTGAGAGAGGGTGGGGAGAGAGGGGGGGGGGAAGAGGGTGGGAGAGAGAGAGAGAGAGAGGGGGAGAGAGAAAGAGGATGGGAGAGAGGGGGGGGGGGAGAGAGTGAGGGGGGGGGGGGGGGGGGAGAGGGGGGGGGAGTGAGAGAGGGAGGGGGAGAGAGAAAGAGAGAGAGACAGAGAATGACAGTCTGTCAGTAACTGAAATGTCATCACACGTTTCAACTGGATAGCACGTAGTCACTACACATCTACATCTACAGCAAGTCTATTATTGTCCAGGTGGTGAGAGACATTTGGATGCGAAATCAAAGTTCACTTACTCAAACCAAAGATTTACGGGAGCTGAATTTATCGCATTTTACTAGGATAACTTTTTCACCGGGGTAAAGCCTTATTTTAAGTGGAACATCAAGAAAAACGGCTGATAAAAGGCACTATGCTGTTAATAGGATCACTTCTGCCATGCCGTTTCGGTTGTTTAGTTATAATAGCAAAGCCAGAAATGGACCTCCTGAGTTTTAACCACACATCTGATGCAATGGCGGTCCAGGCCAGCAGTAATCAGGGCAATTACAGCACTCAGTCGCAATATGGTTGGTCATGCTTGTTGGAGAGA
>CM050208.1:19277500-19337500 GCA_027475355.1 Coilia nasus
GCACTGCGACTGAAATTTGTTCATGGTTTTACAATGAGCATAGTGTAGTGCAGAAGCAACCCACCTCTGACTGGCTTATTCCTGAGCCCACGTTACTACTTTAGATAGTATTTTCATTCTTGGTTAATAAAACATGCACTTCAATATATTTTAATAAGATACACGCTCAAGAGTACAAGGTAACCTAGCAACAAGTAGAAGAATATATCACACTGCTTTATTTAAAGCAGTGTAATCTATTCTTATATCATTTTCAGTAGGCTTAGTCTTCATCATGGCATGAATAAGTAAAGTCACTTTACAGTGACTAAGTAAACACAATGTACAGCTACCCTGCCTTCAGCATTGAATCCTAGAATAGAACTAGAAAAGCACTCAGAGAGCGCAGCATTCCGCCAGGGCAGCCCAGATCACCACCAAAATCGAATCACTTTAAAGTTAGCCCATTGAAAATTTCATCAAAATCCAGCCATAACTTTTTGTTAGTTAGGAACATAACTAAGTTGGGTTCCTAACTAACAAACAAACAAACAAACAAACGCAGATGATTACATAATTTCTGCTGGCGGAGGTAATAAGAACAAATTAGCAACTCAACAATGCAGGGTAAAGTCACATTTTTTTACATATTCTACCATGACAGATTCAATCCTTAAGAAAAGCATGAACATAAAGAGAAGCGCCATTTATGGTTTGTTTGAAATGCAAATGGAGGCAACATCTGGTTGTAATTCTGGACTCCAGCTTAAACCCCACACTAGCAGAGTAACCAGGACAGTTCTTTTATCCGACATCTTCAAAGCACAGTCTGTTGTGACTCAGCGAGATACTGAAAAGCTTATTCAAGCCATCATTTCCAGCAGGTTAAAATGAATGCTCATATGCTCTTTTTTACAGGCCCACCTAAAAAAAAAAACTTTTGAGAAACTTCGGGTAATTCAGACTCCTAACAAAAAGCATGGTGAAAAGAGCACATCATGCCTTTACTAAACTGCAGTGGCAACCAGGGTCTTTCAGACCTGTTTTTTTAAGTCCTGCTGTGGATATTTAAAGATCTTAACGAGTTAGCACCCTCACACTTCCCTTACACTTTGTTGCTTTGTGTCTCTGCTCGAGTCCTCAGGTCATCCACAGCCAGTTCACAGACCAGCAGACCACATACCAGTTATTCCCCGTGTCCACAGACCCTCTCCCCCAAGACACCTGGAGAAGGAGCAGCTTTTACACATATTACTCCCAATCTGTGGGATGCACTACTACCATCAGAGAGGCAGACTCAGTGGACACTTCAGCATCAACAGCAACAGCTTTAGACTTCCCTTGCCAAGCTAGTCTTTGATTAGAGCTTCTCCCCCCGCAGACAACCCTATCTGAGCAGAGTCCCCCTCACATGTTCCCATGAAGTTTGGGATGGCTGCCTGTGCACAGCTTGTGCCTGTGGGATGTACTGCTTCAACAGCACGCCAGAGATTCAGAATCTTTTCATTCTTTTCACTGTTCTTCTTTTAAGGTTTTGCTTCTGCCGATTAAGCAGTATCAGCTACAGCCAGTGCATTCAAAGTTTTACACAAACAAAGCAAATGTATTCTTTTAGGCTATGTGATGAAATGATTTACGAAATGGTGCTTTTAATTAGTCTTCATTGTGCAGGTTCTGAATGGTGAAAATAGGGTTGTGTGACCTTGCCTGCACTCTACCTTGTAAATGAGCTCACCTGTGTTTGTCTGCCCTGCCCTGCCCTGACCTCGTCTGCACTGCCTGTCCTGCACAACATATTTAAATAAAGGCTTTTTAAATGCTTCTACCAAAAGTGCCTCATTTTCCCTGTCTTTTTCAAATTTTATTCTTATTTATTTATGTATTTATTTTCATATTTACTGCTTGGATGTGCTGAGGGGCTGACCCCTGACCTTGGACACACTGACCTGGAATCCGTTGAGGTCTGTGTAGAAGGTGTCCTCGCTCTGGATGTCTGTGACCACGCGCATGGCCAGCTCCTTGTTGGCCTGGTCGCGGATGTCCACCAGGATGCTGATGTCCAGGGACAGGCCGTCCACGCCGGGCACGTTGTGGATGCAGACGGTCTGCTGGAAGTGCTGGTAGTGGGCCACCACCTCGGAGAAGAGCGGGCCCTCCACCACGCGCACCACGGGGGTGTCCCTCTGCGTGTAGGGCTTTGGCAGGACACACACCAACAGCACAATCACAATCAGCTTTTATTGGCCAAGCATGCTCACATGGGAGGGAATCTGCCTCAGTCGGGGTTTGATTCCTTTAGCTACACACAAAATAAACAGCCAACACCACAGCCAGAAAATCTACCCCAGCCATGATAATTCAGCCTGGACATAAATGTGCATATTATATGATGTTTTGTGAGTAAATCTACAAGCTATATATAAACTATATACATTTACAAAATGACACTAAATATATAAACAACATACCACCTACAAGAGATATACCAAGAACAACACATATTAAGTGTGACGTGGGGAACTGGGAAAAATGCCCTGATGCCCTTACACTCCACATCTGCTATATGCTAGGAGTGCAAATGACTGCAGCTACAGCAAGTGTGTATTTGTAGGATGTAGTAGATCGACAGCTGTGTTTATCAAAAAATATGTAAAATACTCTGACCTTGAGTGTCTTGCAGTCTACATACTAGAGTAAATATTTATGCATCCATGCCACACATTTAAATGAAATCTGGTGGATGTGCTTCTAAAACCTGATCTTAAATCTTGAACTTGCAAAATGAGCTGGCTGGATGCTGAATTTGACGGATTGAATTAGAAAGAGGACTCTGCAGTGCGATGGAAGAGCTGGTGTGTGAGTGCGTTCATCACACATTATGGGAAATATTCTGATATACGAGAGTAAATATGTTTATCCATCTAGCGGAGGAGAACACATTGTTGGCATGTCGCCTATTATCAGCCACTTGCTGTTCCACTTAAAGCAATGCCTTATCTGTTGAAAAATAAGCTTTCACAGTGGAAAATACACCAATTCAGCTCCCATAAACATTTGGTTTCAGTAAGTGACTTTATAGCATTTATTTTAAACTGATTTTGCATCCAAACGTTTCTCACCACCCGGCTGATACTACACTATTACACTATGGGGCACATTTACATCTGGTGGTTAATGTGCATCTAAAATCTGACCTTAACTCGACTTGACTTAAAGCAAAACTAAGTACTATTTTTAATCTGCAAATAATGTTTCCAAAATCGTTTCAGTGGTTCATCAACTTGTAACTGGGTGAAAGGCACTTCTGAATTCCCTTTGATGCTCTCCATGGGCAATAACTGCACTAAGTAAGTTTGAAGGAGCGGGCCATCTCTCTGCAGTTTGAATGACAAACAATTCCGCTTCCAACCTGTAGGGCAACTGAAGATCTTGAGAATGAGCTGGCTGGATGTAGCCTGGTAAACCAGCCCCTCGTACTTCATTTCATTTTGTACACAGGGTCTGGAATTGCTGCCGCTGACATTGATGTATTCGGACCAATCAGCCAATCAGAGTGTTCGTGAGCAATGATGTTGACTGTGTGCTACATTTGAACTGTAGTGCATAGTTAGGCTAATTGCATACGTGAAGACCAGACATTAGCGACTGGTAAAGGCAGAACCTGTTGTTTTAAACTTCAGCATAGTCCAATAGTCCACACCCCCAGGAAGAAATCGTTTCTCAGTGCAGCAAGGCCAGGCTCTCTGTCCAAAATGAAATGAAGAGGGTCTGGTTTACCAGGCTAGGCTGGATGCTGAATGTGGACTGATGAGATGGAGTAAGGACACTGTGACAGTGAGGTGACGGGGCAGCTGGTGTGCCCAGTGAGTGTCCAGCTGGCCCTGCTGAGGCTGTGGCGGTGGCTAATGAGGGAGGTATGGCCTACCTTGGCCCTGCCGTCGGGCAGAAACAGGTAGGCGCCACTCTTGTCCTTGGAGGGCCGCGTGCCGTAGGTGACAAACTGGAACTGCACCCGCATCTCCTGGGATTCATCCTTCCGCCGGATAGTCTGATGAAGAAAGGGAGTGTGAAAAAAGATAGATTGAAAGAGTGAGTGAGGGAGAAAGGCAGGGAAGTAGGAACACTTCATCCAAACTGTAAAAATAGCAGAATCTGGAACATTCCATTAAATTATCCTAGTTTTTAATGGTCTCCCCAGCACACCACATTTTGGGCTATGCGCCTGCTTTTCACTAACTCATCACAGCTGGAGAAGGCTAGCGAGGGCTTTGGAGGAGCCTGATGAATCTGGTGCTTTGAGTTTGGGTAGAGCTGCATGACCAGATAGCGAAGGATGTTAAAAAGTCTGAGGATGTTTTTTTAAAGGGATGAATGCTAGATGAGGGGAGGGGTGGAGGAAGAGGCAGGGGTGTGGGGAAAGGAGGGAGGAGAGGAAGGAGAGAACACTGGGGAGAACATGAGACGAGAGGAAAAGGGAAAGGGTGATGAATAAATCACCCTACGCTTTCAGTTTACATTTAAAGTCGGATAAGAAGCTGTCAGAGTCAATCTGTTAACACCCCACATACACATCAACCTCTCCCTCTCCCTGTGACCCTATCCGACCCCATGCAACAACTCCCCTTCCCGATCACGATCCCTCTCAAAATGGCTGACCTCCAGCAAACATGCCCCACATACACATCAACCTCTCCCTCTCCCTGTGACCCTATCCGACCCCATGCAACAACTCCCCTTCCCAATCACGATCCCTCTCAAAATGGCTGACCTCCAGCAAACATGCCCCACATACACATCAACCCCTCCCTCTCCCTGTGACCCTATCCGACCCCATGCAACAACTCCCCTTCCCAATCACGATCCCTCTCAAAATGGCTGACCTCCAGCAGGCCAGTGGTGCCGGAGAAGCCGAGCGTGAGGGCCTGGCTGTGGACGAAGAAGGGCTGGGCGTCGGCCGTCTGCATGCGGAGGGGCAGCGGGTCCAGGCCCCTGACGGCCCCCGTGCCGGGCGGCAGCCGCATGACGGTGTCGGAGCGCATGGTCATGGGTGAGTCGGTGGTCTCGTACAGGTGGTACACGGCCAGGCCCAGAGCGGGCAGCCGAGCCATGAAGGACACCTGAGGGGAGAGGAGGCCCAGTTAACACACACACACACAAGCATGAAACACACAAAGCTACAAGGCAACATGTGCATACACACCTACACAGTTGACAGCTCTCTCCCTCTCTATCTGTCTCATACACACACACAAACACACGCATGCTCACAGACGTACAACAGATGTACCCACAAGTACAAGCACATATGGCCAAACGCAAGTACATGCAAACACATAGTTGGCCACTATCTCTCAATCTCTCCAGGCCAACGGAAAGGGAGATGGTGTCAGACAAACACAAACACACACACACACACACACACACACACACACACAAACACAAACACACACACAAACACACACACAAACACAAACACACACAGTCTGACCTGGTAGACCTCGGCGTTGACCTGCAGGGGGGAGCTCCACTGGGCGCTGAGCTGCACGGGTAAGGTCTGGCCGTCCTCCGTTATCACGCGCACGTGCGGGGAGCTCACCAGAATCGTCACCACACACAACCGGTCCTGCTCCACCGGGTTAAACACCACCAGGTACCTGAGCAAACACACACACACACACATATATATGTACACATGGATGCACACACACACACACACACACACACACACACACACACACACACACACACACACACACACACACACAACCGGTCCTGCTCCACCGGGTTAAACACCACCAGGTACCTGAGCAAACACACACACACACACATATATATATGTACACATGGATGCACACACACACACACACACACACAACCGGTCCTGCTCCACCGGGTTAAACACCACCAGGTACCTGAGCAAACACACACACACACACATATATATGTACACATGGATGCACACACACACACACACACACAACCGGTCCTGCTCCACCGGGTTAAACACCACCAGGTACCTGAGCAAACACACACACACACACATATATATATGTACACATGGATGCACACACACACACACACACACACACACAACCAGTCCTGCTCCACTGGGTTAAACACCACCAGGTACCTGAGCAAACACAAACACACACATGCATATGTACATATGGATGCACACACACACACACACAAACACACACATGCATATGTACATATGGATGCGTGCAAACACACACACACACACACACACACACACACACACACACACACACACACACACATAACCGGTCCTGCTCCACCGGCTTAAACACCACCAGGTACCTGAGCAAACACACACACACACACATGCATATGGACATATGGATGCGCGCAAACACACACACACACACACACACACACAAACACATAACCGGTCCCGCTCCACCGGGTTAAACACCACCAGGTACCTGAGCAAACACACACAGACACACACATATGGACATGTGGATACACATGCATGCACACACACACACACACACACACACACACACACACACTCACACGGTCCTGCTCCACCGGGTTAAACACCACCAGAAACCTGAGCAAACACACACACATGCATATGGACATGTTGATACACACACACACAGCCTGTTCTGCTCCACCAGGTTAACCACCACTAGACACCTGAGAAACACACATGCATACACACACACACACACACACACACACAGCCTGTTCTGCTCCACTAAATTATGAAGAAGCACACATGCAGAAATACTGCACTAAAACACATGTGCATATGGTGTTATAGATACAAACACACACACACACACGTAGCATGTCCTGCTCAACTGGGTTATGCAACCAGATACCTGAGGATATTCATAAGCTGATATATTTAAATGCGCAAATTCCCACGAACACACACACACACAAAATCCTACACCCCTATCTTAAATGCTGCTAGATACAAGGAAAGTAGGGCAGATATATTTTACATATCGAGCTAAGCAGATTCAGACACCCTGAGGTGACACTGAGATATAAAACTTCACACACACACACACACAATGACACACACACTATGACACACACACCATGACACACACAAAGACACACACAAAGACACACACACTATCACACACACACACACTATCACACACGCAATGACACACACTATAACACACACACTATAACACACACACTATGACACACACACTATGACACACACACTATGACACACACACTATGACACACACACTATGACACACACACTATGACACACATAAACAAATCAAACGCTCCCTTCAGCAACGCAATACATTGTGTTTGTGTGCCATATAAAAACAAAAGTGTGCTAGAGGAGACAAATATATATATAGAGAGAGCCGTAACAGAGACAAGTGTTGCTAGGAGAGCAGCGGTGGGGAGCCGGTTCTACCTGGGGGCGTTAGGGTCCAGCTCAATCAGAGTACGCTGAGGCAGAGAGTCCTGGGTAGCCCGCCGCTCATCCTGTTTACCACACACACACACACACACACACACACACACAGGAATACACAAGAAAGGTATAAACACACACACATACACAGTTCCAGTGTGTGGCTTAGAAAGCAGTGTGTCCGTGTCTCACCGTCTCCAGGAAGGGCTCGGACTGGTAGAAACGGTACACGTCTCTGTTCTTCATGACCAGGAAGTGAGCCGCATTAATGATCACTCGCTTTAGACCCACCAGGGCACGCAGCAGCCTAGACAGGATACACAGCAGTGAGTAGGTGTACACGCGCACACACACACACACACACACACACACACACACACACACACACACACACACACACACACACACACACACACACACACACACACACACACACACACACACACACACACACACAACACACACACACACACACACACAAACACACACACACACACACACACACACACACACACACACACACACACACACACACACAGGTTTTACCAGTCTGAAACTGCAGCAATTACTTTTCACAGACAGACAGACACCAAAACACAGCCCACACACACTCAACGCCGTCTCCAACTGCTGCAGTGATTTCACACACACACACGCATACACACACAAACAAACAGTAATGTAATGCAGTACAGTAATGCTACTGTAACAAACATTCACAATACAAACAAACAAATAAAAAAAGTACCCACAGACACATTGGGTTACAACTAGAGGTGTTGAAGTGAATCATATAATCGATGGATCGCGATGGAAACATGAATGATTAATAATCGTTTTAATAGCAGATCATAATCGATTATAATGTATTTTCTTGTCACTTTTACTGCGCTGTTAATTTTTATTTCTTTTTTTTTTTTTTACTTGCCATGAATATTGATAGCTGTTGAGTTTCATGAAATAAACCATAAAGGTAATATCTGACTGCTTGTGTTTGTTGATAAAATCAAAGCCATGTGAAGTAATATGGAAAATTGATGTGAAGAATCGTGATGCATCGAGATATCGAATGGAATCGAATCGCTAGCTTAATAATCATAACTGAATCAAATCATGAAATGAGTGAAAGTTCACACCTCTAGTTACAACTCGGTGCAAAAATACTGGAATGAAAACCCCCATGCACAACACACATAAACACACATACACCATACCTGCAGTCATAACAGGCACAGATACACACTCAAATAGCCTCACCTGTTGCCGTAGTCGATGACGACGACCTCCTTGGCAGTGCCGGTGATGGCGTCGTGGTGCTGGAACAGGGCGACGTTGCGGCGGGCGTCGGTCAGCAGGGCGTAGTCCGAGACCGGGTAGCGGCTCTCCATGGCCGAGTGGCGCGCGTGGGACAGCGCCAGGCTATAGAGGATCTCCGCCCCCCTGAGGCATCACATGGCACAGCACACAGCACAGCAGGAGTCAGTGCCACAGCTCAGAAAGGTCCCCTACCTATACCCCCAATACCCCCCACACACACCTTCCTCCACCCCCACCCGAGCCCTTGCAGGCGGACCTGTAAACTAAATGAAACTAAACTAGACTAAACTGAGCGGGAAAGAATGTTTCAGCACATCCAATTCCTCCTCTAATGGGCTTTTCAGCGAGTTGCACGGTGTGCTGAACCTAAGAGAGGAGAAGACTAACGAGTGCACCTTTCCCTGCTCTCATTTTCCCTTCCTCTCCATTCATCTGTCTCTCCATTCCAGCTATCTCTCTCTTTCTGCCTCTCTCTCTCCCCCTCTCTTTCCCTCTTTCCCCCCTAAAGAACAGTGGTCCCCTGTCAAGCGAATGAACCAATTTGGAGCTACCTCTATATATTATTGAGGCTATTTTGGAAGGGGTGAGTGTAATTGCAGCCATTAGGGAGGCTTTTCCACGAACAAAGGCCATTGCCATGAAATGGGGCCATGGCCACGAAGGGGAGAGGAGAAAAGAGGAGAAGAGAGGAGAGGAGAGGGAGATTTATGCCTCCTTATCCTCCCAAAAGACCCCGCTTCAGGTGCTCTTAATGAGGCCACTGTAGTCAGGACCCTGCCCGCCCCCCGATGCCTGCAGTGTGGGTAGGGGCAGCTCCAAGAGGACCCTGCTGAGAGGATGGTAGGGTGGAAGCAATTCTGAAGGGGTCTAACTCAAAAGGTAGTGGGGCGGTTATAACTGAGAGGGTCTAACTCAGAGGGTAGTGGAGCAGTTACAACTGTCAGAGGGTCTGACGCAGAGGGTAGTGGGGCAGTTACAACTCTCAGAGGGTCTGACGCAGAGGGTAGTGGGGCAGTTACAACTCCGACAGGGTCTGACGCAGAGGGTATTGGGGCAGTTACATCTCTGAGAGGGACTGACTCAGAGGGTAGTGGGGCAGTTACAACTCCGACAGGGTCTAACTCAGAGGGTAGTGGGGCAGTAACACCTCTGACAGGGTCTAACTCAGAGGGTAGTGGGGCAGTTACATCTCTAAGAGGGACTGACTCAGAGGGTAGTGGGGCAGTTACATCTCTAAGAGGGACTGACTCAGAGGGTAGTGGGGCAGTTACATCTCTAAGAGGGACTGACTCAGAGGGTAGCGGAGTGGTAATGATTTACTTTCAATTACTATGCTTTTTTTTTCTTTCTTTTTTTTGGATTAAATATATATATTTTATTTACCCAATGCTTGTTTTACTTTCATCCTTTTAAGCACTTACACTTGTTTTATCTTTTATCCTTTTACATATTGTTCTTTGCTTTTATTTTAGCGGGGCAGTAAGAGCTCCCAGGAGAGGGTGGTGGGGGCGGTAGCAGGGGCGGGCTCACCTGAGGTGGGACTCGAGCACGCGGTCCAGGTTCTTGTAGAAGGGTCGCGAGGTGTAGTAGCCGCTCCAGTAGTGGTCCTCGCGGTCGGCGTAGGCGAAGAAGTCGCCGCTCAGCACGGGGAAGTCGGGCGGCCGCGTGCCGGGAACCACGTCGGTAGCCTTGTACACCGCGTTAAAGTAGTCCGACAGCGTCCCGAACTGGGCCTGCACCGACAGACAGACACACAGACAGACAAAAATGAGAGCTCGAGGGTAGAGCTGGCTAAGCAGAGCAGATGGAGCTGAAAGCGCTCCCAGGAAACGCTTTGGCAGAATGGACTTCAGAAGAGCCTCTTAAAAAGCACGCCTTGCTTCAACCAAGCCGGGACGGTCCAGAAATCTCTACCTCTCAGGCTCCTACCCATAAAAGTTTATGACCTTTACATGAATTTCTCATTAACTCCAAGGGTTTCCTGTACCCGCGGCATGGCTTAATGGGGTGTTTGTTGTACTGGCGCGGAGAGGCCCTAAAACAAGTGCCAGCCCTGACTGAGGAGACAAACACCTCCACCTACTCTGAGCCTGGGCCTGGCATCCTAATGCAGCTTCGTGGGGGCGACAGAGCCACCCTGTGGCTTTTTAAAGATCCGACGCAGTAGTTTCATCGGTGATTCATCGAGCGGATTTAATTTCCCCGTATAATTAACAAATGTCTTTGGCAAAACTGAAACACCAATGTTGTTTCATTGCACCATATCACACGGAGAACAGTGGCTTTCGGGATGTAATGAGGGGTTTTCACCACTTTAGGATCAGCACTCACTCGTAAAGCAGTGTAAAAGAGGTGTAAAAAGGCTTGGCAGGGCTTCACAAGGAGCTCTACAGAGGCAAAGCGAGCGCGATCTAAGGTTCGGTGCATATCCATACCTGAACGTGCATTTCTGGGTGGGAGTTCATGTAGTCAAACAGCCGCTGGTAGTTCTGGTACTGCTGGTCCCACTCCAAGGCCTTGTCGTAGCGGAAGTCGTCCCCCAGCGGAACCAGAAGGACCTTGCTGCGGAACAGCTTGGACTTCTTGCGGTACTGGTCCAAAAGAACTGTAGCCCTGTGCGACCAAAACGACAGGAAACACAAAGCATTGATAAGTCCACAGCAGTTTGGAGAGGAAAAAGCAGTTTGGCTGGCTGTGTGGCTTAACAAGGCTGTTCCTAAGTAGAAGCTCAGGTCATTCCAGGAGGCCAATACAGACTCTAACCTTTATCCCCTTCAAATTCTGCTGTTGTTGTTTTCTTCCTTCAGTCAAGAAAAGATTCATCATATCTTTCTAACTTCTCTTCAAAAAACACTTTCCTGACCTTCAGAACTGACATGTTCTGTTTCTGGAGTGGGAAATAAGACCAAGCTCTGGGATGGTGGGATGCTGTCTTCTCTACCACTGATCCTGGCAGCGCTGCCGGCTAGCTTAGCTTGTCTTGTGTTTGTACACAGAACTCAACATTCCATCTTGTGCTAGATCAGTCAGCATATGGATAATGCATGCTTAACAAATTCTGCCTAGAGCAGTGTGTGTGATGTGAGACTGACCTGAAAACACACACACACAAACTAGTGTGTGTCCTCTCATGGATTCTGTTTAGTGCTGTGAGCACCCTTTACAAAAAAACAGACTATGGAAAACAGAAGTACTGACTTCATACGAGAGAGATTCAAATACACTGAGTTTGGAACAAAATATATTGTGGTAGTTGCACTTTCTGAAGCAGTCATTGAAGTTCATTCTAACTAGCAGAACTCTTCGCTAAGGTTAGATGAGCTAATTGATGAAATCACCTGTTTGAGAGCACAGGTAAAACAAACATATGGTTGGCTGTCGTGTTTCTTGCCCAAAGCTGGACATTCCAGCTTCAGAAAGTAATAATCCTTTTCTTCTTCCTGTGCACTTTTATAGGTGGCTTCACAACCTAGCTGATAAACCAGGCTGACGAATCGTAGTAGTTAGAATCACCTGGACGATAGTGAATGTGGCAAGATTTGTTCTTTCTGAAACTGGGATGTCTGTCTCTACTGGTGGGAGACAAACTGAGAGACCTCAGAAGGGGAAGCTGGGATTAGATGTCCTCCTCTAAACCCGACGCCTGATGAAGACCCTGTGGTCAAAACTTTGCCTTGTTTTTTTGTGGATCAAATAAACTTTTACAGCATATACACTGCCTTACAATTTCTGGAGGATACAGTACCTTCATTTCCTTTGGGATAAATAAAGCATCTCTACTCTACTCTACTCTACTCTACTCTACTCTACTCTACTCTACTCTACTCTACTCTACTCTACTCTACTCTACTCCTGGTGTGCCTCCGCCATCTAGCTCTGTACTTTTGTCTGCCACCTGTAAGGTTACTTCTGGATGTGTATGTGCCAGGGCTGCACAATATATTGAAAATATTGTGATATTAAAACATACAGAATTGTGATACACGTATCACAAAACATGACTTAACTGGAATAAACTGGACATTTCTGTGAAACAGCTTACAGTTGGTGGTGATCCGGATCACCATCGGGATTAAGAATCCCTCAGAATGCTTGTTTACCCATCAAACATGTGTTCATTCACAGTTTTGATGCTTTCAGTGAGAATCTACAATGTAAGTATTCATGAAAATAAAGGAAACGCATTGAATATGAAAGTTCGTCCAAACTTTTGGCCTGTACTGTATATGTCCCCACCCACCCACCTCTCGGCCACGTTGCTGTCCACGATGGGTTTGGGGGGAACCTTCCAGGGGCAGTTCACGCGGCTGCCCGGTAGGCGCTTGAAGTCGAACTGGCAGCAGATCTTGGGGTCGGGTCCGCAGGTGTGTGGCACGTCGTAGCTGTAGAAGGGCATCATGTGGCAGAAGATGTCCGTGCCCGACCCGGGGTCTGTCACCACGGCAACAGAGAAATTGCGTAAGGATGTTGTTGTTTTTTTTTTTGGAGGAAATGATGCAATGTTCCAAGCTTTAATACTCACAGCTGGCCCAATAACATAAACTCTTAATGTGTAATAACTTCTGAGTTCTGAGTAATCACCGTGTCACTATTTCTTACACACATACCCGCAAAAATAGATAAGATAAACATTTTAAGCCCATCTTCAGTTGGAGGGTCTCATGGCAGTAATCATTTACCAGCCGTTTCAAGATTAAATATTGATTAAAGCAGATACTCAACAGGCCCATGTTTTATTGCGTCTGTCTGTGCTTTTAAACCCACCTGTGGAGGGGATGTGAGGACAGCTACATTGATACAAGATACTCTGCACGAAAGTCGTACGATAATGGTGTTACACTCCCACTGCATTGTTTAATGACACTCGGCCATTAACAACCACACGTGTAAAAAACAGTACGTTAGTTTGTGTGTGTCTGCGATGATCTAATTTATTCTTAAAGATCTAATTAATTAAAATCTACACATGATATTATAACCAAAAATATGTCTGGTAACATACTTTGCACTCTAAGCAATTTTCAGCTAAAAAATCACAAGGTTTAGTTTAATTGGACAATTTTGTGTTACCATCTTAGTACATGTGAGCACATACAGACAGATATATTGTTCTTAAACATTGGCTCACTAAGGGCCCGTCCACACGACAACGTTTTCAGGTCAAAACGGTAAAGTTTGTTTGCGTTTTGGCCTTCCGTCCACACGGCGCCAGCTTTTTTTGGGTGACCGAAAACGATACTTTTTGAAAAGTGAGAAAGTCTGACAACGCCGCCGTTTTGTTCTCGTGTGGACAGGCAAAACGCATCCTTTTGAAAACGATGACGTCGTCGCCCATTCACCTTGCGCTGCACATATAACAGAAACTTCAAAATTTTACTAACTGGTTGCTGTCAAATAAATTGTGATTTGATTAGCTTGTACTGTAGGCTGGCTGTTGTGCAATTGTTTCTATCCTTTGCCATTAAACTGTCTGTATGGCTAGTAGGCTATAACAAATACTTCTTGTAGGCTTTCATTATTCTTAATTAATTAAAGAGCAACTGTCGCTGCTTTCAGCTTCCCTCAGTAACAACACGCATTGCTAAAATCAACATATGACATGTTTTAAGCGAATAATTGCGCAGTTGTCTCAAGTTTATTTGCAGCTCCTTCTATTTTTTCATGTTCTGCTCCGTATGGCTTAAATGGGTCAATTTAACGACGTGACATCTCACAACAGCGTCAAACTTTTACAAAAAGGTTGTTGTGGGATACTTTGGGGTAAAAATCGTCTGCAGTGTAATGCAACTGTTTCTACCTTGAACTGTTTCTACATTGAACTACAGGATGTTTTTTGTATACAACGCTAGTTCAGCCCAACAAACGCTTTTCACGTTATGCAACTGTCGCTGCATCCGACCCATCTAAACTAGAACCCACATTGCTAAAATCAACATACATTACATGTTTAAAGTGAATCATTGCGCTTCTGATCATGCCCCTCAAGCTGGGACAGCACACCTTCTGCAATGAAAACGTTCCCGTGTGGATGTAAATATTTACTGCTCTGTTGTCGTGTGGACGCGACTTTTTTTTCAACCCGGCAAGAAAAAAATCCAGGAACGTTGTCGTGTGGACGGGGCCTAATTGCTGTGTCACCTAAAAATGCAGTGAAGAGTGCAACTTTGTAACCACATGACCTTCCCCACTGACCAAAACAGGTACAAAATAACTTTCTCCATGTTCTAACAAAGGGTTGCTATAAACGCCTACCACAGTCTCACCCCAATATTCCCAAATAAAACACACCCCCCCCAACCCCAATATTCCCAAATAAAACACCCCCCCTCCACCCCAATATTCCCAAATAAAACACACCCCCTCCACCCAACTGGCCCCTCCTCTAGCCGCTGACTCACCCCAGGCCTGCCTCCACATGAACTCCAGGCTGTGGCTGGCGGCGAAGTGCTTCTTGATGGAGTAGTGGATCCTCTGGATCAGCATGCTGGTGAGGTTGGCCCGCCTCAGCACGTACGGCATGGTGGCGCTGTGGCCAAACGGGTCCACCGCCCAGCCCGAGTGGGGGATGACGCCTTACAGGGAAAAAAAAAAAAGACAAAGAGGTGAAACTACTGACCTTCTCCAGTCTCTTGAGTGGCACACACACAGCAGTCTCATAGACACAGCAGTGTCATAGACAGAGAAGTCTCATAGACACAGCAGTGTACAGACACAGCTACCATAGTACGCTAAAACACAACATTCATCACCAAGGTGGTCAGCCAAATGTCTGTGTCTGTGTAGACTTTTGCGCACTACCCACACATGTAACTTTTATTATAGTATTCTTCTTATTCTTATTTTTAATACTGCTGCTGCTGCTACTACTACTACTACTACTACCACTAATAATAATAATAATAATAATAATAATAATAATAATAATACATTTGAGTTACATATCACTTTTGTCAGACACTCAGAGATGCTTTAGCCTGGTAAACCACTTTATTTCATTTCAAGGCCAAACCATCTGTAAAAAATGAAATGAAGCACGAGGGGATGGTATACCAGGATAGAGATGCTTTACAGTACCAGACAAATACTGTATATTGGAGTGCATTTAAAGGCACAACACAACAACTATACACAAACACTGGCTTTGGGTCAACAGAGAACAATACCCATTTGTGCCCTTTATTCATTTAGTGGATAGCAGATAGCAGAAAACAGATAGCAGAAACACACCAGGGCACACAGGTGCACATTTTCATTAGGATGTTTGCTCTGGGGGGATAAATGTACCGGAGACCCTCAAATAAAATTACAATCTTGTTTATTTCATGCTCCAAGCAATCCTCGCAGATTACATTACCAGCAGGGGTATTTTAAGGTAAATACACATCACCGGTTGCCTAAAAGATAAAATGGCTATGAACGGACCAATAAAAAAAATGTGTAAAAGTTATTTTTTTCTTATTTTTATAATATCTTTGCTGCTTATTCCTGCTACCTTGATGCACTGCTACAGACAGTGTGATTGACTGCTGTGCTTTGCAATGATGCAAAGATTGATTAGCCCATGTTACCTCTTGGCTAGTTTAAATTACAAAAATATTTGCCCATCGGCTTTTGTAGAACATTGTTTTGACATGGTGTGTTTCAGCATTTTCAATTGGAGTTCATCAATTAAATATTCTCAGTTTCAGCAGTTTTGAGCTAGAGTGTAAAAACCTTAAAAGTAACCCTAACTTCTTTTGTTTTCCACACTGTTCCTTACAAAACTGTGCGATTGTGCCTATACCCAGTGTCACATGTCTGCGACAGCAAAAGAAGTAGACTCTGGAAAGACAAACGCATTTGTGTGTTCTCGTGACACAGGTGTTTTGGTGTGTGACTCTTTAGATGCTGCTTCACCTACCCAGGTTCCTCTCCAGCCACTGGTGGCCTTCGATGAGCTGGTCGATCATGCCGAAGTAGTGCGCGTTGGCCTCGTCCGACATCACCCAGCCACCTGTGACCATCTCTAGCTGCCCGCTCTGGATCAACCTGCCAAAGGGAGCAATGGGATCACTGGTTGAAGCCATAACAATGATGCCACTGCTATCAGTTACCCGACATTAGCAATACCCTGCTCTACATTGGGCAGTCTGATGGCTTAGGAATGTGACAATGTGGGTAATTAGATTTCATTCAAAATGTCTGAAAGGATTTTTTTTTTCCAGGAATAACTAGGACATGGCTTAGATTGGCGACAGGCACCAATTGTACATCCACAAAATCTACTGTGCTGGTTTGACTGCATGATAGTACTTGGCCTTGGCTGTCTAAAACCATCACTAATAGAGCTCAACAGTGCGGCATTCACCCAAATCGGCTCCTGGTTCGGGAAGTTAATATTACATTCATTTTCGTCACTGACACCTTGAAAAATCAATTTTGTGAGAAATGTAAGCAATGACTCTGTCCTTTTGCTGTTTTTCTTCTTTTTCCCCCTCAGGATGAAACGTTTTATGGTCATAATTTACGCTGTAACTGATTAGACAAAGATACAAGTTTCATTTCAAGATGTCAATGGAGATAATGAATGCTAAATCCACTTCCAGAATTAGAAGCTGATTCGCATAAGGGTGGAAGTGTGGAGCTCTGCAGTCTTCCAGCTGGAGGCAGTCCGCTTGGAAACAAGTCTCACTTGCGCATGGTTTCCTGCTTGTGGATGTCGACACTCTCCCACCACTTGGCGAAGTAGGAGATCTCCGACCAGATAAACTTCCTGCGAGGGTCCTCAGCCAGCTTGATCAGCATGTTGTTGAAGATGTGCTGCGTCTGGTCGGTGTAGTATTTGTCAAACGTCTTGATCCAGCCTGAGCAGACGGAGGAACAGCGGGAGTTAACAAGCGGCCTGAGCTTCAAAATTAATTTCCCAGCACCCCCTGCCCAACTGTGCTCCGCCATCCTGTTTTTGGAGATGGAAGTAAGGTAGGAACCAGAGGGGGATGAGAGTGTGGAGGAGGGGTGGTTCTTGGATGAAAAACCTGCCCAAACTTTGAAACGGCTAGCAGCCTCCACTCGGCATAATAAACAGCAGCCTTGCCTCGGTACCCCACTAGCCAACCAGTTAAAAATATCGCCCCTTTAATTATTCAGACGAGCGTGTCTCCATGCCCTATGCACAACACATGGACTCAGCTCCAACGGAAAGGTGAGAGTGAGATGAAAGAGCCAAGTCAACATTCATTACTTTCAGCAGTTGTGCTTATATAACAGGAAGACAGCTTTCTGGAGCCAGACACAGTCCAGTGCTGTGTTATTCATCAAGCCAGATCGCATTTACCATCTGAGCTGAAATATTATGCAAAACAATCCGCAATATGGCGGTCGGAGGGAGTGGGATGTGGCGAGTCTGTTTGTAAGTTCAGTCACACACACACACACACACACACACACACACACACACACACACATACACACACGTGCACAGACAGGTCTCTGCCAGACCAGACGGTTGGGTCCCTGCGGAACTACAGGCTGTGTGTATCTGCAGCCAGACAGGAGATACGCTCGGGGAGAGACAATGAGACAAATAATAAGAGGATGAGAGAAATAGAGAAAGAAATAGAAAAAGTAAGTAAGAAAGAAAGAACAGAAGGACGAAAGAAAGAACAGAAGGAAAGAAAGAAAGAAAGAAAGAAAGAAAGAAAGAAAGAAAGAAAGAAAGAAAGAAAGAAAGAAAGAAAGAAAGAAAGAAAGAAAGACAGAGACAGAAAGAAAGGAACTGAACTGCTGACAGCGGGGTGAAAGATCGAACGTGTTCCGCCTCACCCTGCACGACCACACTACAGCTGCAGTTAATCTCTCCCGACTCCTGGGCAACTGCAGCCATCCCATAATGAGCTCACTTACTTACCTACGGCCAATTTATGCACAGCTCACAAATGTGTACTAAGCCAATGGCGTGCCTGGCTGCTGGAGCAGAGCCCGTGATACATTCATTATGGGCAAGCATAGTGCATGTTTACAGAGCGATCAGCCATACTGTATTTACACACACATATTCAAGTATGCAGACCTGTTTTCCTGTCCTCTTCATGTTCTTCTGAGCCAGAAGTCCACAATACAGTGAGCCCCTTCCTCCAGAAGAGAACTTTGCTAAGCATTGCTCATAGTAGAGCTGCACAACATTCAGAAAATGTACGATATGCGATAGCATTGATGAATGTTGTGATGAAGACATGACAATAAATAAAGAAATTCTTAATTATGCAGTTTTAAAGTTGTTCAGCTTCGTCTTCACCCCTACACGTCAGACAATGGGCAGTATGTCTCCATTTGATTTGCAAAATACTTTGATATATGGAGTGCGAAAGCATGCCTTACAGGAATGTACCATTTATGGCAGCCAGGCCATATTTTGCACCATTTACATTGGCATACTGTATGTTGCGATATGCAGCTGTAATTCCTGGATACCCATTTCAATCCCATGCAGGACTATATATGTCTGACTGCCACAATTCCCCCCAGACCACATGAGTAGAGAGGGTGAAACAGAGAGAGAGAAAGAGAGAAAAAGAGAGAGACAAAGAGAAAGAGAGAAAGCGACAGGGAGAGAAAGAGAGAGATAGAGAGAGACAGAGAAAGAGAGAGAAAGAGAGAGACAGAGAGAGAAAAAGAGATAGAGACAGAGAGAATAAGAGAAAGTGACAGAGAGAGAGAGAGAGAGAGAGGGAGACAGAGACATGGGTGCAGTGCGGAGCTTTGGCCTACCTGGGTCGTTGTGAGAGTGCGGCACAACGAACACCTGCAGGGGCTCCTCATCCCACTCGCTGGGGTCGTACGTGATGTCGAAGCCCTGCTTCCACACGCCCCCGTCCACATTGTCGAAATTCAGCAGAGAGTAAACATCCAGCATCTGTGGAAAAAACAGCATACGAATTAAAGGTCACACCGGTACTTTAAAGTTTGAAGTAATACTATTACCTCTGCAACTTACTAAATTAAAGAGCAAGGTTTGCAGGGCTTTACTTTTTACTTTACTTCACTAAGTGAGCACATATATCATCGCAAGTGTGCTATTATGCCATCATTTTCTGTGGCCAATTTTTCTAAATATCATCAAGCACTTAAAAAGGCTTAAAGGGATACTTCAGAGTTCCAGACATTCTGGGGCTTGTTATGATAAAGAGTTCAAACTTTGTATGGTAGCAAAACCATGGCAATCGGATTACCTGCATCTTCCTATCCATGGACTCCTAGGGAAAAGCCTGTGAGGAAATGCTTGGCACAGCATTCAGCAATCAACTTACACACACTTTTCCCTCAATCTGTCAGACATCTTCAGGTAACATCCTGACAAAGATACTTTGGTTTGTCCTAGAACCCTCTTTTCACTACCACAGAAGTGTAATGTTGATGTAATCTTTACTGTTTTTTGAAAAATCGTAAATTGTCTTGAAGCACGTCCATTCACCCTTCACTGCCGTTACAAGCTATTTCAGTTGTAAAAGCAAAATGCATCTTGGTCAAAAGTCATCCAGTTAATGTGGTTTTGCTGTCAACACAGTTTGAACTCATCTTCATCCTGACGTAGCCGCAGAATGTCTGGAAATCCTAAGTATCCCTTAAGATACTTGCCTTGCTTTAAGTATCCCAAGTAGACAACAAACTGAAATACACACAGACACACACACCAAAGGTCATGTGGAGAGACCAGACACACCTGCAGGTCTGTCGGTCCGCGGCGGGTCTGGGCGAACTGGCAGTCTCGCGGGCGCAGCGAGAGGTAGGTGGGCCGGCCGTCGAAGGGCATGACCCAGGAGCCGTTGGTGCTGCGGAAGGGCAGGTGGCCGCTGGGCGAGATGGCGCCCGTGTCGGTCAGCTCCAGCACCGAGTCTTTGATGTGGCTGATGATCTGGTGGTTCTCCTCCAGCAGCTGCTCCAGCTGCTCGATGCGGTTCTGCAGCACCGAGATCTGACTCTGCCCACGACCCCAGAACAAACAACAACAACAAATAAATAACAACAAATAACTCACAATTGTGAGTCGTAAATCCAGATGACCTCTCCTGTCATCTTCATCCCAGCTTTGCAGCACCGAGATCTGACTTTGCCCAAGCCCCCAGAAACAATAACATCTAATAAATGACAACTTAATAAAACAACAAATAAAACACAGTCGTGATGCGTCAAGATGACCGCTGCCATCATCTTTATCTCAGCTTTGACCACAGGAAAGAAGCCAACACACAAATGGTGTCATACACCACAAATCAATTTAATTGCACTTGTTTGCCTTCATAAAGCCTTTAAGATGATGTCAGCCCTTAAAATGGGTAATTACAGAGGCTGTCACATGTCATCTCCTTACACGCAGCTCCCTGTCCTCCTGTCAGGAAAAGCACTGGGGGGATTCATCTGGTGAATAAATTTACACTCTACCAGTTTAAGCCAATTAGCGCCTCATAAATATGGACTTAATTAAGCTTTTGAGAATTAAAACACAGCAAGTAAACAAGTACTGTGATCGGAGAGTAATCTGCACAGCCTACTGCCTCTGTCTTTGGCAGCCTCAAGCCACCAAGAGACTTGCAGCTGCAGTTTTCAGTAAACGATGTAGCCGTTTACCTATAACACCTGATAATTACTTCCCTGTCAGGACACGAAGGAAAGGAGAGAGAAAGAGATCGTTTAAAAGGTCTTAGACATACGTACCCTGGGAAAGTTGCCCCCTGTGTTCTGCCTTCTGGTGGGGTCGTGTTGGACCTTGTCCAGCATCAGGTAGAGGGAGAACACGGCCACACAGAAGATGGCTCCCCCACACACCGTCACCTGTTTCTTCAGCTTCATCCTGGCACTCTGGGTTAAGTGATGTAGGGTATAGGGCCTCTGAGTTTAGTGTTAGCCAAGTGTGTGTTGGGGTTGGGGGTAGGGCTGGATAGAGGGCCTCTGCCTGCAGCGATCTCGATCACAGAGTGGGAGTCGAGGGGGATAAATGGGGAGTTGTAAAAGCTCAGTCTTTTTTAGAAAAAAACAAAAAAACAAAGTGGTCTGTGTGTGTGCACGCACGCGTGTGTGTGTGTGTGTGTATGTGTGTGTGTCAGCAGTGGACCCTCATGACTAACCCCTTGCTCTCCCTGTAAAACCTCCCTGTGTCAGGGGCGGAGGTGGTGGGAGGGGTGTGTGTGTGCAGGGGACGCGATGCGATGCGAGCAGTGCAATCAGCACTAGCGGGCTGGCACACCACCCTGTCGACCGCAGCCAAAGCTCAGCCACCACCGGGCTCCTTCAAAGTCCCCCTTGTGCTCAACCATCCAAAACTTTCAGCACCGGCAAAAGAGAGAGAGAAAAAAAAAAAACACACACACAGACTTACACTCACACACACGCACACACACACACAAAAGCTTGTGCACACACACACTCACACAACAGCTTACGAACAGCAGGACCCCAGACAGGCAGCCTACTGTTCCCGTGGCATGGCGTGCACTCTAGTTCGGCATAGCGACTCTGTCTGTGTGTGTGAGTGTGTGTGTGTGTGTGTGTCTCTCAGTGTGTGTTGGTTTGTTACAGCCAATGCAGTCCGATTCACAAGAGTCTCATGCAGCCTCAAACTCCCCTCTCCTGGCTGTCCGCAGTGGCAACGGCATCCCTCAGTGTGGAATAACAGCACGGGGCATGGGCGGAAACACCACAGTCCTTTCCATTTATCCGTGAGCTCAATGGCCCTTTTATTTACATGTGACACAGCAGGGTGTCTGGCAATCCCACTTCTTTCTTCAGGCAGAACCAATCAGCAGACTTCAAAAAGGGCTGCAGGTAATGCCTTCGTAGGTAATGTGTTCACAGAGTTTTGGTCGAGGCAGGCAAGGGGTCCCCCTTGCAACAGTAGAGGCGCTGCATGCAAATGGCTACCCTTCACCAAAGGCTTTTCAGGAGCTGGCAAGCGAGCTAATAGCGGGGGTGGTGGGGAGGGTTGGCTTGGGTGCCGATAAACCACTTTTAGCCGTAAAGAGAGAGAGCAAAGAAAGGAGGGAGGGAGAGAGAGAGATAAAGTGAGAGAGAGAGAGAGAGAGAGAGGCGTCACGGGACGCTAAGCACACAGTGGCCTGAATCTGAGCTCCTGGGCTTGCAGGTGCTCCTCCACTCCTTCCCCAAGTGAGTCTAATATTATCTTAATCCGATCTCCTCCGGGCCCGTCAGCCTGTCACTGACTTAGCGCTTGCCTGGCCTTGGGGATTTGGACTTACAAACTTACAGTGCTTACAGTTGCCAGGCTGATGAAGCGCTAACTCATTCCTGGTTGCCCGACTCAGCCAGGAAATGTTTCAGCTGTCAGAAAAAAAGCAGATATCTCAAGATGCTGCTTTCAAAGGTGTTTGAAATGACATTATGTTGCCTCCATTACATCCTTGCTGGTCTGGAACATGACTGCAATGGGGGTCCTGGTGAGTTCACAACCTACAAACAAAAGCAGGGCGGATTAGTCCTTCACGTGAGCAGATAGTAATGCAATTAACACCTTGTAAGTACAGTGTCAAAGTGTGAAGAGTAGGCGTAAGCACAGTTTGGAGAGTACAGCCAACTGTACTTTGAACTTTCACTTCTGATTCCATATACATAATGATAGTACGAATACCATGAATATCAATATGAAACAACAAACAGCTATCAATCAAAGTTTCTCAGAACTACTACTAGTGAAACAGGCCAAAACAAAATCCATGATACAACACAACTCCTGGAGCAGATCCCAGACTACTACAGATAGGCTACTTTTTCCAGAACGATGCCTCAAGATGTCTGGCCGGTTTGTTGCACAAAGCACAAAGTGTACAGACCACTTTAAGGCATTGTATCAATCTGGGTAGCACAGCGTGTACAGACCACTTTAAGGCATTGTATCAATCTGGGTAGTGTACAGAGCACTTCAAGGCATTGTATCAATCTTAAAGCACTTAAAAAACATCATCATCAGGCATGCCGTTCTGCTGCTGTCAGAGCAATGCATCATACCAACATTTGACAGGATGCATTTAATCAATTGTGGTCAGAAGTAACCTTGACAGGTGGGTAACTAACTACATTTAGTTCTACGGCAAAGAAAAAACATACTGCATTCCATTGACAGCACTGTACAAAATCGTTTATCAACAAAATATAATTGCTAAAATATGTGCAATTAATAATTCTGAGCTAGTACCTCAGACCAGTGGCATGCTGTAGGTAGGAATGCAAAACCGTAGTATGATGCAGTAAGGTATTACTAAACTAACAGTTATTTAGCAAACTGCACAACTGAATGAAGACTCTGACCATCTACCTACTGCTTGCTAGCTGACTAGTAGTAATGTCTCGTATTGGCGTTGATTTAGTCAGATACCTACCACCTATGACATGCCAGTCTGCAATAGGTCGTTAACTAGCTGACAGCCACAACAACATTATCCCTACAGATTAAGCAAACTAAAGGATCTTGTTTTGGGTGACCAGTCACTGATTCTATGCCTTCCATACCTTTCTAATTGTATGACTCAGAAACCCACTGTCTCACAGAGCTCGAAAGGCATAGCTACCGGGTAGCTAACGCCAGTTAGTAGCAGCGTGCTATGACATACAGCCACTTTGCTAGCAAGCAAGCTATCAAGAGATGGACGAAAACATTACTAGTCGGCTCGTCTTACATTTACAGTTACGTATAGCTGCCGTGTTTAAAACGAAGGTATAGAGTGACAAGTTGGACAAGTGACAGGGTAACAACCCCCATATAACTATCAGGTTAGCCTATATTAGCTAACAATACAGACCTAATCTGGTCAAATCCTTTCTTCAGTGACCGACCACTTGCTCCTAGAAGGGAGCTGTGATGGATCCAGTGAAAATGCCGTTCTGTGGAAACAGAACTAGCTTGGAGGTTCATAAACACATAGCCATTCATTAATGTTCATGATATTTCGTAAATGTGTTTACCTTTTATGCGATATTTATATATTCCCAAAGGGTCACCGTTAGTTCTCCACCAAGCCTGGTCGAAGCACAGTGCTAAGCGACAGCAGCTTCAATGCATTGTGGGAAATGCTGTTGCCACACAGGCGCATCCACCTACGATTGGCTATGAAACGCTACATTGATGCGGTCCTTGGGATTATGTAAAATGTTAAAAGGACTTTATAGCTTGACTTTCAACGTTTGCCTATACAAAACTACTGAGTGTATTATCTGCCATGTGTACAATGGAGGGAGGAAGAATACATTATGCGACAAATACAAACGAATATGACATGATATAATATAATATAATATAATATAATATAATATAATATAATATAATATAATATAATATAATATAATACACATTTAGGCTGATAAAACTACTGCCTGAAGCTAAGGTTACTTGTCCTAAAAAAAGCAAACATTGAAAGATAACTGAAAACGAAAAAATAAACTAACAATAGCCAATACTGCACACTGGACACGATTCTAAGATAACTTGATATTCTTGAGGGAAAAAGAAGCAGAATTGTCAATAACAAACTATCAGAACAGAATACTAGGCTACTGCACAATCACTGGTCCATCAGTTTGTGGAGCAATCTGAATGATAATTTGCTACAGTTTGTTTCCCCTTCAGAGACGTCTGGGCGCCCTCCGGGAGCGTTGGAAGAACTAATGGCTAAAAAGTATGTCACGAAGCTGTTTAAAAGTCAAGATTGTTCTCTTCTGTGGAGGGGAGCTAACAAAGCCTGAGCTACTTTGTACAAGTAATGAATGGTTCAGCCTGCAGTACATCACCTAACACAACATTCATATCCATGTTGATATCAATACTAAATTGAAACCACTGAGTTTTAAAATGCTGTGAAAATAAATGCACTAGTAAAGATTATAGAGATTAGGAGGAGGAAGACGATATGAGAAGAGGCAGCCTGGGGACTTCTGTCTTTGCAACAAAAACAACA
Organism: Coilia nasus; assembly: GCA_027475355.1. Taxonomy (NCBI): domain Eukaryota; kingdom Metazoa; phylum Chordata; class Actinopteri; order Clupeiformes; family Engraulidae; genus Coilia; species Coilia nasus. Next base: position 19,303,157 of record CM050208.1, read on the forward strand.
CACATATGAATAATTCATCACCAGGCTGTCAGGGTCAGCTCAAAAACATGTATAACCCTTCAACACAGCTTTTGAAAGTCATTTGAGTTATTCATTTCAGACAGGCTTTAAGTTGAAGGCATTTTACTTGCGATTCCCCATATGTGCAGTGCCAACATTGTTATGGTATTGCAGTCCAAACCTCATTGCAAAAGGCATGTCATAACATGATGTATGAGGCAGCCTATACATTGACTCATACATGGACCAGCTACTTAGATTTTCAGTTCTGTTCACCTGAACCGGTTTAGTGCTTTCCTCTCACACAGCCTGGGGTTCCTGTTAACAATGTTACAAAGGGACATACGTGCCCTACTCTACCTTGCACTCATCTTCCTCATCTGGATGCAGGTCAGCTACTCAGTATGCTGGGATAACAAGGACTCAAAAGCCCTGTCTCCCCCTGGGCTCTTTAGTCTCTATGGAAACTAAATAAACAGTAGGCTATCACATTGCGGGATGACTGGCCTTCAGGCAAAGTCCTAAAAAGTCCTGTGTAAGTTTTGGAGCACAGACAACAGCGGCAACTACAGTAGTTCTGTAAAATATCTGTCATGAATATTTTCTTGCCTATTGGGGGGAAAACTGTACGAATGCAGTCCTGATAATTTACTGTTTTTGACTTATTAGCACATTAGGATATCACTACTATATTTTTTTTCTCTCTCAATCACTTTCTGTATCTTATCTGAGCTGTTTTTTCTTTGCCTAGAACAAACATACAAGTATAGAAAAATAGAAAAGGTATTTTCTGTACAAGCATGAAAATAAGTAACCTATTTGTACTATATTTCCAGTAGCATAGCCGAAAAGGGGCAGCTTTCATATTGGCATTTGTGGTTAGTTTAGTAATCTACTTCAAAACATGAAGGTAGCGATGTTAACCTAGGGTAAAGAACAATGGTCCGTGTCAGACCAAATTTAAGCAAATAATTCAACTGTCCCCACTGTAAGATCCAGAGCAGCACAGCCATGTATGGTTATGGAGCGCTAGAGAGGGGCGGGACAGACCAAAAGTCGTCATCAGTGTGCACCACACCCGGAAGTACACAGTGCGTTGGGTGTAGATAGATCTATCTAGAATATTTTAGAGAATAACGGAATAGCTTCATATGGGTTGGTAATCTATTTATAATATTCCTTAAAACTGTCCATTACATTTGCAAAGAGCTTACATTTCCTCTGATCCAGTGAATGAGCGGAAAGGAAAAGGTAAGAGGCAAATTGTGCTGCATGTCATACCAGTTGGTAGCCTACATGCATTGATTGAAACTTCTGTTCACAAACATTTCGCTTAAAAGCAGTGTGCACTGAAGTGCTAGTGGAAGATAAAAGGAAATATAATGCCATTTTGCTAATTTTGTGAATTGTTGCCAATTTCTTGCGTTTGCCGAACAACTGAATAACATACAGTTGAAGGCTCTTACACTTACATGTCAGCGTCGAGATTGTTAAAGTTTAGTGTCTCTGTAGATGACCCAGGACGCGGCAGCTTTAAAGGAAGAAGGTAACAGTCTCTTCAAAACGGGGGATGTTCAAGGAGCACTGTGTTGCTATACCAAGGCACTCAAGCTGAGCGAAAACAAGTCCGATAGTGCAATACTATATCGCAACCGTTCTGCCTGTTACCTGAAACTAGAAGACTTTTCCAAGGCAGAGACAGATGCATCAAAAGGTATGCAGTAGTCCTACGCTGGCTGTACCCCCCTTTGTCTATCTGAACAAATTCGACAGAAGATAAAATCAGTGATGAACAGATCAAACACTAAACAGCATGAATTTACTTTGTCTAGCTCTTGATACGGATCCAGGTGATATCAAAGCAAGGTATCGTCGTGCGCAGGCGCTACAGAAGCTGGGCCGACTGGACCAAGCCTTCCTGGACGCGCAGAAATGCGCACAGCTGGAGCCTAGAAATAAAGCATTCCAAGATCTTCTGCGTCAGCTTGGTACCCAGATCCAGCAGAAGGTAACATCGGGTTTCAAAGTTTTTTTTCTGTATTAGTGTTCAGTGTTCCTGGCAGCATAAGATGGATGATACACTCTGTTATATTATAGGAACATATCATATTAAAGTCTGCATACTCTGCATTTTTATAGCATAATGTAACCATGTTGACTTGGATGTAACTGATGCCCGACCATCCACTGTTGCTTTTCAGGCATCACAGCTCTCCTCCACAGATGCTCGTGTCCAGCAGATGTTTAAACTCTTGACTGACAGCTCAACAGCACAGTCAGACAGACAGAAAGTAAGATGTGTTACCACACACACACACACACACACACACATATTGATTTCTATTGCTTGTTGTGCTCTCCTCTCATTGGTGTGTCCATCCTTCTCTTTGCGATGTGCAGGCAGCTCAGAACCTGGTGGTGCTCTCCCGTGAGGACGCTGGTGCCGAGCAGATCTTCCGCAATGATGGCGTGAAACTCATTCAGAGGCTCCTCGAGTCCGAGCAGGAGGATGTTGTCCTGTCCGCACTCAGGACACTCGTCGGCTTGTGCACAGGCCACCAGTCAAGGGTGAGTGAATTTGTGTTCCGACTAACACGCTAAAACACAAAGATTGTCTCGTGTCTTTGTCGGGCTTCCGCATCACTCTGTGGATGTTTATTCCTCAAAATTGACCTTACCTACGTACAATAATCCCCTACCCAAATTCAGCCAGAAATGAAACACAAACACTTTATAGATAAGTGTGTCTATCATTTTAGAGGAAAGCTGAGAAAATAACTTGTGTCCTTGTCAACAGACTATGGCCATTGTGAATGAGCTGGGCATGGAAAAGCTTTGTGCAGTTATGGGCTCCGGTGAGCAGACCGTGTCCCTGGCTGCCTGCCACCTGCTGCAGGTGATGTTCGAGGCCCTCACTGAGGGCATGACTAAGCTCATCAGGGGGAAGGACGAGGCCATCCTGCCTGGTAAGGATACTGCCTAAACAATATTTCGCTTTTAAGATTGGAACATCAGATTGCTGTCTCCTCACACAAGGTGATCCCAGTCAAAACTGTTCTCCTCTGTGGTTCCTCAATAGTGGAACCGGCTACCAGCTGCAATAAGAAGGGGGCTGTCCCTCTCTCTATTCAAGAACACGTTGAAAACCCTTCTGTTTCAGAAGCATCTCTTATCCTAACAACTCTAACTCAATAACTGTCTGAACAACAACTACATGATCTCTCAACTAAGTGATCGGCAATGAAGCCCCAAACCAAGCTCCAACCCAATTTCCTTATTGTGCCGAATCATGGCCCGAAGCCTCGAACCGCGAGAGACCAAAAAACAGCGAAATCTGTGGTTTTGTGTTCTTTATTCAAGTGTCAATAACCAATTCTGCGTGTTGACTTCATCATTTCTTGAATGAAAGGTGATACAATAAATGTACATTTTTTGCGTCTTAGTTCACTATATTATGGCTAAAATAGGTCTCACACTGCATTGTGTCACTTTAGCAAACATGTTAGAGATAAAGGTCGCACAGTAGGGGGCTTCTTAGACACATAGTTCTAGCGTAACTTTGTCTCCCATCCACATATCAACCACACCTTTCGCTGCTTAGCTAGAACACTGTCAGCAGCCACCCTATGCACCTATTCTACCGGCAGCTTTGATCAACATCTGATCAAGTTGCCACTTAAAACACATTACTTTGTAGGCTTAATGATTTATAAATTTAGGTTTAATAACATTATGTCAAGACTGCCAACTGTAGACTTATTTAAGAAATTAGCCACACCGTTCAGCTTTGCTGAAATAATGACAAGTTTACAACACAGACACATGTGGTAGCCTACTATTTTATTTAAAGATTTACTTCGTAGTCAGAGTGTAATTATTATTATTATTACCAATTTCTCATTATTGTGCATTTGTGACATCATGCTAAATGCAAATATGGTGACTTCCTGATTAAAGGTCGCTATTAGAACAAGCATCTCGTCAGAAAAAACAGACAGTTTCAGACAGTTTTGCAAGGCTACAACAACCCATAATGTGCTGCGATGGTTGGAGGAGTTGAATCCGGTTCCAATGCAGTCACGTGGTATGTTCAAAAATAAAGCTTCATTTGTCATCAATCACGTGATTTTATTCAACACAAGCCTCAACACCGTGGCTTCATCTGGCACGCCCTCTTTGCTCGACGCAAGCTCCGGCACCTCACTTCAGATGTCTCATCTCTACTCTCAACGTGTTCTCCTTGTGCATAGTCCGTAGTCATTTGTTGCCTGAGCATGATTGTTTTCCTCAATTGTAAATATGTGTAAAACGTTTCACGTCATGTAATAATGTAACAAACTGCTTAACTGAGAAAGTGTATGTGTGTGTGTGTGTGTGTGTGTGTGTGTGTGTGTGTGTGTGTGTGTGTGTGTGTGTGTGTGTGTGTGTGTGTGTGTGTGTGTGTGTGTGTGTGTGTGTGTCATAGAGCCGTCACGTGAGTTACGTTCCATGTTGCGTCACCTCCTGGACATGCTGCCCGCCGCTAGTGTGTCGGGACCGGGCCGAGACAGTGCCATCAACCTGCTGGTCAAGCAAGTTCCCCGGAAGTCCCAGAAGAGCCCAGACAACTCACTCACTCTGTGGGTGACAGACCAAGGTAAGAGCCAGACTGGGATGCTGTGGCTTTTGCCTGTTATTGCTGAGTTGTTCAGGAACTCAGTCCGGACATTGTTATTCCTTGCCTAGGGCTTAAGAATATTCTGGAAGTGGCAGGAACAGTGCCAGAGATGGGTGAAGGACCAGCACTGACGGACAACTCACACATGAGCAGTTCAGTGCTACTCAGCAAGCTCTACGACGACCTGAAGAGTGACGCAGAGAGGGAAAACTTTAACCGCATCTGTGAGGAATATGTGAAGTGAGTTTGTATTAATGTTCCATTTTGGGGAAAAAAGCTGCACTTTTGTTCTGTTCCCATTCAAGTCAAAGAAAACAGCATCCCTGTTCTGTAAGCCTTCAGGTCATGGGGCAGTTGTGGCCTAGTGGTCAGGGAGTTGGTCTTGCAATCAGAAGGTTGCCGGTTCGCATCCCGTCCTACCCATGGTTGAGATGCCCTTGAGCAAGGCATCTAACCCCACACTGCTCTAGGGACTGTAACTCAAACTCTGTAAATACTGTATCTGTAAGTCGCTCTTGGATAAGAGCGTCAGCTAAGTGTAATGTCATAACAATAATAACAATAAGCATAGAATTAAACATTGCTGTTTTGTCAGCAATTTTTCCAGTTAGCGGTCTAAACTATAATCCGTGATTAGCCTGACAAAAGACTAGTCTCCTCACACTCGTTCTGCAATGTAATTTGCCTCAGCCCTGCTCATGATGAAAACTATGTAAATGTTTACCTCCAGGCGTCATTTTGACCGGCAAAGCGTGGCGTCCAAGCTACGGGCCATCCAGACCGTGTCCGTGCTGCTGCAGGGCCCCAGTGAGGTGGGCAACCACTCCCTGGAGCTGTCCGGCATGATGGACGCGGTCATCTCACTGTGTGCCTCCAAGGACCTGGTCCACCAGCAGGTGGCGGTAGAGACGCTCATTCACGCAGCCGGCAAGGCTAAGAGGGCCTCCTTCATCACAGCCAACGGTGTGACACTCCTGAAGGACCTCTACAAGAACAGCGAGAATGACAGGATACGTGTCAGGGCACTTGTGGTGAGTTTTAGACCAGGGACCTATACATTAAAGTTGCAGTTGCTGTTGATCAGTTAGCATACACCTCTGACAATGTTTGGATTTTAAGTTTGAGCTTGTGGTTGGCTATTGATATACAGTACCTTTGATGTCATAAGTTGGTTGCAGAGCTGAGCAGCATAACCCAGGCAGCTACTGTACTATGGGTTACCATAGCTGCATGACCCATAGTAGCAGCCTCACCTTGTTTGGTTTTGATTCAGTAATCTGGGTTGTGTGTGGTGCTGAGACATCTCTGACTTTTGGTCTTTTAGCCATGGTCATTTAGCCATGGTCATTTAGTGGTTCATACTAAGGACTCAAGTATTTGTCTATTATCGTTTCTTTTACTCTAGCAGCAGCATTTTGTATAAACTGAAGCTCTGATGTCTTTTTATGAAGGCATGTGAAAAGACCATTGTGGGCAATGAACCCTGCTGGTCTGAATGAGCTTTTCTAAACTCATACATTTTGATATACAAACATAAAAGCTAAAATACCATCACTGTATATGGCACATGCACAAGTTACTTTGGAGAGCCATTGTAAGTTTGGTTTGTATTAGCTTTTGAAATTACTATCATTAGGACACGAAAGGCAAAGAAGCAGAACACTGTCAGTAATGGCATTCACTCAGCGGTAAGTAGGCTGCTACACTGTGTGTAGGTGTGTTATAAGCAGAGTACAATATATGCATAACCACTTGGGCAGCTGTAATTTGGGTTTTTTTTGCAAATACATCAGACGGAAAGGCTACAGCAGCATCTCACTGGGGAGACTGAGTAGGAGACTGAGTAGGAGGGGCAGAAAATAGATGAAACGAGGAGACAGAGTCGGGTTGCCTAATATGCATGAATATAATTATTGGTTTATGGTAATGATGAACAGCGTCATTATAGCCATCAACATTTGCAGGTAAAAAGGTCTTACTGCAAGGAAGAGAACAGAGATGGACTTGTAAACAGTATGTCAGACAGACACAAACAAAAAACAAAAATTATACTGATGATTGTCTAAATTATAGCCTTTGCATGATTGTTAAAATTGAGATGGCAATCAATTCAGAACATTGGCCTATCTTCACCATACTTTTCTGTCCAAATACAAATTGCAGATACACAAAAGAAAAAAAACTAGAAAAAATGCACCGCCGACTAATTATATTAGCTGATTGCAATGTCAGTGTTTTAACAACCATGTGACAGTAGTAATTTAGAACCTTGATTGTAATGTCACTTTTAACAACCATGTGAAAGCTATAATTTAGATTCTGAATTATTATTTTGACGTGGCTGTTAAAACTGAGATCACAGTCAATTAAGACACAAATGTTTTTAACAGCGTCCTTCACTTGTAGTCCTTTCCTATCAAGAGGAGTAGCAGCCGTAAGTCTTATCTCGCATTTCCCACCCAACAACAACAAAAATGCCAGGACACGATAGGCACAGGATTTTATCATCCTTAATTGTTTATCCAAGTGACGGTTCATTATGGCACCCAAATGCAGTTTACATCACTTGTGCTGTTCAGGATATTTGTTTAAAAGGGGACACAAAGGAACACAAGACAGAAATACGCATGACAAGCTTTGCTACAGTCCAGTACTGCCAGAAGAAATGCATCAGGGCCCTGTGGAGAGCTCCACTTATGTTCCCCCTAAGAGTTTAAAGAGTGCCAAAACAAGAGGTCTGTCTGTCTGTCTGTCTGAAATAGGGATTATGTAAACTGGGATCAGCTGGGGGCACAGATTTCAGCATGAAGCAGTTTGCTGAAGGCTCCACCCTAAAGTTGGCCAAACAGTGCAGGAAGTAAGTCATTCTTTCACATTTACAAAGCTTTACTGGCACTTCTTCTTGTTTTCATTTTCCTCAAGGTGTGACTACCTCTTAAAGCATTGTTTTTCTACTCTTCCCACAGGTGGTTATGTAACGAGGCCCTACCGGCTACCTCTCGGCGCTGGGCCATCGAGGGCTTGGCGTACCTGACCTTTGATGCTGACGTGAAGGAGGATCTGGTGCAGGACAAGAATGCCCTACATGCCATGTTCGACCTGGCTAAGGTGCTTTTTACCATCAACCCAACTAACTCCATACGCTTCCTGAATAGTTTCCTGTTAGCAATAATTAACAGCTTTGCCCCACTCCCTGTTCCTGCAGTCTGACGATAAGACAGTGCTGTTCGCTATCGGCTCCACACTGGTGAACTGCACTAACAGCTATGACGTGGAGAAGCCTGACCCTCAGATGGTGGAGATAGCCAAGTATGCAAAACAACACGTGCCTGAGGAGCACCCCAAGGTACGCCATGTGGTGATGAATTTTCATGTGCATGAAGAACCTCTACAACTAGTCTGCACAGAATATTCATCACGTTATTTGCTTATAAACACGCAATCAGATGTTCATTTCAAAACGACCTTGAATAGTGTCTTGTTTAGGAGTCAATGAGATATTCAGCAAAAACCTTGTTTACAGTTGGTTTCATGCTGTGTGTGTGTGTGTGTTGTCAGGATGCTGCATCCTATGTGGAGAAGAGGCTGGTGAAGCTTCTAGAAGCTGGGGTGGTTTCAGCGCTGGTGTGTATGGTCAAGCAGGAGAGCCCGGCCCTAACAGAGTCCTGTAGGGAGTGTATCGCCAGGTCTGACCCCCAATATTTCTACAAATACAGATGCATCCACACTTTCTCACATACATGCAACAGCATAGTCAAACTGTTAAGCCTTTCAGTGAAATTTTATTTTATCCTGAATGATTCATTGCATGACTTACAGCAAGCATGACTTATAGCATTAGTATGCACTGAGTATACATAGTGATGTGTGGTGTGCGTAATGTTCCCTCTGGGGTGTTCTGTTCTAGGGTGTTCTTGGCTTTGGTGGAACGACAAGAGGACCGGGGAATGGTGGTGGCACAAGGGGGAGGAAAGGTCTGACTCACCGAACCCGAACCACTGTCACGATGAAAAACATGGACTACAGAGTAGAGTATTTCCATAACCACTTGGCTTGCTTTGTGTTCACAGGCTCTGCTTCCACTGGTCACAGAGAGTACAGACAAGGGCAAGATCAAAGCAGCACAGGCACTGGCCAAAATCACCATCACACACAACCCAGAAATCGCCTTCCCTGGAGAGAGGGTGAGTTGTGGCCTGCTTCTTTGGGTTTAAGTAGGCGCACACCGGAAGGTGAAATGGAAAGAAGAAAGTGTGTCCCTTCTAAGTTACAGTATGGTCATGGTGTGATCTGGCATGGACTGTTGTCCATTGTAGTCCTTGTGCCTTTATCTTAACTCTGACACATTTACATTGATATGTATTCCTCTATTTCTACAGTTAGTTAACTGCAGTGTCCACACATCTCACATACTTGCCTTACAACAATATACTGTATTGACTTCATATACGATATTCATGCAAGCCGTTGGTCAATGTTTCAGATCTATGAGGTGGTTCGTCCCCTCGTCAGCCTGTTGCGTCTGGAGTGCACAATGTTGCAGAACTTCGAGGCACTGATGGCCCTCACCAACCTAGCTGGCATCAGCGAGAAACTCAGGTACATCAGCTGAGAGAAACCTGCTCTCCACTCCTCTCATCTAAAGCCATGGCCCTGAAATATAATACTAATGTATGGCAGTAGACATTTTTCCTATTAAATGCTTCATTTCTGCTTTATTACCAAATAAGAGGCACATTAACAACCCTTTTGAGTCCAATTGGTTAGTTACCGACTGCGTTTCAGTAATGAATCTACAGAGGTGATGGAGGTGTTATAATAACTGGAGGAGGTGAGGAAGTCCTGTCCCATTCATTTCAATTGGAAATACTAGGCTAGTGAATTCAGCCAAAATTAAACAATTTTTCCAAGTTTTAAAATAGAGTTTCACAGGGCTCATTTCTGCCCACATTTTACCAAGCCTATTAAGTGCCATTATACTGATTGATGTGAGGTAGAGCAGAAAGCTACATCGAGGAAGGGCATTGGATGCTTAAAAATGGACGGTGGTGTAGTTCAGGGACACCCTTCTGCATGAGCTGAGAGTGGAGCACCCACCAATAAGCATGGGGAAAACGGGGGGTGAATATTATGCAATTTCTGGAAAATGGCAACGAGGAAGTGCCTTGCTAATTGGCTGAAGCTAACCAGCCAAATCCTGACTCCCTACTCTAAACCAATGACGCGCTGTTGTCTCGAGCAGGCAGAAGCTCATTAAGGAGAAGGCGGTGCCAAAGGTGGAGGGCTACATGTTCGAGGAGCATGACATGGTGCGGGCCGCTGCCACCGAATGCATGTGCAACCTGGTCCTGAGCACAGAGGTCAGTCACTAAATGTGTTTGAGGAATATAAAGATGCATGTAAAGAAAAGGTGTTTTTTTTCTGCGAAAACAGTATACATATTTCCCATGGGTAGTATGTTATAATAACTACTAATAAGCATTTGTTTTACATTTGTTACCTCTTACTTAACACTCAGTATTTGGTAACCATTTCTTGTACACTATTTCTCATCAGTAAATAATTTATAAAGATATTGACTGGATATCGCACATTTGTCACACATTTGTCTGGATATCGGTTGCCTATCTGACTGTTTGACTTTATGCAGTAAAGTGGTACCTTCCCATGCTAAACAACATGTTTTCTGTGCCTGACCACATGTACACAAATACCCCCTCTACATTAACTGAAATATACAATGTCTTTTTGCTGGAAAGGAGAGTGAACACAGTTGTTTCTGCCGCTCTGTCCAAAATGTTCTCTCGTTCACTACACAGCAATAGTAAACGTATGAACCTTTCCCTCATTTCCCTGTGTGTCTGGCCTCAGGTGCAGAAGCTGTTCCTGGACAAGGGGAGTGACCGGCTCAAGCTGCTGGTGCTGTACTCTGGTGAGGACGATGAGCGGCTTAGGAGGGCGGCCGCAGGCACGCTGGCCATGGTGACCGCAGAGCAGCCGGAGATATGTGCACGCATCCCTGAAACGGTGAGCTGTGGGAAAGCTAGAGTAATGAAAGATTCAGCACACAGCATGCAGTAGTAGGCAGTAGTCTTTGTAGTCTCCGTAGGCTTTGCATTAATGCTAAGAAAATAGGTCTTGGTGCAGGCGTGGGTGAAGCTCATTCTAATATCCTGTTCTTTGAGAGCTTTTCATTATCAGGAAAAAAAAAGTCAGTGTCAAAAGAGTTGGAATGTCACGTTATGTAATCATGGAGGTCATATTAGAATGACAGATAACAGTACTCAAAACTTTTCTTCAAGTTAAAGTTGTTCCTCTTGTCCTCATCACTGTTCCTTCCTCCTCTAGACAAGCCACTGGCTTGAAATCCTGCAGGCATTGTTGCTAAGCGACAGCCAGGACTTGCGTCACCGTGGCGCAGTGATCACTGCGAACCTCATGCAGGCTCAGCGCGACCTGGCGGAGAAGCTGATGGAGAGCGAGGCGCTGGAGATCCTGTCCGTCATGGCGAAGGGTGACAAGCCCACGCCCGGCCCTGAAACCCGCATCGCCCAGCAGTGCCTGGACCTGGCGCTGGGCTACGGACTCATCCAGGCTGGGACTCAGGCAGGGGAGACCAGGTCCGAGGCATGACCATAGCTCTTGGGACCATCACCACAGCACAGCACACAGGCCCTTCAGCAGTCCACCTTTATCCAGGAGTCCAATTCTCATTTGCTTTCGTCTTGTGATGTTTACACAAGAGACAGGAGAGTTAGTCCTGGGTTTGTAGCTTATCACATTCCACTGAAAAATCATAAAAACACCACAGTGGTATAAAATATGTTTGAAGTGACTTTTAAGCAAGGCTGTATTATAATAATGGATTATATCACGCATCGGCTTATATAATATGAATATTTTTTCATGAACACTAGAGGTTCTTCAAGCAAACACTTCCACCGTAGCGCAGAATAGTGACTTCACACAACTGGTATGCTCCAGGTGTCTTATTTGTCATACTCTCATCACGGCAGCTTTTGGACAAACAGACCAAATGTTCTACACACCAAATTCATTCCTATGTTTTTTTTTTTTAAATATATTACTTTGCACTCTTGCATTCCATAATATTCACTTGTGTTTCTGCATGGCAACTAAGGACATTTCAAGTGCAATGGAGTAGCAGTATTGTTTCAGCATAAAGGGCCTGACCCTAATCTATGTGGTTTGAATATAAATGTTGGGTTGCTTTACAAGAGTGTTTTTGTTTGTTTTGTTTGCTTATTTGTGTGTTTTTTTTCATCTTTTCTCTGAAAATGAGTTATGGTTTGTGCCTTTTTATATAAAGAACACTAAACTTGTGTACAAATACCTTTCCTGTGTCAATTTAAACACACACAGGTACGCAATAAAAGTCTGGATTTCACAAAACCGAAAAATACATTTACCAGCATACCCTTGGTCGACTGCGCAACTTTTTGACAGCTACTGTGTTTGTGCGCATGCTCCGACTTGAAACTGGAGATGGCGCCCTCCACAAGCAGTGGAGTAAATCATTTTCGACAAATAATTATGAAGGAATATAGCGTTTTTCTGTGGCTTTGTTACTTGCACGTCAACTCTGAGCCATTATTAATAAGATTCAGATAATAACTCATTCAACAGTTAAGTGTGCACTTGAAAAGGAATGGTCTGGATGAGCTAATCTGGTTAGCTAACTTGCACTGCCTTTAGATACTACCAGTACTGAATAATGCACAAAAATGAGCTGGCATGGTTTTGGTTTCAATGGCTTTGGGCAAATTGTTGCTCATGGAAGAGAGGATACTGGAACACCTTGTGTTAACCAAGTTAAAGTGACTATTCCAACTGCGGTGGAATTTCCCAGTAAATGTCCCGACGGTTCAGTGTCAAAGGGCCGTAGCCTTCAGCTTTCTGCAAGTTGGAGTCGCACGGCTTTGTTTTCCGTACAAGGTAAGCATAAGAAATTGCTTGCGTTTGTGCCACCCTGTTTCCCACAATTCAGTTTACCGTTGTCTTTTGTCTTAGGCGATGGACAGGTGCATCTGACAGGATTCCTCGATGGGGTATCCAGCAACCAAAAAGACATCACTAGGAGCAGTGGATGCTTGGATGCCCAGATAAATGAGAGATACCTCACCCTTCGCTTTCCAGACAAAGTGGAGTGCTGGAGCTGTGATGGTGCAGACATGGAGCTCGTTTGGAAAACAGACCAGGATTCATCAGACACACCGAAAGGTGATGCAACATCATTCAATCCGAATAATTGAACAGCCAGTCAGTACTGTACACTCCTTTTGAAGGTCAAAAGATGCTTCTTGCCTCTGTTCAACCATATGAATACGTATTAAGTAAGTAAGTAAATCTAGGTTCAGAACTCACTTGTATTGACAGGTTTTCCTGGTTCTCCAAGGTCTATTGTCGTTATAACTGTACAATTGACCCTGCTGTTTTTATCTGTTTATATTTATAGCCTTTTTCTATAACATTCACTTGTTTATTATTATGAACCATTTATCCAAGAACATTAATATTACAAATCAACAGTTCTTTACATCAGTCCTGTTTGTAAGACTATGCCCCTGTTCAAATGTTGCCCAACCTACAGGTCACTCTGCCCAACTGCCTCTTGTTCCAGAGGGCTACATTGCTCATGGACCCCCTCTGTTCCGTCCTCTTTCTCTCCAGCTGCAGGCTGTGAGCTTGGCCCTGGGCTCAGGTCACGCTGTGCTCCTGTGTGCCACTGGCACCATATACACCTGGGGCAATGGGAGGTGAGGCAGTTTGTTTATGATGACTCACTCTCACCGTAAAGTCGAGTAAGCAAAGTGTAAAGTTGAGTAAGCAAAGCAATAACAGCCTGCACCCTGACTATGTAAATTCATTTAAATGTAATGTAATAATGACCATGTTATTAAAGACGTAGGGCATAAAAGTCAAAGCACATACGCTGACAATGCATAGGGCCAGAGCGGTGGGTATGGTACACTCTAAACATAAAAGTTCATAAGGGTAGGAGCAGGCTTCAGTCAGACAACTTAAACTTACTTTTAAAGTGCTGGCCAAACATCAAGACAATTGAAAGACCAGAAAAGGAGGGCGCGCTTTGCATATATAATACACTCTAAAGTAAACCTACACATGTGTGCACTGTGCTTTTCAGCCACGGTCAGCTGGGTCATGGCAGTCTGGTGCCAGAGGAGGAGCCACGGGTGGTGGAGGCACTTTGGGGTGTGCCCTTGCGCTCAGTGGCAGCGGGAGGATGGCATTCCGCGTGCATCGGTGGTAAGAACCCATCATGTTCAAGGGCAACCGCAGAAAGGCTAGGATAGGATCATTTCTAAGGGCTCAACATTGGTAGGGGACCCTTTTGATATTGTTATTAATAGCAGTATTGTTTCTGGGGGCAAAAACCTGTATTCTAAAAAGGCAGGGGCTATGGGTGTGGAATTCCGGACCAGCAGTTGGCCACTATTTACACGGCACACTACCGGACCAATAAGGGGCAAGTTATTGGTACAGAAATAGTTTCTGGACCTTTGTGTTTTGTGCTATTGACACGGCAGATAGTACATTCCAGACAACCTGTTTGTGGTCCGGAAACTTGTTCTGTACCAGTAGATGTAAGGATATTGGTCTGGAACTTCTTCTAACCCTAACCCTAACGACTCCCTCACACGGTTTTGTAATAAGAAGTATGGCAGATTCCGTACCAATAATACCAGTTCTAGGGGCATGGAAGCTGCCGTACCCATAGCCACTGTTCCTAAAAAGGAAAAAAAAATTCTAGCAATGTCCCTTAAGATCATTACTTCTCCATTAGCTGTGTACTCAAATGGCATCTGAAGCAGTGCTTATTTTGTGATGGTGATGTGTGTCTGTGTGCTCTGTGTTTTGCTGTTCTGTGCGTGCTGAGGCCAGAGGGTGGAGATTTGTACATGTGGGGCTGGAATGAGAGCGGCCAGCTGGGCCTTCCCTCACGCCGCTGCAGGAAGAAGGCTGAACAAAACAAAGGTTAGCCTGACATCCACTCCACTTGTCTGTTTACTGCCATGAGCATTACGGTAAAGCACTGTGTTGAGTGACTATGCATGACTATACAACTATCCATAACTTTCTTGAATGTCATTTGTGCTTCTGGCTGAAGTACAGATTCAAAGTAAATTGAATGTTACCAGAACTGTGGAGGCCAAGGCTATGCAACCTTTGCATCAAAAGAATTGTGAATACTGAAAATAAGTTAGTTACAAGTCATTTGCATGTTGGATGGATGCATAATGCACCTGTTGTCCAAATGTTTGGATGCGATTTGTTCACCTGCCTATTCAGTATCTGTTTAACAGCCTCATGAAAAATATTTTCGATATGCATTTAATGTAGATCTGTTGTCTCCTTTAGAAACTGGACCACCAGGAGGTCAGCAAGGGGACACGGATGAGGATGTGTGCATCTCCATCCAGTCCTTCCCCGCACTAGTGGACATACCACGTGTGTCCGAGGTGAAGAGTGTCAGCTGTGGATCCCGCCACACAGCCGCAGTCAGCAGTAAGACATGTTCTCCAGTCCCTCTTAAATAGTTATGTCACTTCAAGCAGTTGGCCTGTAACAAATTCTCTGTTTCTTGAAGGTGAAGGGAATCTGTATTCCTGGGGATGGGGTGAGTTCATATATGTGTATGCTGTATGATATTCTTGAATATCAAGTGTAGTGCTACACCTAGTGCATGCAGATAGGGTTGGCTTTGTAATTCAACACTAAAATTTCTCTCTTTTTAAGGACTAACTGAACGTCTTAAAATATTTATCATACATCATAGTGTTCTGAACATAATTTTAATATCAGTGTTTTATGTTAAGGTGACTATGGACAGTTGGGACATGGGACTCTGTGCAGCTCAGATGAGCCTTGTCTGGTGGACTTTTTCCCCACACATGGACTGCGTGTAGAAGATGTGAGATGTGGGCCATGGAACACATTTGCATCTGTCACAACAGCAGACCCCACAGGATAACATGTAAATGACTGCATCTGTGTCTAATTTTGGTTCTTTATCAGGAAGTGTTACTATTGTTACTAGTACTCTAACTACTAAATAATGATACTGTAGTAAAATTGTTGTAAATACTCCAGACATCCAGACCTGTCACAGTGTATAAAGTTATTTATTGCACAGAGTTAACAAAGAAATCACATACAAATTTTAAAAAACATTCCACAACCCTGCATAGACCCATGATAGAAAACATTAAAACCTTAAAGCAAAAATAAGTTCAAAGGCACCACCATGTTTAAAACTTAATGAAGGTTAAAATGCTGGTGTTTCCTGGGAAAGTTCTGGACTCCTCAAACAGCTTCCAGAGCCGTACATCAGAATGTATATAATTTACAACACAATCTTAAAAGAACTGTAAAAGAAATGAAAAATACAAAAAGCTGCATTAGATTTCAAAATGTATAAATGTTGACAACAAGCAGATGTACTATAATCTCTACCAACCCACCTGACAAAGTCCGGAGATCTGGAGATGACGTGCTGGAATTCAGAGAGGTTCACTGTCCCATCTTTGTCAATGTCTGACTCCTCCAGAATCTGCCAGTATCACAGTAAAACAGTAAGAGAACTGTGCACTACACTGACAACAATCACAAGGCCTTTTAGACTTTTTCATTAAATTACTGTACATTACAAATCTTTGTTGTCCACACTGGAAATGTATATCTGCCTCCAAAAAACAACACATTTTAACCCACATAACACAAGACTTTTCAGCCAGAGTGTACAGACATGAGATATGTAAAGATTAGGCCTAGGGGATGATGCAAAAATAAATAAAGAAGATTAAAAAAAGACAGGAGACTTACATTTGAGATGAGCTGTCTCATCTCCTCAGTAGTGAGTCGCGTGTCCTCCGTATCACCTGTGAGGCAGTTCACCAGCTTCTCTAGGTCCCCTTGATCCAGTGTCCCGTCGTCATCAAAATCTGTCCCCCGATATATGTCCAATGGTTAAGCATCTTTCATATCAATAAATGTCACGCTTTCATGAGGCTGCGCTATTTGTGTGATTAGTTTGTGGTGTGTACTTACCGAATATGCGGAAGGCATAGTGGGATTTTATTTCCAATGTGGCAGAGTCACTGAAAGCACTCAAGAGATCCAAGAAGTCCTCAAATGTGAGACTTCCATCCTTCAGCTCAGATGTGGAGAAGACGTGACAGATCCTTTTCCTGAATGGATTTGACTGCAGTGGGGAAAACGAAGACATGAGAAAATTTGGTGTATTACAAGTAGGACTAATGTCAAACGAATACATAAATATAATTACCTTAAGTTCTGGCAGAGTGAGAATTTTTTCCATTGGTACTCTGGTGACAGCTGAAGTTCTGCTCTCTCTTGTTACGAGTTCAGTGAATCTTTTGTGAGCTCTAGGGAGACATGCAGTGAAAAAATAACTTGATAGCTTAGTAATCAGCGTGACATGTCAAAAAGAAGTAAAACATGACAGGGAACTTTGTTTCACAATCCTACTGCAATCATTTTACCACGAAGCCTGTGCTGCTTTGGTTTGTGAGCACTGGTTCTGCTCATGATCCAAATAAAAACTTCTAAAGTAACCAACCGTATGGACAAACGTAATAGCTTGAAGATGTACTTACAGCAAAATTTCTTGTTTGGTTAGAAACGTAAGCTCCTGTGAGGAAAAATCAGTTGTCAATCCACAAACCTATACAATGGCAATAAACGTAAACGTCATCTTGAAACAGCCATCAGACTTAGGTTGAGTATCATAAATAACCACCTGTTGCCCTAGCATCTGAAGCCAAACGACTCATATCACTTGCAATGACGTTACCAGTCTTTTTACTGACAGATGCCGTTCGACCAAAACTGTTTCTGACAATAACTTATAATCATGGGTTTCAGATATTTTCAAAGTTAGCAACTGCGATGCGCTAGCAACTGCACATAGCTTGTTAGCAAACAATGGTGAGAGTAAACTTGCCAGCAGTTTTACACGAACGTAACACGTTAAAGCTGCTACACGGCGTATTTCTTCTTTTTCTTTACTAGTTGAGTCAGCTTTTGACTTCCCAACACGTAGCAGCTATAGAGTTTGGTTGTGGAAAGTTTGGTTCTGCAGTTTAACTCGCTCTGAAGGCTGGCAGAACTTCAGTAAAGTTATAACCATTTTTAGTGGACTACGTTATCTTATTCCAATTGTGGGCAGTATTACCTGGTATTCGGAAAGCAGATCCTTCGGCAACTGACTCGCTGTTGCTCCCATGTTTACAATTTGATCGATTCGCTGTTGTTTTAGATACAACTTCGGCTGTTTGTTTAGATTGCACTTCTAGCGTAAGTTGTTACTTCCCTTTCCGGTTGTTTCGTAACGGAACCATGGAAACTGTATTTGCATAAAGACCAAAGTACTCTCAGAAGATTCTTGAGTAGCAGCTAGCTGCTACTCTGGTTAATGTTCAAGAATCTACACTGGTAGTCCACTTCCTTAACCTGTTGACAGATGCTGGGCGATGGAAAAAATATGCCATGGTTTTTTAGAATATAATGTGATCTTTCGCATACAAGGAAGTTACAAAAATATACCCAGAATCCCTGGCATAGGCAAATTTTATTTTCAAAGAGGTCACTTTAGTCTCTTGTCTTAGGTCTATGCATTTTTTTTTAATTAAGGCAGAGTCGGGCAGCTGCCCATGTCCTCCGCCACTAGGGGGGGTTGCCGTACTTTGTTTGTTTGTTTGTTTGTACATTACTATATATTTAATAAGCCCAAAAATGTATCCAAAATCCAGCATGGAACAAATGACTCCAGTCCGTTTCTGTCACGGTATTTTGATTGTTTAATCTCTTTTATGTCAGATGTGGTGGGACTGTTACTGAATGTTGTGAGCATCCGGGGCTAGCGCTTGTGACACAGACTAATGACAAAAGGACAGATAAGATTATCGTTTGGGTGCCATCTGGTGGCACAGCCCAACTTGCTGTAGATGAATTAGCAACTTTAATTAATTAATAACTTAACAGCAGCTAAGAAAGTTCTGTTTGACTTCAACTGAATTACACTGTACTATAGAATGTTCAAGCTGATATTGCATCAGCTGATATGAAAAAGCATTAAACTTCTGTTATGCCTTTTTAAAAATCCTGAATGGTGTTCATGAAGATATTGTATGCTTTAGAAACTGTGTATGTGGTGTGTATGAGTATGTGGTATGGTTTGCTTTTTCCGCTCAGTCTAAAATGGCGAGAAAGTAAAAGCTAAAATGACCGATGCGATGAGGAAGGAGCTGGAATCAGTGTTCAGGGAAGGTTTAGAAGGCCACTATCACCTCCCTCTTTCAGGACATTGACCAGGTGGAGAAAGACTGGGAGGGAGAAAGAAGAAAAAGAAAAGGAGAAAAAACAAAGGAAAAAGGAAAAAACTGCATCTTATAATAATATAATAATAGTAATAATAAAACTTTACTTGTATAGCACAGTTCATACATGCAATATGCAACTCAAAGTGCTTTACAGTTTAGCAGGGTTGTTACAAGACAACATTTCTTGCGGTTTAGTGGTGTCGGAGCAGATAAATACAGTAGCAGAACACAGGTAGGCAGTCCTTGTAGGCCCTAGTCAGCAATCTTAGTAGTCCAGTGGCGCTAGAGCTATGCAACTCCCTGTTAAAGTGGGCTCTTATGTGAACATATGTGATCTTGAACTGCAGAACAAGGTCATTTGGGAACAGCTACAAGCAGGATGATGAGAAGACCAATCTCAGAAAAAGAGCGAGAGCAAATAATCAAAGACACAAATACATGGGAGAGTTCGGCATCTCAGCAGGAGATTTATCTGGCATCCTGATGACTGCTTCTCCGAAACAGAGAGTCTAGGGTCTTAGGACAGCTGAAAAAATTAACAGGAAAACGGTCTGAGTTGAATCAGTACACTAATACTATCTGTACCCAAGCACCCTATCACACTTTCTGTCCCTACATTGTTGCTTCCAGAATGCTCTGTGTGTGCCTATCAGGTGTCTTCTGTTCAGGAAAAGACAGAACTGAAAACAGATCTGAGACTAGACAAATAAAAAAACTACTCCATGCAGAAATGTAAACAGGAGGACAATATAAAGGGGAAACAACTTAAGGCCAGACCACTCTCTAATATCTATTGCAATTGCAAACAAGAACAGTGAGAAAGTTCAAGACAGGCTGGCCTGTAGGTGTTATGATCTGTGGAGAGTGGCAAACATTAGGAGACAGAGGCACAGTACAATGTAAAACTGCCTCTCTTCAATCCACAACAAAGTTGTTTCCCATGTGAGAGTGTTGCCCAGGAACACAGGCCCATAGTCTGCAGCAGAGGTCTGTAGTGTGACAGCAGCGTATGATGGTTTGGCAGGTGCAGGTTCAACTATATGGCAAACTGACTGAACCGTGAAGTAGTTCCACAGTTTGTCTCCAAACATAGGTAAGGGAGGCATCACCCAGGCCTCAGAGAAAGCAGAGAAATATGAATGGATTTAAACTTTTTGATTCTATGGTTCTATATTTCTACCCATGTGGTGCCATTCCCTTACAAGAATGCAGATATTGTTTATATAGGCTAATAAACTGTGTAATTTAGAACACATGCACTGTCATTAATACAACAAAGAAAAGCAGAAATGAGTAGGTCTATATGTGCTTGTGCCTGGTGCCTGTTCAGTTTATCAATTTCATAGCCTACCTCCTTTTCAACATTAAAATAATATAAATAATAAAAATAAACATTAAAATTGGTTAATTAATGTATTCATTCATGTGTGATAGTGTGATAAATGGAATATGCAAGTCCTAAATTATTTTAATCCACAGTAGACCTATTGCTCAAGTTAAAATACAAATTTGAAGCCTGCATAGCGCCATCTTGGTGGGACCACCTCCGTGATCCAAAGCTGTTAGTGCAGTATGGAGACTCTGCTCGTATAAGACGAAAGAAGAGGGGAAACGAAGAACGTACTGGATTCTAAAGTAAATTCTAGTGTATGATATGTTTCGTTTTATTTTATTTTTTAGTTGAAATTATCAGTTGACTTACCTTTTGTTTCCAGGTCAAAATGGCATCATAATAAAAGTGCCTTTATGTAATGTGAGTGAGGGATAATTGTGGAATGACTATGTCTTTCTTTGTGTTTTATTTTTGCTTTTACTAGATCAAACATTATATTTAGATGGATTGAAATATTCCGTTCCAGCCCTCAAGATAAACTACTGAAACACAACAGGACAAAGTCGAATCGAATGGGATGCATCGCATTTGATCCTGACAAATTACTTTTAGCTTGAAATACCCGTAGTCGACCCGTGGGCGGAGTAATGCAGTGTCAAAATGTGCAAATGCTACTACAGCAGAGAAGCTCAGCAAAGTTACCTGTCCCGAGTAATTGACACAAATGCATCAAGACGTGAATCCATTCGTTTAATTAGCTCACTGCCCGAATGAGATTAATTGTATTACTACAATGCGACGCCATTTTCGTATACTTTTATTTTGCACTCTTCTGGCATTTTTCTCAGTATTGTACGTGTTTAGCCAACTCGCCTTCTCCCTTGAAACAGAAGGTGGATTCTCCGAGAGGCGCGCTCAGCTAGCGAGCTCTCGAAGTGATTACAGCGGACACAACGTCAAGAAAGTGTCTGGGAATGAAGGCCCAGCTGATCAGGGCTGGGATGAAAGGTAACGTTAGCTAGCTGTGTCTGAGCTAACATGGCCTAAAGCGTTGTTGTGATTAGTAATTGCATACCATAACAAATTAATTATTTGTTAACCAAGGTAAAGTTGCATTCAAATCGTATGAGTGACGTTGCAAATATACGATATTCACTTAAGATAACAATGCCTAGATACTTAAATAAACGTGTTTCTTGTAGGCTAACTTCATAGGTAGTTTTGTTATTTTCATCCTGTTGCTTTGTTGTCATTTTGGCTAAGATCATGTTCGTTCCTATCAATCAAATCAAATGTTGTGCATGGAGACTTAGAAGGCATCGTTCCAACAAAGGTACTTGGCCCTTTTAAGCAGTAACACTATGTGAGATGGTTAATCATTTGTGATCGGGCTATTTCATTTCGTTTGCCACAAGACAGAAGTGGAAAAATCGAATAAGTTACATAGGTAACTTTCTTGGTCAGTGTTTATCCTTACTTTGACAAGTAAACGTTAACCCTGACCTTGCCCTTGTCCAGGTCGAAGTCTGCTTTTAATGTTACAGTGACCGCCTGCTGAGCGTATCAAACAGCTCAGTGCTTCTGGTTGGATAGTGACTCCACGGTGCCAATAAAAGCATTTTTAGAGGAAGGTGTGTTCATGTGGAACATGTTTTTCTTGTCCTGTCTGTTAGGTGTAAGAGTTCAGTGTCTGTATCATACTGGAATCCCAATTGGCAAGAGTCCCCTGGGGTTTGTGGAATGAACTGCTTAATGGAATCCACGTGTAGGTAGGATCAGTTGACCAAAATATCCTGTGGTCTGGAAGGATCCGCAGTGGACAGACAACCGCCCACTCCTGGGTTATCAATCCTACTCCTGGATTTCACCTGCCCTGGAAGTTTTTTTTTTGTTTTTGGCCTACCTTGTTCACTGTTAAATTACTACATTTTTCAGTGACAACCTTGATTGGGCGGACATGCCTAATTTTGATAATTAAGAGCATTCTCATGTCAGTAATGATAGTCAAGTGTCCTTGGAGTGAGTACTAATGGCAGGTTTTCAGGGCAGGGGGGAAATCCGGAGCATGGTTGACAACCTCTGTCCTGACTATTTATTAACACCACCATCCATTTGACTAAATAGTTTTGTCTCAAAGCATTGCTAAATATCATTGTAGTTCACAGTGCACTGTAGAAATATGTTTGTCTTGTATGTCATTTGAATTCCATTATGCACTGAAATAAAATCGGATGAATCCTGGTAATTTCAGCAGTTGTTTGTTTCATGGGTTTGTGAGTTGCTGTGAACTTTTAGACCTTCGTTATGTCATGTTATTACCATCAACATAGGCTACCCCTAAAGATTAGAGAGGAGAAGTAAACTTAAATTTGTTATCTACACACTCTTCTGACACTGAAGCTTCAATATGTTCGAGTTTTTTGATTATCTCGCTCTGTGTGTGTGTGTGTGTATGTGTGTGTGTTTGTGTGAGACGGTCTCTGTGTGATACACCCGTATCTGTTGAGATGTCTATACTGTTGAGTAAGCATGTGTACATGTTATCCAATGTGCAGACACTCAGCAGATAGGCCGGGCTCAGCATCCAAAGCGGCCACTCCAGTGGAGCCCATGCACCTGGCCGTGGTGGCCTGTGGGTCTCGCCTGGAGGAGACTCTGACCATGCTGAAGTCCGCAGTCCTCTTCAGCCGCAAGCCTTTGCACTTCCACATCTTTGCAGAGGACGAGCTGCACAGCGGCTTCAGAGAGGCAGTGAGCACCAGATTCTGTTCTGCTCTTTCCCGCCAGTCTCACAGAGCCAGGCGTCGATTTGGCATTCTGCAACAACCATGCTTTTGAGACAACTTGTGGTATTTCATGCAGTCAGTATTTAAAGCAAACAAAGTAGATTTTGTCTTCAGTCGCCCTACAGTTTGGAAGCGAAATTTTTTCTTATTCAAAATACAGAGAGACTGCCTGCTCCTCCAGACTTACTTAGTGCGGTTATAGCCCATGGAGGGCAGCAACGAATTCAGAAGTGCTTTTCACCCAGTTACAGGGACTGGATTTTTGTCCAGACCACCGAACAAAATCAGCAAAATTTTATGTTACACATGTTACACGTTTTTGTAATACTCCACAACTTTCCCAAAGCCTGTGATTGGATCAGTAACATACATGCTAAATCTATTTATGGTTGTTTCAAGATTTTTGCTATAACATATGGCTGACTGTGAGACTGTGCACCATGTAACCGGCCTGTTGACATTTCTGGAGTAGAGTCTGAATTGCTTGTTTCACCTTTGCCCAGATGTCACAGACCAATTGAAAACGAATTATAGCCATTAAACATGTGAAACCCTTACCATTACGTACCATACATTAAGATGTGTCTGACTTGTCACCCATCACTGTGCTGCTGCTGTACTCCTTAGCTCCAGTCCTGGCCAGCTGTATTCCAGGCCAAGTTCAACTACTCAATGTATCCCATCACCTTTCCACATGAGAACGCAAAGGAATGGAAGAAGCTGTTTAAGCCTTGTGCCTCTCAGCGCCTTTTCTTGCCTGTGAGTCCTTTTTTGAGTATGAAAATTATAGCCTTTGCTTTTTTTCTGTGATGTAGTTTTGAGAGACATTGGGTGTATTTTTTTTCTTGTTGATTAAATAGCAAAGTAGAAAGGAAATGTAAGCTTGCAAGGAGAGAGACTGTAACGTTTGTCACTGCTGAAGAGCTGAATGTTGCAGATCATAAAATAGAAATCTTTGTCTGGCATTTTGTATTTCGGTGGATTTACTAGTTAGCACTGCTGTCAGTTCACTTAAGCCTGGAAAGTTTGGTTAATGCCAAATATAAAGTTTTACCATGTATATTTTATCCGTGACAGCAGGGAAAGCTTTTGGATACAGTTATGACGCGATCTCATGGCTGTCTTGTCATAGCACCTAACTGCCAATCTTGCCTGGTCCTCAGCTCCTGCTGAAAGGTGTGGACTCACTGCTGTATGTGGACACTGACATCCTGTTCCTGCAGCCAGTGGAAGAGATCTGGAACTTTCTCTCGCAGTTTAACTCCAGCCAGTTGGCAGGCATGGCGCCCGAGCACGAGGAGCCTCGCATTGGCTGGTATAATCGCTTCGCCCGCCACCCGTACTACGGCCAAACGGGCGTCAACTCAGGGGTTATGCTAATGAACATGACTCGAATCAGGGCCAAACACTTCAAGGTATGGCCTGTTGCCTCACTAAATGTACACATTTGTTTTAACGGTTAACTGTGGCTTAAAATGACAGGTACAAGTCTAAGAACTTGTTGAAGTGTAATTTGATTTGTATATATAAGCAGAAATTAATTGCAGCACATGGTTTGGTTGTTTTTTCCCCTACTGCCCTTTTCACAGTGTTAATGTAGATTATTTTGTTTTGTTTGTTTGTTTGTTTGTTTGTTTGTTTTCTGCTTTGTTATTCTGGAAAGGTAAAATTTTTGCCCACAACCGGTACATGAATCTTGACAGAATGAAATGTGCATCAGTTGTAATGCCAGCTTTTGCCAGATGGGTGCAGTGTTGTCCTACTGATATTTAACCTGAGTTGGTTTTTGCAGTGGTTGAAAATGTACCATCATGTATTCATCTCAGCAAGGGTGGCAAAAACAGTGTTTACTTTATACTTGCTTGCACACTGACGTCAAACAGAGCTTCAGCTGAATGCAAATGAATGTGTGGCGCATCTGTTTACCTCTGATATCCTTCAGTCAAAATCACAAAGTGACATTAAGAAACCACCTTACTTGACGCACGCCATCCCTCTTTCCCTTAACAGAATGATATGACCTCAGTTCCTCTCCTGTGGGGGGAACTTCTGATGCCACTCTTGCAGAAGTATAAGCTGAACATCACCTGGGGAGACCAGGACCTCCTCAACATAATATTCCACCACAACCCAGGTACATTAGCGTCCACTTCCTTTTGCTAGTGAGCACTTACACCTGCAACTGAGGGTCATGTAAGATATTTCCCTTTTGCCATCATAACATTTTGAAATATTGTAATGCAACAGATTTTGTATGTGTCAAAATTGGGTGTGGTTGAAAATAAATAAATATCATGTCAACATGGCAGCAGCCAGGAAGACTCACCATATTTACTATGCATCAAATTAGTGGGAGATTTTGGCTCCCAGTCTCTAATCCCCTGATTGAGTGCTCATCTGCTCCATCTCTGTCGCATGGCTACCCCCCACACACCCACACCCCCCTCCCTTCCCACCCCACAGAGGGTCTGTTTGTGTTCCCGTGCCAGTGGAATTATCGCCCCGACCACTGCATCTATGGCAGCAACTGCGCTGCCGCCGAGCAGCACGGAGTCTTCGTCCTCCATGGCAACCGCGGCGTCTACCACAACGACAAGCAGCCGGCGTTCCGGGCCATCTACGAAGCCATACAGCAGGTGAGACTGGCCTACCCTTCTGCCTGTCACGTAAGAGTGAAGATTGCACGCTGCAACTGCAACACTATTAATATATCTTGCTGTATGGGTCATAAGGGGTGGATAAAAGGAAAATGAGAACTACTGTGGAATGTAAATGTACTGGCAGCAATCTAGATGTAGTCTTGCTTGAAGACCCGCACTCAGGTCATTAGAAGGAAAAACATTGATCCGCTCAAGGGCTCTTGAGATTGAAAATATATTCTGTTAACCTACATTCAGTTATAAAGCTTTTAGGGAAGCTCAGTCTGAAACATGTTTCCATTTCAGAAAGGTACCGAAGAACTTGAAATTAAACGTAACCAGATTCAGTTAAAATGTATCATTAAAAAGGAAGGCATAGGTAAAGCAATATTTTACTGTAATGCACTGTGTCCAAAATGTGTTTTCCGTGGTTGTTTCACTAGAGACTTTGGTAGAGTTGTTCCTTCTTGACTGCTGGGCCACTGTGACATATAGCACCTGGCATATCAGATGATCAGTTTATCCGCCGGTGTCTAGACCTGTGGTTGTGTAGCAGCCCCAAGGTTTATCTAGCCATCCTTAAACCCAGCTTCCAATATGGGATTGCGATCACTGTCGCCTTAATGACATTGCCTGCTTGGCTAACATTTGCGGAATGACATCATCAGCGTGCTGCGGGCCATTGCGTTTTCTATCAGAGCGCAAGTTTGCGTCTGTCTAAGCGAAATGGCTGAATCGATAGCCCTGTTTGCCTGGCCGTCAGCGCGCCGTCGGTTATCGCGTATCTGCCGGTAACCCCTGCCGCTCTCAGCTGCTCCGCTGATTGCTCTTCCGGATGAAATCTTCATGCTCCAATTCCGCCTCCTCTATCATTGTTTCACCAGTCGGAATGTGTACAATTTATCACTAGGTGGAGAGGGGGAAAGAATAAAAGAAAGAGAGAGACAAAGAGAGAGAGAGAGAGAGAGAGGGATATAGACAGCTGAGAAATGGAGGGATGGCGAGAGGAGAGGAAGGGTCGGAAGTAAGAGGTTATTTGTCTGACCATTATGACTGCTCCATCAGCGTGGGTGGTGTGCGTGGCCATTAGGGAAATGAGTGGGCTCATTATAGGGAGACTCGTTTGGTGTTTGACCTGCGAGAGCAGGCCAGAGATGCTTACCACGACAGGATGCCAGACAGACAGACAGGCAGACAGACAGACAGACGGACAGGAGGAATGGCATCTCTCATCCACGTTAATGAAAAAGTAGCATGGAGCTCGTCAGACACAAATGAATGTTTGCTCTCTCACCTGTTGGTCATTGTCAGTGCGTCATTCTGAACTTCTGAACCCCCATCTTTCTCTCTCTCTCATAGAATTACTCCCTTAAGTTGTATCACTGCTATTTTTTAGGAGCCATAACACAAGACCTTTACTCTCTTGAACTAGTATAATGAGATGTAATATATGCAATTCAGAAAGTCAGAAAGGAACATTATTTTGGTGATGTTGCTTGGTGAGGTCCCCTCTCACCACAGCACAGCCCCGCATCTAGTCCTATCCTATTGCGCCACCCCATCGTTCCCCATCGCAGTCCATCCCATCCTATCCCATCCTATCCTAAAAGTGCCAGCAGTCAGTCCTCCATTTGCAGCGGTCTGTGCTTTCCCTTCCCGCAGAGCATCCCCGCTCCCCGAAGACAACCCTCGGCAGAAGGGGCTGTGCAGTTTCAACCTCTCCGCTCATAAAATGCCCAGCCATTACACAGGCCCCAGCGTCCCTCCCCGCAGAAGAGCCGTAAAATCTTTTAGTGCTGAGGCCACGGCGCGAGCTCCAGGAAGCGGCCTCGGCCCTGGCCCACCGCACCGCACCGCACCACACCGCCCAGCCCCACACCCCCCCGCCCCCACCGTCCTCCCCATTAAAATCAATAGGAGACAGTAAATGGTGCTTTATCACCCCCCGGCCCTGATGTGCATGCGTATCACATGCGCGCCCATAAAAAACAAAAACAAAAAAAACCTCGGCGCACTGAGTGACCTAATGCTCGTCCCAAACAAGAAGTCAAACGAGGCTCCATAAAAAAATAATTTCTCCTTATTTACAGTGCGGACAGTAAAAGCAGATGCATTCTGCCGGAATGCAAAGAAGTTGGGTTTGTGCGGCAGGGATATGATGGCTGGGAGTTAGACGAGAGCTGCGATGATTCAGTGCTGTTGACTGCTTTATGCCAGTCGTTCGCCAGTGCCGCCTCTCCTCCTTTGCGACTGTCCTCAGGAAACTGATGGAGGTTGTAAAACATGCTATGTTGCCACTAAGCAAAGGTTTAGAACATTTTTTTATTTTATGCATGACCACATTTCTCCATGCCCCTGTAGCCGTCAAGTGGCTGATTTCAAAGTTTGGCAAAGTTGCATTAACAAGGTCTCTTCCGATCATCCTCTTCCTACAACTGTGACGCTTGTGAGCTTTTTACCAGCTCTCTTTGCACTTTGTCAGATTGACTTGATTTTGTGCATTTCCCCTAATCTCAAAAGGTATCCTAATGTAAAGAAGTTTAAATGTTGCTCCTTAAGTGACTTTAAATGAAGGCATCTCCAAGGTGATAGAGTGCAGAAGTGGTGAGGCCTCCTCAAGTATAGATGTTCAACGAGGCGGTGAGCCTCCTGCCTTCTAGCAGTGCCTTCTTTCTTGCTTGCTTTTTTGCTTTTTTCTTGCTTTTCTTTCTTTCTTGCTTTTCTTTCTTTCTTGCTTTTCTTTCTTTCTTTCTTTCTTTCTTTCTTTCTTTCTTTCTTTCTTTCTTTCTTTCTTTCTTTCTTTCTTTCTTTCTTTCTTTCTTTCTTTCTTTCTTTCTTTCTTTATGAAACTTTATCTTTTATCATTATTTCAAATATGCAATGAAACCAGACATAACCTGCAACAGAAAACAAACCTAAAAACAACACAAACCCAAAATAGAACAAACCTCAATCCTAAATTGCCTGGGTTGCTAGCAGTCTTTTCCTACTTTAATGTGTCTGATCGGTGTACATTAGCGACTGTGTGGCATCTGTCTGTCCCCACAGTACCCGTTTGGAGCCGACCCAGTAGGGGGACTGCTGCTGCCCCTGGCGGAGAAGCTGCGCGGTGCCTCACACACCTACTGCGGGCGCGTCGCACACCTGTTTACCAAGAGGCTCCGCCGGAGCATCAGCGAACTCCAAGCCTGACTTCCATTCCGTCCAGAGGTGGACAAAACCGGCCTGAGAAAATAAAAGTCCTGCCATGTAGCCCTTCTGTCTGTGCTCTTAACACAGGTGGTGTCTCTAATTAGCTCATCCACCTGGCTAAAGAGGTGTGCTAATGAGGATGGTGTGCCGGTTCAGTGAATTGGCTGAAACAAATCTGTGGCAGGACCTTTTACTTTCCAAACCTGGGATGTCCGTCTGTGATTCCGCCCCAAGAGTGCTACTCGTGTCCTCTCAGGAGGCTGTCTGATGGGCAGGTGGCTGTGGAGAGCCTGTTCTGGACCAGTGTAGAGCGATTTACAGCAGCGCTCTTTTTGCACTAAGCTCACCTTGGTGCTGTCTCATTCCCCTGAGAAGAGAAGAGAGGCCAAACATATCAATCTGGATGCCACAATAACTCTCCTCTCTGATTCAGTCGCCCGTGCAGGTTTGTTAAAGAAGGAGGAAGGCTTCTGGAATTCAACTGGCACCATCCTCTATTTTTTATTATTATTATTACATACAGGTGAGATTGCAGTGTAGCCAATCAGACCTACACTTCTTGATCTACCAGACTGGTAGCAAGACTGTTGCCGTTCATATGAATCCATTTGCTGTTGGTAAAATCTGAGTGTTCCACTTATCAGTGAGAACAAAGATAATGACAAGAATACCTTTGTACAGGTATTGCATGTGTCTCCTGCAAGAGCCAGTGTGGGTCATTAACTAGCAGTCAGATTCATTTAGCGTTGCATCAACGTTTGATGCCTTTTTAAATCTTATCTGGAATTTCCTTTGATAACTTGCAAGGGTTAAGAATATATCGACACAGCAACAGTGTTAGGGTTGTGTTTGTGTATTTTTATTTGTTTTTGTTTTGCATTTTCTACTTTGCTAATGAGTCAGTACATATGTGGTAATGGGGTGGTTGTGTAGACATCCTGGACTATTTTATGAAGGTGTTGCAAAAATAGTATTACATGTCAGGTTACATACATCTTGAAAGTATCTTCAAGAATTATATTTGCTAATTTGCTGTTAATTGGTGTTGGTATTTAGCTGTACCATTTTTTTAAACTGGTATGAAATTGTATTTTTTAAACATTGTACAGTCTGAACAAATACTGAGTGTCCATGTACTATTTTCAGTGCAGTCATCAGAACAGGAATGTCTTATAAAACCTGTGGAAATTTATGGACTCGTTAAAAATATGGCTACAGTAGGGTCAGTCAGTACAAGGATACCTGTGTGTATGTTAAGGTACTGTTTTATTTAAGCACTTTCAAAAAATGATTTATTTGGAGAATTTTGTGTGCTATGCTATACTGAAAATATGCTGTCTTCATGCTGTGAACATAGTGAGATCAAAAAAAAATCTATATTTATATTGACCTATGGTAGTCTAAATAGAAAAGTTTACATGATGATGAATCAGTCCATTCAATCAACCACTCATGTCTTTTGGCTGGTACTTTACTGATACCAAAACAGAGATTTTGCACTACGTAACTTGTCAGGGTTGATATTTTCCTGTCACATTCTCAAAGTCGGTGGTAGAACAGTCCATTCTTTCGAACGCCCATGTGTGCGTTAAGAAATTAGAAACTTCTCTCGTGTGGTTGTACCTAACATGTCTCTTTTTTTTTGCCTTCAGTGGCCAAACAAGAGATGCAGTATATATATTTTTATAATAAATGCTTTGATTCAGACTCATATCACATCATGTCTGTGCATGATTGTTTTTTATTTGATTAATATGCATCCGTTATTTAATTTTACAGTCTTGCTATCTTATGTCCATTGCTGCTGGCTGCTGTCCATAAAGCTGGCTTGTGTGTGTGTGTGTGTGTGTGTGTGTGTGTGTGTGTGTGTGTGTGTGTGTATTGGGGAGGGGTCGCTTTGCATTTAGACTAAGATCAATGTGCTGGAGGGAAATTGTGATGAATCGTTCTCCTGATGAGGCACAAATGGCCGCTAATGTGGTTTTGTGTGCCGTATTAACGGGGAATAATCAAACAGGATTGGGAGACGGTGGCAGCGTTAAGTGAACAGATCCACCAGGTGGTCAGTGGCAAAGAGGAGAGCCAGGTCATGAATAATTGAAGCTCCCTACCTGTTGTTTGGGCTGGGGGACTGGTGTGCTGGAGGCAAGAGGAGAGGACTGGCACTGTCGCATGGCTCCGATTGCCATGCAGAGCAAGGTGTGCACACAGGCCCCACAGGCTGGCCTCATGAGGTATATACACACACCACAAATCCATTTATCTGAAGTTTAATTCAGTGCATGGAACAAATGCATGTGAACTACTTAAGGGCCTGTGAAGGGAGGTGATGTGATGCAATATGTGGACAGACAAAAGTAAACACGAGTACAAAAAAAAAATTACTAACTGTGTCTTGGTTATACAATGTGAATTTAATAGTGTAAAGCTCTACACTGAAAATAAAATATGCATATTAGTTCATGCGTTGCTCCTCATAGAATATCAACATTTTGGAATGTGTTCACACAAAAGAAACTCATTTAGCTCGTTTGGGCGATGGACTATGTGAATAAAAGTTACTAATAATGGAAAAACACAAGTAGCTTTTAGCAGCATAATTTAGTCAAGTAAGCCCTCAGTGAAAAGAGTGGATCAGAGACCATTGATCTGAGCTGAGTGAAGAAAATAATTTTTTGGAATATTTGCTGCAAGGAGAACACAGAAAGAAAGTGTAATTTCTGTGTGTGAGAGAGAGAGACTTCATGAAATTTGACACCACTGTAATACTGTAGTGCTGTAGCCTTTGCCTCTGTGCCTTCAAACAGTCTGTTTTGAAAAATACATGTGTTAATCAGGTGTTAAAACAGGCGTTATTTACAAGAAACTGAGGACTGCTTTTTGTAGTCTACCACACAAATATCTCCTTTGCTTTCTTCTAGGGGACTGTAGAGGTGATTATTATCAAGTACACAAACATGGCAATATAGACTTAGTATATAATTGATAACAGTAAAATAGGTTATTACCAGTAATAGTTTTTGTTTAATTCTTGAAGTAATCTTCAATTCATTGGCTATAAATATACCATGAATCTGTAGACTGAGTGATATCTTGCCAGCCTTTTTTGATATTTTCTAATAAAAACCCATGTTTTCAGAAGGGTTGAACAAAGTCTCGAGAAGGCAAGACAAATCAAAGTGCTGCCTGTCTGGCAAGGAATATCTTTTATAAATCTGACTCACCCTAATGATTCATCTCAGGCTCCCATTATAGCACTGAGCTTTGGTGAAATTACTGGTTTTGCATCTTCCCCCAGTAATTCAATAGCCTTCAAGGGGAAAACACGAGTGCCTGGGTGCCGGGAGCTTTCCAAGTATCAAGGAGAGAGGGAAAAAAAAGAAAAATGAGAGAAAATGCCAGAGGTCAACTAATTTTTCCGGCTAGGCCATTATGCATATGCGGGAGAGTAAAACTGCTGTCGGCTGCTCCTGCCTTCAAGCGGTGCGCTTAGCCCGATGAATGCCTTTCCACACTCCGTGCTTGAAACATTCTGTTTTTGCGGGTGGCATTGGTGGGGAGGAGATGGTGGTGGGGGTGCTTGGCCCACGGTGAGGTCTCGCTCAGGCTCATTTGGAGACGCTGCACATGGCTTATTCATGTTATAGCCTCATTTCCTGCCCTGCGCTTGATGGTACTTTAAAGCCCAGACATAAATTAAGTCAATGGGTGGTAAATGGCTCAACCTAGCGACAGCAAAGGAGGTGAATAAGTAATGGATAGGTGTGCACTGTGGCAAAGCAGTGCCCGAAAAGCCTTCCGCATGTGTTTTATGCAGTGTTATGCTCCCCATGTCGTCTCCGCAGAGAAGGAAAATCCCCCTTTATTCATTTGCGCAGTGGGGTAATGGGTTCAGGGCTTTTTACAGAATGGATTTACCTACGCAGCCAGTGTCATCATGCGCCTCTAAACAGGTGATCCATTCAGGTGTTGACAGCCGCTCAACACTTTCACCACCAACCCACAAACTTAACTTTTCTTTTCTCATAAGCCCCGCCATTCACTTCTCAGATTACAGGGCTTTTTTTAATGAAGAAAAAGGAAAACTTTAGTTGGTTTCATTCTTTTCAGTCAGGAGTGTGTGTGGGTGCGTTTATGAGGTTTGGAGGCTCAGATTGAGCGCTTCTCAGTGTCCGAGGGATGATGACTGCACAGACATAACTGCGGAGGCGCGACGCGTTGAGCCTCATGAAGACAAACTCGGTCAGCTGTCAGACAAATAACACTGGAACAGGAGCTGCCGCCCTCAAATCCTCGCTCCCGCAGGAAGGCGGCTCCAGTTAATTTCACAAACAGGCGGTCCTGACATTGACAGACGCGCTTCAAGGCAGACCATTCATCCCCTTTGTCACTGCTCTGAAGGAGGGAAGTGACGAATGCTATCAGATGAGGAAACGTGAAAAGTCGGCTGAGGCAAAATAGTGCAGAGATTTGTTTTCTCTCCAGGTACATCCAACACTCTCTCCCTCTCCCTCTCTCTCTCTCTCTCTCTCTCTCTCTTTCTCTTTCTCTCTCTCTCTACCTTCTTTCTTTCTCTGTCTCTATCTCCCACTCCCTCTCTCCCACTCTTCCTCCCTCTCTCTCGTCTCTCTCTCACATACACAACACACACACACACACACACACACACACACACACACACACACACACACACACACACACACACACACACACACACACACACACACACACACACACACACACATGTACACTCTCTCTCTCCAGTTTTTTCCCCGTTTCTCTGCAGGGGAGGGAAGGACTTTGAAGCGAGCACAGTTTGATCAATAATACATTTGCTCATGCTGCTGAGACAGGTGTAATTGTGCTGATATGTCGGGACTTAAACAATTAATGTAATTTATTTGTGCACATTATCCATGCACAGCTCCTCCCGTTCCGTGTACACCCCCGAATCTGCAAGGGTAAGCAGCTGGGGAAGTGAAACACGCATGCAGATGAAAATTACAAATCAGGGGCAGCCTGAGCCCTCTCCTGTCCTTCCAATAGGAACACCAGGGGTGCCACTTGTCTGGTTTTGGGGTGCTCGAGTCCGATTTGACTGACTTGTTTACCCCGCTGTGCTACAATTGGGACAAATTTGTCCGTCTTGCACTGGCAGCTGTCAGAACTCACTTGCTTTTAATTCTCAACAAAAGGATGCATGCATTTGCAGTATCCTTCAAATCTTCAGGAAGTCACAGGCACTGTTGGGATGTATGCCATTAACTCTGTAGCGAAGGGGAGGAGAAGTCACCCCACCCAGCTTCGTACCCGGGTCTCCGGGGTACCAAACAGGGGCTCTGACCGCAACGCC
>CM050208.1:19342500-19367500 GCA_027475355.1 Coilia nasus
TAACACTCGGTGTCCAGCATCATGCTATTTTGCAGCACGAAATGGCCCCATGAAATTAGAATCTTGACTCTTACAGCCGAGCATTTGAGTAGATGCATTAATGATACAGTTATTGTGAACACTCTACAGGAAGGATGAACATATTATTATTTATTACATATTGCATATTTATTGGTTCCCTCCTAACAATGGGCTATTTAAATGTAAAAAAAGATTTACTAGTAAATTATTTAACAAGACTAACACAATTTTACTACTACAAAAATTTGAAAATGTGTGTTTCTATGGTTAAAACCTGGCACATATCATTCTCTATGAGTATTTCTTTTTATTCTTTTTCTTTCTACCTGCTACTCCGATGCTGCACTATGCATTGGAGACCTGTGTTGTTTTCTGGATCATTGGTGTAATTTTGCAATAGGTATTTGGTAGTATTAGCATTTTTCTACAGGAGCCCTTGGTCCCCTCTTGAGCCTGCAGTAGGCGTTTGGCATAAAACACCTGTGCTACAAGAAAGTATTGTTATACCATCCATTTACTTCACTCAGTTCAATAGCCGTTCTCCACTTTACTCTCAACAGTTTACCAAACTAACGAACAACCAAACAAATGAACAGGAGTAACTTCAGATTCAGCCAATAACCTCTGACTTTTAGCAAATACAGAGAAGTTTTGTGTCCTTTGGTCATCTTAAACCCCAAAGTCAATAGGCTGATTACTCTGGCAGGAATCAAATATTTAGGATAAAATCTATCAAGAAAGTGGCCAGGATAAACATTCCTCCCAGTGGTGTATTTGTCTAATCTCGATCGCACTTTATAGTCCCATATTGATCTTTTTTTTTTTTTTTCCTCTGGTCAGAACGTAGGCTACTTGTGTGCGGCAGGTAGAGAATGAAGTGTGCGGAATACAAAGCCTCCTGTGAGGGACAGGTAGGGAGAAATCTATGCGTTTCAGGCAAACTTAATCAAATGAGGAGTCAAGTTAGGCCCTCAGGGCATTAACACATTGACTTGCTGTTCCCATGGTGATAAAGATCTCCTCAGTTAATTGAAATCTGGTCGATTGTGATGGGCAGCATTTAAAGCGTCTCCGAAGCTGATGTAAGATCAATAACACAGGAGCAGAATTGGTACCTGCTGTGTAACACCGAATATCAGTTTGTGTCGGCTTCGAGAGTAGGAAGGCTTTTATCAATAACCATGTGGGCATGAAGTGGTCGCGTGCGATGTGAGTGCCACTATTGGCAGAGTGCTGCAAATGTGAATGCTTGGATTTTTAAGTGGTCGCATATGGTAGAAGGCACACAGAGCCTTTGATGAAAGACACTTCACAATACGCAGATCTTTGATCTGTCAAGAGTAATCATCTTTCGTCGTGACAGACCATATGCTGCAATAAACTTCAGGTTAAAATCAAGATATGGTGTCTTTTAAAGGAAGTGTCAAGCTAGGGACAAACTGTCATCATTTTACACTGCATGAAAAAAATTTATATTTGACATTTGTGAGTTGAGTTTAGCATCACTTCAGCCCAACACATTTGAAACAATCAATAATATATCACATGTATCAATACACCTCTGAGCTGTAGGAGGAGACAGTGGGCAAGGATGTGGTAGGATTGTTATGACTACATATATTGGACAGTTAACGACCACATAAAAGTGCTCTATTCAGTGTCCACAGTATTAATGCTATATAAAACTCATGAAATGTGCTGAGCATTAAGAAGCCTCTCTCTGGCATTTAGATAATAGATTGAAAAAAAGAACTTTAAATTAGATTTTACCCTTTGCCGTTCCAGCTCCTCCATTCTGCAGGCCATTCTGTGATACTGAAATCTGTATTCGCAAGTTAACTCCCATTACTAATTTAATTAACATGGGCAAGAGAAGGCCAGGCTCCGTTCCTAAATATCACGTGTGGCATTTATGGCGGTGTGATGGTTAGAAAGTTCAGTGGATATGTTAATCATCAGCAAATGGCCATGAAAGTGTTTGCACGAGAGGATTACAGTCATGGGCAGAGTTATACAGAACATTCAGCACAAGAAAAGATTTTATTTTCAGGGTCAGGTGGGTGACATAAAAAAATCCATTGGAAAGAGAGAGAATCACTGCATGTTCTTCTATTCTGCGCATGAATGAAAGAGCCATACAGACTGCCAGGTGTTTCAACATCAGTTACCATCTCTGTGGCCTTTAGCTATTCTCAGAGTCATACCATCAGCATAAAAATACTACCACAACAATTTCTTGATAAGTTGAAAAGGCAGTTTTAGTTGATCATTGTTTTGTAATGTTGTATTTTGTTGATGTTGAAGACGTTTTATCAATTCTGTATTTATTTGTTTGTTCTTGTTGTAGTTTACACCTCAGTCAGGGAAGGGCTGGTAGGCTGAGAAGGCTTGCTGAATCTGTAGGAGAAACTGCAAGGCTGACACTGATTGCTGCTGGCCTGCTGCTCAATCAGAGGTGAACAGCACTTCATAGGGCACGTAGGCCAGGTCTACTTCAGCATTTCAACACCAGTTCACCAACTGTGACTCAATAAAGAGAGGCATTACACCTTACAATACACAGGTACATTATAGCAGATTTATGAGAAATTAAAGTGATTCCTATATAAGAGTCCATATCTGCAGTGAAACAATCATTGATCTAAGAGGATGTTGTTTTTACATTTGCTAAGCGCTAGTCTTCTCCCATGTGCAAGCGCTGATGGAGAAAGTTTAACAACTTCTCATTTCCAGTCAGCGCATGGCCGATATCTATGACACACTGAAGCGAAGCATGCAATATTAATTACCCTCAAGCTGTTGTGCTGCACATCAACCCTCTTCTTCTCCTGCCACACCAAAAGCATAAAGTTAATTCCCTTTTTTTCCGAATCACACCACTGTGTGTGTTCATGAATACAAATGAGACTTGACTTTAGTGGACATCCTTCAGTAGCGCTGTCTGTGATACATACATCATCTGTCCGTGTACTGCACTTTCATTTCTTCTGTTACCTTCACTGTCTTTTTTTTAAATAGTGCTGTAATGATTCGGCTCAATGTTCACCAAAGCAGTTCTCCTCTATCCAGGCTCTGTGTGTAACAAGAAGTCATTATGACTGCTTTTAAATCTTTATAGAAACCACCCCTTGCAAAAGAAAGACCCCTCTTGAAATCCATTCCTTTTACAGTGGTGTATATTCTCATGTAACTTTATTAAAGTCTGATATTGTATTGCCATGTGATAAGCACTTAATCATATTCAGCAGTTGCAGCAAAAAACAACAATCAGTCTACTCGTTCAGTGAACATGAAGATTTATGAACTCAGTTGTCACCACTGAATTAATCAATTGTGTATTTTATTTTACTTTTGTGGTAACACTAAGCCTTTACAGCTTTAAGTGACACAGTGCATTCTAAAGCTATTTTGACCTCTTGATGTTGACCGTGATGAGGTAAAAAAGGTCAAAGAAGGTTTATAATGCATTGTGACACTTAAAGTTGTAAAGGCTTTTAGCATAGCATTATAATGCTTCATGAGTGCAGTCATGAGTATGTATAAATAGTTGTGAATACTGATGTCTAGCATTATAAAGCTTTGGGAACACATTATAAATCTTTATGAATGTGTTTATAGGATCTTATGAAGACTGGGTTCATAGAAAGTGTTACCACTTTTTTTCTACCTGGAATTCACAACATTTTGTAAAAAAAAAGTGCTGCATTGGATCATCTCTCTCTCTCCTCTCTCCCTCTCTCTTCTCTCTCTATCTCTCTCTTTCTCTTTTTCTTTCTTTCTCTCTCTCTCTTTTTCTCTCTCTTTCTTCCTCAGAGGTCCTAGCCTCAGAGAAGACGAGAGGTGAGGCCTGACTGTAATCCTAATGGATTCCCACGCAAACACGGCTCCCCTCCGACACAGTACACGCAACGACTTGAAACATGGATATTTCATTCCTGCTCTTGCCTTCACAATTCCTGAAGATTACTCAAGGCACTTCAAAGTTCATGAGGGGTTACTAGTCGGTGAAGGCACAGATTAACCGAGACTCCCTTACATGTGACACACTGAAAGGGGGAGAATCCAATTTAGGCTCGAGGCGATCTCTGCTGGAAATTGAAGTCATTCACCACCACCAGCAAGTTTGCTCAGTGTTTATCTGTGTGCATCCTTGGGAGATATGATTTCAGCATGGTTTGTTTTCCGCCTCTGAGAAAGTGACTTTAAGAGATCATGTTCTCCTCATATCACCCTATCTTTGGCTCCTCTGAAAACCTAATCTAAAGCAACCCTCGACAAAACTGTAATTCTGTATTAGTCGCCCCCCTTCGCCTCTCTCTTTCTCTCTCTCTCTCTCTGTCTTTCTCTCCCTCTCTCTCTTCTCTGCTTTGGGTAACGCCTCATGAGAAATCACTGGTTGTTTCTCTTCATTACAGTTTACACATATGTGTTTTTCCCTTTGTGACATTTCATTATATTTATCAAACTGAGGAATCTGCACAGGTGCTGCCTCGCTGCGATATTAGGTTCTTTCACTCGCTCCGCCCGTTACCGTGAAGAGCGCACCTCCTTGTCTTTTCCAATCACTGCTTCCCCCAGGAGAAATCTCTCAAGTATTCTTTCACAGGTTTATGTTTCTTCATTTTCTCTCTGTCTCTCTCTTCTTTCTTTCTCTCTCTCTCTATTCTCTCTCTGTCTCTCTCTTTGTCTCTGTCTCTCTCTCTCTCTCTCTCTCGCTGTCTCTCTCTCTCTTTCTCTCTCTCTCTCTCTTTCGCTCTGATCACAGTCGGGGCATGACAGAGAGATCTGGCTCCCTGTTCTGAGAGCTCCACCAGGAGCCTCGTGGGGTTGGTGGATTTGTGTGAACAGCTTTGTGTACAACCCGTTGGGGAGCGCTTGAGCAGAGTGCTGTTTCCCACCAGTGTCACCGAAAACAACACTTCACAGAGCACCCCAGTCACTCAGGGGGACTACCGGGAAACAGGGACTTAAAGAACTGAGGGAAGTTTTCCAGAATGGCTGGTGGAATGTGTTGTATAATTGGTAATGAGCCTCAAGTTACAAGCCCCTTCTTTTGCAATAGTTTGAAAAGGATACCATAGCATTTTAAGTTTGCCCAGTATCATTGGTGAACTGGGTCCTTCAACAGATAGATTTATTTGCCTCTCCTGTCTTCCTGTCTAAATATCGTTTGCTGGGACCATCCACTGACCTGATGTGTGTCTTTGTCAGACTTCTAACGCTGTCTGTTTGCCCTTCATTGAAAATGCAGCAGTTGGTTTGGGACTCAGTGCAAGGGCATTCCCAGGCCTAGTGGCACAATAGTTTGGCAGGAGCCTGAAGACATCTCTCCAGAGCTTCCTCTCCACGATAACAAATGGATTATGCCTAGCAGCACTTCACAGGAGTCAAAGGGCTCTGACATCCCTGCCAAGAATATATTTCCTTACAATTCTTCCTTTGATCGATGATTTTTTTTCCTCGTTTATATAAAACACAACTAAATTAAACACAAATATCTACAAGCATTAGGCCTTTAACAACATGCCCAAGTCAGCATTAAGCAACATGTTGGTAGTATA
Source organism: Coilia nasus (assembly GCA_027475355.1). Taxonomy (NCBI): domain Eukaryota; kingdom Metazoa; phylum Chordata; class Actinopteri; order Clupeiformes; family Engraulidae; genus Coilia; species Coilia nasus. The sequence goes on from CM050208.1 coordinate 19,348,083, forward strand.
TGCAATGTCATATCTTTGTACATCCATTCTGAGCAAGTCATGTTGTAGATACCGGTACATCTATTTTTCCACTCTGAATTTTCACAGTCATTTTTTTACAGTCGCCCTGGGCTACAGACACTGTCTCATAATGCTTTTATTTTTAATCTACCCCACTGACATTGAGTTTGTGGATCACAGAGGATTGTGCAGCCTCATTTCAATGTAAATGTTGCTGTCCATGGTCCTGAGGGCCACGTTGAACTCCTTGTCTATTTATGGTTGTCTGACTGCATTTCATGTTTATTTTATTGATTTAATAAATAGATAGAGAAATGACCCTTGGTACGCGATGCTTGTGTTTTTATATTGGGTGTCCAGGTGATTCTACCACATCCACATCCATTTACATTACAAGAGTTGGTTTATCTGAATTTCCACCTTAACAGCATCATTCCTGTGCATACAACAATAAAAGACAAAAACACATCAATGTTTCCATACCTGTGTTTTAAAATAGAGTAGAAAATTGAGAACATTTCTTATGAATAACCATAATATAGTTTGGCCTATCTGATATAATTGAATTGTGATATGTTTGTACACTGACTATTTGGCACACTATACTGACAAATAACACTAAATTTGGATTTCATGCATCTAACCATAACTTGGGGCAGACTTCTAATCATTTGTCAGGTGCAGGAGGGCTAAAGACTAAAAGCATTTAACCTGAAAAAGCATTAAAACATCAAAAATATTAAATATTTTAAAATGTTTCATTAATGTGTTGCTGTCTCACTCTGATTATGATCAAGTTCCCAAATCAAAAACAAAAGCCTAAATTGGAGTTCATTTTACATTTGACTCACATATGGGGGACTTGTATTCTCTTAAAACCAGTGGTGTAGTGGAGGGCAAAATGCACATAAACACTTTTTATAGACCTCTTTAAAATACAAAATGGCATTTACCTGCCTTTTTATGAGTACTGATATTATAGATAGCCATATTTTATCCATGTTATTTTATCACTGTGCATATAGTGTACCTACCTTTCTTTTTCTTTTCCAACACTGCACCACTGCTTATAGCATAAAGCCCGATGAAGTCACGTAATCACTGCCCTCTGTTTCACTGCGGAGTGCCATGCAATAATTTAGGTCACCTGGAGTCAGACAGTCCACCTGAGAACGTTCCGCTCGGGGGGAGAGAGGACAAAGAGACAGACGCTGAGTGCCGACTGATTGCTATGCATCATGCACGCAGCCCGAGATGAAATGAAATGAAATGACTACTCCTATCATTAGTGTGACGGCACATAATGTCTATGAATCATCATTGTCACTCCAGGTTAGCAAGATATTTTTTTAATCAAAACAGGCCCCCAACTTACCATTAGGCAGTGGCAATGGCACACTGATGGTGGCCATTTTGTTTACTGGTGCAATGATTTGAGTTTAATTGGACTTGCAAATGTCTCTTAATGATCCGTGTTCCTCCAAATACATCTTTTTAATGATCCCAATAAAGTTAGAAGTTCTGAAATATTTACTGCCCTGCACACGGTCCCAGAGCTGGAGACCAATTAATTGCAAAGTGCTGTGTAAACAAATCCCACTCAAACACATCATTGATTAAGCCCTCTCCATTTCTTTGTCCGCCCACCCGTTCCTGCCCTGAGGAATTCGCTTCAGAAAATATCTCACACTTTGCAGCGATTACTTTGTTTGAGGAGAACAGCCATCAAGCAGCGACTCTCACACAAGCTTTTGAAGTTGCAGTACCACATTGCCTTCGGTATCTGGATTGCCTGCTTCTACATACTCTGCCTTTTGTGATTAAAAAAAGAAGTTTCCTGGAAGAAGGAATACTTGTTGGAGGACACACAAAAAGTCAAGCTTGAAATTGAATTGAGAAGTACTTAGGTACCATGACTTACTCCAGGGTGGGAGCTGCAACAACACATAAATAATTTAATTCCAAAGTTTCTTTCTTGCATTTTAAAGCAACACTAAGTAGTTTTTGTCTTCGTTCTCCCTACAGGTTGGAAAAAGAATTGTCTCTTATTCGAACTACACAGAGACGGCCTGCTCCAAGCTTACTTAGTGTGGTTATAGAAGGGCAGCAAAGCAACTTCAGAAGTGCTTTTCACCCAGTTACCAGTTATTGAACCACTGAAATGATTTTGGAAACATTATTTTAAGGTTAAAAAAAACTACCTAGTGTTGCTTTAATCTGACTTAATTAGTGCTGGAGAGAGCTGGTGGAAGGGACACCCAAGAAGGTCCCCAGTCAGGCCAGCAAGTATGGGTCATGTTGACCACATCAAGTAACCCCCACTGGAAAAATTAATCGGAACACGCACCAAATCAGTCTGAAAAACCAAATGTGCTTTCCCATATAAATTCCCAAAACAATCAATTCGGCTTATAAAAGTTCACAAAGCTATAAACAATCTGTAATATTTTCCTTTTTTGGCCCCACTTTTGAAAGTGCCCAAGTCTGTTCTTTTAACTGAGTTCCTAAAACATCAGTCAGTTTTGCTGTGAATAACATGGATTAAACTAGACTAAGTTAATGTATTTCTATACCAGACATGTGTATTATAGGCTACTGTATTGTAGCCTATGTTTAAGAGACTATATGAATATAAATTGCTCATAAGCAGGAAGTGTGTTTATATCAATACAATAATAAAGTGAAGCGGTAACACTTTATTTTAACAGTCCCTTTTGCAGTGTAACAACATGTAAAATGATGTGCTTACACTATACATACCTAACACTAACCCTAATCCTAAATCTAAAATCCTAACCCTAAGCTGTGGTCTGTGTACATAATGTTACACACTTTCTTGCACTGTAACAGGGGCCGTAAAATAAAAGGTAGCCAGTGAAATAATATTAGCAGGAACATTCAGTAATGAAATGCTTATTACATTTACAGAGACTTTTTCACACCTCTTTAAAAGCTGCTCTACATTTCTTTACTCAGGACCACACTGGCCCAAAAAAACACGAGCACACAGGCTGACCTCGTTATATTACATCTGTGCCTTGCATAATAAAATGCTGAAAAAGCGTGCCAAGGCCTGAGTTCAACCAGAGGTGATTATTTTGACATTTATCCAGCAATGGTGCTACAGAGGACATTGGAACAGACTACAATGTGAGTTCGCAGCTGTAGATGGGAGGGAGGTAGCAATGCAAAACCATTAAACTCTGATTATGGTTATGAGGCCCCTGCCAGGTCATCAGAGCACACTCCCCGGGGTTTCGGGTTTGATGTTGATAGTAAGACAACAGCACCACTGGGTCAAGAGGGATCAAATACAAGCATTGATGTGTAAAAGTAATTAGGTGCTCTAAATAAATACCCTAATGAACAGCCATTCACAGCAGAAGCCACACAAACAGATCATTAAAAGCAAAGGCTTTACTGGGAAGAAAACACTTTCTCACTGACTTCAACCACTTCATAAGAAGGTGAAAAAAAGTGTTTAAGTTGTGAAGGTCACCACTCTTATAATAAAAATACTCATAAAATACTCATTTAAATCCCATAAATACACACAGATGAATCTCAATGAACTTCAGATGATAATAAATTCCTGCAATAAGAAATAATGTGTCCCTCACACCTGCTCACCTAAGTATTACAGTCGTAGGTTGTTAGTATTAAATATGCTTATCTCCCTTAACAATGGAATTCTCTTTTCTTATTGGCTGATGAGGTAAGAATTAACTTTGTTATAACTGGCTACCTTTGAAGTAGATCTCAAAAATATAAATCACCGTTCCATATCAATGCGCTTATGAATGGTAGCTATGACAACTCTCGTAGCCAAATTAACCATTACATGACTCTATTTTTTGTTAACGATGTTATAAAATACCAAAGCAACCATTTATTTTGCTAGTTTATGCATATAAAATAAGATCGTAAATACAAACAGGAGATAAAAGGGATAATGGCCTTTGAGGTGATCAGTTCTGTGGAAATAATGAGTTGGCGGAGACCAGTCGCCTCCACCTTGCCATTATTTCCACAAGGCTGATCACCTCGTTGGCCGTTATCCCTTACTTAACACAAGAACTCTACTCATTTAGCCCTGCGGCTCTCCAGGTGGCCCCAAGAGCCAATCCTTAGTGTTTCCAAAAGAGGCTTTTCCCATGAAACCCTGTTGTATGGTGTACGTATGTATCTGTATTTCAAAATATGGCCCATTCCCTGGTCTTGTGTACCATAAATGTATGAATGTCACGTCTGAAGTAATAGCATGTGTTATATATACCTTTCACCAGGGCAAAGACTATATTTTAAAATATAGATACATACAGACATACAGAGACAAGAAAGGAAGCAGGGCTTAGATTCTTTATAGTTTTTATTGGGGAAGGGATGGTTTATGGTGTGGTAGTCGTATGGTGTTTGTTTATTTGTTTGTTTGGTAGTTCTTTAATGTAGTCTACACCAGACCTTAGTTAGCATGGTGGGGATTTTTTTGGTTACACTTTATCTGTATAGTGCGCCCAAAGAGACATTACAGATGGTTAATTTTATTTTGATTTTGTTTATTGTTTACTGACATATCACCGTAGTTTAACCCTAACCCCTAACCCTAACAACACACCGCATTTCAACAGGTGGTTTATTAACAGTCTATAGGACCATCTATAGACCACTTTACATTTAAGTGGGTCGTGTCTTGAATGCACTATACACTGCTTCAGATGTTTAAGAAAAAGCTGATATTACTCAGTTTGTGAAGAAACTGAACTCTCACCATTTTATAAAGGCTTCTGGGAATATTACAGATAAATGTGACACTATCTTTTTATGTTTTGTAAAATAATTTTTGACATTAAAATGCTAGAAATGCATCTATGATAAAAATGCATTTTTCAGATCCTTCAGTAAAACAACCATATCATACTGACTTTAGCGGTCATGGTTATGTCCCTCTATGATCTGGGAGAAAGATTGGTCTTGAAGCAAAAAGGAGACAGTGTGACAAACCCACCATTATAATCATCATTAGTTAGACCAGAGACAGTTGGTGAACGTAAGTTCAGTTTGAGGAAGTTACCAAAGTAGCTCACATGCAATTGATGCAGCTTCTTGTGAGTGTATCAGAGGAAATCAACATGACTTTGTGCTGTCATAATTTCACTCCAGGTCCTGGTGCTGATAGTCACGCAGTCCCATGCCTCAATTACTCCCTCAGCATCCATCATCATGCCACCATGCTATTTTGTAGCATTTGTTTTGTTGCAACTGACAAACTATGTCAATAAAGTGTAGTCCTAGCAAATGACATTGGTTCTGCATCCCATATCAGACGTTAAGTTCCTCAAGCCAAAACAAACTTCAGTATATAGGAACCCAGTCCAGCAATCGTGCTCAGTGACATCCTTCACGTGTTCCTTGGTTAGAAACCATTTTAACTGCTGCACTAGAAGGCCTGTTCTCCAATTCTTTGTTCTCCAGATGCCCACATCCATCACTTTTAACAAACCAGTATCCAGTGTACAATAACGGACTGCTCCTGGGTTCATTTGTAACTGGGTTGAAACCACCTCTTCTGCGTCTTGGTACACTTGTTGGGTCGGCACCTTAGTTCGATTGCATGTATTCACACCTGCCCAAGAGGTCCACACCAAGGTTTTAATGAACTAAACAAGGCAGGTGTTAGTAGCCTTTAAATCACCTGTAATCTCTTGAAGCAAACCAAATAGGACAGTGAGAAAGAGGAGATATGAGCAAGAGAGCAGTTTACCATGCAGGACATGCCTATCCTGCAGAGCACTTCAGGACCATGGACAGAGACCTGCGATGATCACTTAGCTACACACTGTTACCTGGCTTGATTACAAACTGGTCACTTGGCAGTTATCAAACAATGGGGGAGTTGCCTCATTACAAGCATAAATGCAGAGATTATATTCGTAGGTAAATGTTTAATAATCCAGCATCAGAATTGCAGTTCATTGACTTGTGTTAATGAGTTCTTTTCACCTGGGACTGGAAACATTCACATTCAGCAGCACACTATGTGGCAATCAATCCCTCTCCTATTTCCTTGTGTGCATGCTACTAATTGTTCGCTAAGTGTGTAGGTTGGTGTTGGTCATACATTTTGGGCAACAAAAGAAGGTCGCCGCCACGAGACAGCACTGAGATGTGGACTGAGGGGAGCTGAATTCAGATGTAGGTACCTCTTGGATAAACAAGCTTATTTCTGAAAGAAGGGTATGAAAGCAACAATGACCGCAGACCATGTTTTCTATGTTTGCTATGTGATACGGAATGCAATTTAATACATATATATATATATGTCTACATTTTGTTGAACAGAGTGACCAAGAAAGGACACTTTACCAAAATTGTGAAAATTAGAAACAGTAGTGAACCCTTCACAAAAATGTCAGAAAATTAAATGTTTTTCAAAGCCACATTCGAAGCAGGTTTTTCAAAAAAATCTGCACCCTGTCATGCAAATGACTGTGGAGGTCACAAGTGGAACGAGTGGTGCCAATATAATTTGTTTTCGGCAAATGGCTCGGTTCAAGGCTTTGTGGTTGAAAGGCTTTGCACTTAACCATATGGCCTTTTTTATGAGTGGCAATGTGAAATTGACTTGGACACACTTTGGGCTCTACTTGGCAATAAAGCTACTCCAGCCTAATGAAGACCCTCTTTGAGCCGTGTCGTGGCTCTTACTGTATATGTGAGCTATTGATGAAAAGCAGTAGATCAATTGAGGCGAGTGGGTCTTTTCATTCATTTTTATTTGTCCCCGCATCTTTTTTTCTTAGGGCTTCTGAAGGGATTTGGGGGACAGGGCTGTTGTGTGTGTGTGTGTGTGTGTGTGTGTGTGTGTGTGTGTGTGTGTGTGTGTGTGTGTGTGTGTGTGTGTGCGCGCGCGTGTGTGTGTGCCCTTGTGCCTTCACTCGAGCTGGTATGATGAAAAGACTCAATCAAAGGCCTCTTATTCTCGAGCAGGGCTTGTATTGTACCCTGACGGATACAAGTCCGGGAAACAAGAAAAGCAACTTTCCCCTCGAATGTTGTCTAATATGAGTAATATTTCATATATATCTTATAGAATTACAGAATATATTTCATATAGTGTCATATACGACTCAGTTATAGCAAATATTTGCTTAGCATCATATGATCTGTGCATATCATATAAGGTACTTGTTTAATACCATACCCCATGTAGACCTATGCAAGTATGCAATGTCCAAGTGATTAAAGGAGAAATTCAGTGTAAAATGAAAATTGGCATGTTAAAACATCATACTGAGTTGGTATGTTTGCTGAGGAGAAAAATTGAGAACTTAACTATTTTTTACAGTTTGTCCCAGAAGGCTTACAATGGAAGTGGGTGGCGCCCTTAGATAGCATGAAGATAACACTATTTTTAAACCATTAAAACAGCTTGTAGAAATTCCACACTCTGTCGGTATTACAACAAAGGCTCTGGCATTCAAAATGAGGCACTGAGAACTTTGTAAGTGTACACCACATTTATTAACAAAACAATTTTGACAGGCAGTACCTTACTGTAGTTTCTCGTCGCCGCCATGATGAAAGTCCACACGAGTCGATTGACAAACACGAACCAGCTGGAACAATAGGAGGAGAGGTAGTACAATCGGCTTGTTTGGACTTTCATCATGGCAGCGATGAAAAACAACTGCAAACTACTGCATGTAAGAATTGTTTCTTTAAAGGTGTACTTCCATCGTGTTTTCATTAATTTTGCGGTGTTCTCTAGTATAAATAATTGCCCTGTGTGCTGGTTTTAATGAAAAAATTTTTTCTAGTGCTTCTGTTTCAGGCTGTTTTAGTTTGGTGGAGGGGGTGGGGCCGGGAGAACGACACGATTTCACCAGAGGCACGCTCCCTGCAGCTTCCTTTGCCCCACAGTCAACTTGATAGCAGAGTAAGGTAAAGGGGAAAAGTCAACTTGACAGCGCTAAAACTGCACACAGAATGTCTACGGAGATACAGCCTTATGTGTTTGATCCTGAATCTGAAGAGGAAGGAGAGATGGCACAAGCACAGTTGCTTCCTGACCGTTTGTCAATGAACGTTTCAGAATGGTAATATTTGCATGACAAAACAATGCAAGTGCCCGGCTAGTTCAGTCATTCAACTAGCCTGCTAATCTTATGCGAGTCAGTCACAGGCTAACATTATTTAAAGCCCATTCGGTCAGTTTCTCTTATATGTATTTCCACGTCTATGTCACGCCGAAGGCCCTTTTCGCATTGGGTCGTTTTTCCGCCTATTGTCTTCTTTTGACTGATATAGAAAACGGGGATAGAAAAACATTTTGATATGCAGCATGCATATGCAACTTGGGGTGACCTATCATATTTCAAAAGAGCAAGTACTAAACGGTTTCTCGTGGAAGTACACCTTTAATAAACATTGTGTACACTTACAAAGTTCTCAGTGCTTCGTTTTCAATGCTAGGGCCTTTAATTAGACAGGGCCAAACAGAACCAAACTCTCCCTTTCTGTGTTCACCATCTCAGGATTATTGCTCTTCACTGAGCTTCGTTAAAGGCCTGTTGTTTTTAACAGCGGTGTGATGATCATGATGTATTACAGCAGGCAGCTGGTACGGATGCTGCCATGCCCTGAGAAGTGTATGCCAATGAGTGCATATGCAAATGCACAATCAATGGAGCACACAAACACACAAACCATTAAACGTCTGAAAAATAGGACATTTCACACTTGGATATAACTTTATGTCCATAATGAACATGTCTCATTGTGGGCTGCGCAACATGTGTCTTAATTAACCATCCATTTCACCAATTCAGAGCGCCAAAACACATTAGCAGAAAGCCCTTAAGGTCTATGAGTGCATCATTAATGCGCTGCAGCAATATCAAAGCCTCTTCCCATATATTTTGCGAATTTCACTGGGCCTAATAGATAACCTCCAAAGTTTCACAAAGACAATAAGATGTTATTATGGCATTTGTGTGTGTGTGTGTGTGTGTGTGTTGGAGGGTGCATGTCTAATGAAATGAATACATTTCAGAATAGCACCCTCATATCCCTCCTTTCAGCTGTAATAGCTGATGGTTGTGCTGTTACAGTTGTCTGGATTTTAGTGGATTCATTATTTGATGCTTCACAGTGTTCTGGCTTATTCCCAGTTTAAAACGCATTTCCGGCTGCCTGACAGCCAGTTAGAGAAATGGCAGTTCCATTCACAGGGTTTTAAATATTTCTCTTTCATTAGGAAAGAGGCGTTTTATTTTAATGAAATGTTTGCCCTTGCAAGGAGGCTGCGCATTCATTCCTGGTCTGTTGTTTATATTCAGCTGCTCTTGAGCTAAGATGTGGGAAACTATAATTATAAGAAAGTTTTGAACAATCCAAATTTAATCCATTACAATTAGCCTGTTTTCTATTTGTAACCATATGTTACTTAAAAAACACTTCTGTTGAAAATTATGAATCTATTGGTGGCACTCAAAGTCTGTATAGAGACAACTGTCTGAGACTTTGGCGAGCAAAGTTACAATAATTGCAGCAAACTGCAAATTCACAGCTAAAGAAAGAAAAGCAGTTAGTGAGGGTTGGGGAGGTCAGCAGTCTGCCTCGGCTCGCAGGGGCTATAACAGCACTAAGTAAGCTTGGAGGAGCAGTCCATCTCTCTGTAGTTCGACATGAGAGAAAATTCCGCTTCCAACCTGTAGGGCGACCAAAGATGAAAACTACATAGTGTTGCTTTAAGTTAGCCCACATGTGCTGTCTCAGCTGGAGACTGTCTGGCCCCATCTGTCAGTCTGAGATGCAGCTCTTCTTAATGTCACATCACTTAAGCTAAATACCAATTCATAGGCCCTCGCAATGATGTTTTTTTCATTATATGTTTGTCTCGTACCCAGACAGTTGGCTTCAGGCTCATCCGCTCTCCACTGGCCCCATCTGCTTTGGTGGTGTTTGCAGAGCTTAACACACACACACACACACACACACACACACACACACACACACACACACACACACACACACACACACACACACACACACACACACACAAAGACATGCACATGCACACGCACACACACACACGCACACACACACATACACAAAAACACATACACACACACACACACACACACACACACACACAAACACACTTGATCCCGTCCTGTGCCGTCCCCTGTCCCATACTGAGAAGGGGAACAGCTGTGTGTGAGCCTGTCCGCAAACACAAACAGAGTGGGACACACTCAACAGCTGCTACTGTCTGCACTCCACACACACACACACACACACACACACACGCACACACGCACACATACACAGCCTAAGGACACAATGACATGGTTTCCTGGGCCTCCATTACCAGATTTCTCCACAGGAACAGTTCTTTGAACAAAATGATACCAAGCAAAATCACAGGAACAGCAAGGAGCAGAAAAGAAAGTCACTTGAGCAACAAGAATGAAACTGACAAACAAACAAACAAAAACACAACAATGAAACTGAAGTTTCGAATGAAAGTTTCGCTCTCTGCAGAGACATATGTATGTTCTTGTCGCTCTTGAACGCACTCAGATATGAAATGAAGGAACAATAGCTGTTTGATATGTTATTTAACCATCTTCACATGAAAAATGAAAGAGGTGGTTGTGCCGATGCTGTTGTTGTTGTTGTTGTTGTTGTGGGAGTATGTGGAGGGGCAATATTTGAGGGAAGCACACTGCCTCCCTATGGAAATCCAGCCCCGTTTGACAGACACTCAGGCCTGCATTTTTTTGTGAAAAGGGAAATCGAGTGGCGGCAGCAGCTTAGCTGAAGCGAAGAGGAGGAAGGGTAAATGGTAAACAAGCAGCGCGTCACAGCGCAGCGCAGGAAGTCGAGGTGGAGGTGGCGGTGGCGGATGGCGGGGGAGACTGGCGGGGGAGACAGGCGGGTGGGCGGGCGGGCGGCCACAATGACATTTTCGTGCCGGCAGCTTAATAATGAAGGAGATTACCGGCACCTCCGAGGAGGACACGCAGACGAGACCAAACACAGCAAGATTATTAAGAGCACACTGATGGCGCGTGCACGCGAGACGCCGCCACCACCACTGCTACCTCCGCCACGCTTCTTCCGACAGATGCAGCCAATTAATATTTCATGGCCCCTCCATCAAAGACAACAGAGAGGAGCCTCACTGCCTTTCATGGTGTGCTTGACTTTATATAGACAAAACTGTAATGTGTAGAATTGGCATATGTCTGGGATCCTTGGCTTGCTTTTTAATGAGCATTGTTATGACAGCCCCCTGCAGAGAGAGCCAAGAGAGTAAGGGGGGGGGCACAGGCAGCGGGGTGGGGATCCGATGCCCTAGCACCAGCACCAGCACCAGCTCCAACCCCCGTCTCTCTGCTCAGCGCTCGAGTGTACAGTTGCTTTTATTTCCTGTCGGTGACACGCAGATTTCGATCAAAGTTCTCTTGGAAGTTTTGCGTTCCGTTCTACTGCACGGGACAAAAGCGAGAGTAATGCTGAGATGTCAGATATACACGACAGGAGTGGGGTGGGGTAAAGGTGGAGTGTGTCCCCATACAACACAGAAGCAAGGAAAGTGAAGAAGTACTGGTTTATGTCACACTTCAGGAAAAAATAACACTTCAAATTAAAAAGGAAACACTTTACATATATGTTTTTTGGCTTGTATGCCTTTATTGAGACAGGACAGTGAAGATTAGACTGGAAGTGAGTGGAAGAGAGATACAGGGTGGAGTTGGGAAATGACAGCCTGGGTTCAAACCTTGGTCCCCATGGGCACTTTGCCCATTCATGCTACGGGTGCTCTGCCCACTGTGCCACAGCATCCCCCAGAAACACTTTATTTTAATTCTCCCTTTTATTTTGCATCTACATGTCACAACATGTAACATTATACACATTATACACTTTACATATCTAACTATAATCCTAACCCTTTATGCCAACCATACGGTAGCTATGTGCATAATGTTAAGTGTTACACACTTTATTAGACTGTAGTTCATCATATAGATGCACTGTAACAAGGACCCTTTAAATAAAGTGTGACCTTTTTAATCTGAAGTGTGATCCTCAGATTTTATTTGAACATAAATACTAACCTCTGGCTGCTGGGCTTTTTGACACCATATGCAAATGTATTACACATACATGGCGAGGATGCTATTCATGTAACTGTTGTACACACAAATAGACATACACACACAGACATGCACAAGGTTATAGTTTCAAAGCATACAGTATTTTTGCAATGCACTTCACAGTATTACGAACAGTGTTTCATGTAGCAGTTGTCTTGGGTTATAGTGTTTGATATTCGTGTACTATGACACTAAATTGAGAAAATAAATCTATAAATCTATAAATCACATTTCAACAAAGGGCGTGTTCCACCAAGTGATACAGTGAGACAAGGCAGATATATTAAAATGGGGCTTAAATTTAAGCATTGTAGAAATTAGATCTGGCTGAATCCACCTGGAATGGATCTTCCTCTGTTTTGACAGATAAAAGCACATATTTGTAACTTGCTCTTGGCAGTCGACAAGAAGTACAGGCCCCTTTAAGCACCTTTCTCTGTTATTTCTCAGCTAATACTGTCCATGTACTGATGCGCTCCCTTGCTGATAGCCCTGTTGGAAACTCTCTCTCTCTCTCTCTCTCTCTCTCTCTCTCTCTCTCTCTCTCTCACACACACACATACACACATGCACACACACACACATTCACACAGACACCCCCATCCCACATACTCCCCACCCTAACACACACACATATTCACTCACACACACACACACACCCACACCCACATACACACACACTCTATCCTGCAGAGATCCAGGAGGCAGAGGGCATTTCTGTGGGGAGGTAATTCCATCTGACAGCCCCTCCAAATTTAACCTGCTCCAAGGAGATGCATTTCCTGCGCAGTGCGTTTAGCGCCACATGCAAATATCTCCTGACACGCCGTTATGCATGGACGTGTCAAACACAGTGCCGGCGTTGCAGAAGGTCAACGGCACTGCCAAGGGTGAGCGCCGGCCTGCTGTTTTGATACTCCTGCGTCGGGAACATGTGATTCATTACTTTTATATCCCGCAAGCGTGACATTAGCATAACATGCTGTGTCCGTCGCTGGCACCAATAGAAGCAGCACGGCAATGGGGCTCCCGAATAGACTGCAGTCTTGCAAACTGCATCAATATTTAATATGAGTGTCTAGCATGATATGAACTCTTCATTAAACCTTTCCCATGCAGGATCTCCAGCAGACTCTTCCGAATTGGCCCATCTGCCTGGGATCCTGTGGGTATATCAGCGATGTTCTCATCAAGTATAATGATCATGTATTGCTGGGGTCCATATTTTCCATACAAAGAAAATCTTGGTAATTGCAAAATAGATGAGAAAAATAAATCGTGCAATATTGGCATTAATAGCCATCAGGAATGTGGAGAAATATTCATAATTGTCAAAAAAAAAAACACAAATAATACAAGCAAATTTGTCAGGCCACTTGATTATTTTCAATCAGCGGGCTGGCAGCTCAGCCTGGTCTCATCCAACGCCGTAAAATGTTACACCAATTCTCTAAGTCTTTTTGCATGTTATTTTCACGCTGTTTTGTGTCATTTCACACCACCAGTTAGTTTGAAATCACCTTGAAATCTTCCTCCCTTGTTAGCCTGTATGCCTAACATTCTAAGCAACTAGAGCAATAACTATAAAGATAATTACAACTATAACTTTGTAAAAATTGTTTTAACTTTAGTGAATGGTGCTGTTCACATAAATATAATGACAAAGACAGGTTAGACTGATTTCCTGAACTATAAAAGCACTGCCAGCCAATCAGAAGTCATAAGAAAGAATTCATAAGGATGTCCTGTTCTATGTATCTATGTGGATAACAGCCGCCGAGGCATGCATTCGATGGAATTAATCAATGCTGGCAGCGACAAATAAGTTCCCGACATGAAGGGGAGTGATCTACTGTACTGTTGTTAACGCTCGTAACAACAGTAGATCACTTTTTTGATCCTTTACGTAAGAAATGTTCTGGTACAGTAACTTGCTTTTGTGATGGTCTAAAGACATGAAACATGTAGGCTAAATTATCCACACACAACTTGAGGTTGGGTTTCATGAATGTTGCTAACCAGTGTTTCTGCACAACTATCCTACAGCTCATGAAGTTACACGCTGTAGGCCCCAAAAAACACAGCGGTTCATTAAGTAGTGTCAATAGAAACATTTTAAAGTCAATTTATATAGGTTATTACAGCTTTTGCCCATTGCTTAAACACATTTTGCAAAACTTGGCTCACTGTGTCAAAACTCTACACACAAGCAAATAAGACACAACACTTGGAAATAAACCATTTACATCTATGTCAAATTGAAACTCTGCTATCAAAACTTAACAATCCTTTGTCAAAATGTCACTCTGATGACAAAATTGCACACACTTGCATCTTATAAAAACACTGTCATATCAGCAGGAACAGTAGTCTACTTTATATAAAACACTGTCTTTTGTATTTTGAATAGATGTGTTTCGCCAATGATACATCGGTATTTCATTTTTAAATGAAGTGTCTTATGTATGAAATAGTGTGTAGTGTGCAGGAGCAAGTGTGTTGCAAAAAGGAGCAAGTGTGTTGCAAAATTGCAACTAAAGTGTAAAGCAGCGCTTTTGTTTAAGGTATGGTTACACTGTGTTTAGGGCATGGTAACACAACTTCATGTTATGTTACTTTGGTTTAAGCATATGTCCATTGCGTTCAAGCAATGGGCAAAAACTGTAATATAGGTCAATTGATAACATTTTTCGCTGCGCACACATCCACCACTGTTTGGGCATACTATGGATTTCTATCCTGCCGGGGCCCCTGATTTCAATCCCACTCTGTGGCAGCAAATGCTCAAGTCGTTCTAGTGTTCTGCTGTTTTTCTGATTTCTTCACTTCTATACTTCACTCATCTACCATCGTATATTAGAAGCGCCTGAAAAAGGTCCTTGCAATACGCCACCAAAAATTTTAAATTATTCCCAAGGCGGAAATAAAAGCGCCACATTGATTGCAGTTGTCAATCAAATCTATTTTGTATGTGAGTGTATGAGGAACCGGAATTGGTTTGCAGCTTGCTTGTGAATAGATGGCCCCAGCAACCCCAAGTTGAAATGAATGGTCATCAGGTGTCTCGCTATTTCTTTTCAATGACAGGAAAGAAAACATCCCATCATGCACATCTGCCCCCACTGTTGAATGGGATCTGATTTACACAAGACATAATATTGCCAGTAGATTGGTTTCTTTGTTTGTATGTAAGTGTGAACATGAATGTTGTGTGCTGTGTGTGCTGTGTGTGTGTGTGTGTGTGCTGTGTGTGTGTGTGTGTGTGTGTGCTGTGTGTGTGTGTGCTGTGTGTGTGTGTGTGTGTGTGTGTTAAGGTATGTTGTGTTGTGTGTGGGTGTGAGTTGTGTTGTGTTGGGTTGTGTTGTGTTGGGTTGTGCTGTGTTGTGTTGTGTTGTGTTGTGTTGTGTTGTGTTGGGTGTGGGTGTGGATCTGGGTGTGAGTGTGTGTTGTGTTGAGTTGTGTTGTGTTGTGTTGTGTTGTGTTGTGTTGTGTTGGGTGTGGGTGTGGATCTGGGTGTGAGTGTGTGTTGTGTTGAGTTGTGTTGTGTGAGGGTGTGCATGTGTGTGTGTGCATGTGAGCGCGTGGTTGTGAGTGTGTGTCTGTGAATGTTTTTGTGGAGAATTATGCGATATGCCAAAAACTGCCATTAGGCTGCTCAGAGCTGCATGATTCTCTCGCAAGAAAATGGGAATTTGCTGAGGGGCAGCGATGGTCAAAGAAACTCATTTAAAGCAGGATGCCTGCAGTCATCCACCAAATCTAGGCACAAACAGTGTTGCTATTTAGATATACACCCTTTATATAACCAGATCCAATAAAAGAAATTCATTTAGCTCATTTTCTAGTTTTTAGTGGTTAGCTCATTTTCTAGTTTTTAGTGGTCTTTCCAAGAGAGATGGAACCATGATAGAACACCACACAGCAAACGAAATAGCCTCAGTCTCTAACATTTGTTAAGACTTTTTTTATTTTTCTTCTGGCACAGATTATCTTGTGGTCTTTTTCTTTACAAATTGTCAAAGTATTTTGAGCTAAATCGTCTGTTTGAAAAGTGCTACATAAACGATGCTTATTACGATGTATTATTAAGAGTTGTTAGAAAAGAACAGCAAACTCTTTTGCTATTGCTATTGCCACCACCTATTCAGACTTATCCTATTTAATGCAATTTGTATAAATATCTAGTTTGTATAAGTATCTATTGAACATGCTAAGTATGCCACAACATGGATTATTCCAGACCTAATGCAAATGCGAAATGTACAGTAGATGTAACCTAAAAGGGGAAATTTTAAAAGGCCACAGTGAAACCTATATTGTACTGTTAGAGGTCATTGCATGCTGTCAGTAGCCACAGATCAGACTTTTGTGACACACTGTATCGATCCGCTCTGGTAGTTCTACACCATCATCCATAGTTTCACATTTCTACAGTTTAAAGGCATGCGGTGCTCAATGGGCAATGAAATGGAGGCAGCGATCTCATGTGTCCTCTTTCATCTGTGACAGGAAGTGTTATGGCTAATGGGAGGATTAGCGCAGGATTAGCCAAACCTTGTCACGCCTTAACTACCCGGAAGCCTCTCCTTATCTGAGCGTTTGGCTGGAGACCAGGAGGCAGATGCGCAGATTCTCTGAAGGACAGTCGGGTATGGGTGATGGTTATCAGCACAGCCGTGAATGACGTCACATGCTGTCCGTGTCAATATGCGATCTCGCCATCTTATCTCCCCTCACACAGAAACATGACAGAGAGCTAAGAGAGAAGCCCTCATAGCTTTAGAAAACAAATCCCTCACCATTTGGCAAAACAGCAATCGTGGTGACTCACACTGGTAATGTTGACATCTTCCACACAAGCGGAAAGTTAGGATTGCTGATGTCCATTTGAATAATGTTATTTGCATGACTCTACATACAAGTATATTACACTGTATTGCAGTGTTGTAATCTTAGGGAGAGCAGCTACACAATACAAAACTAATGTTAGACATGTCAAAAGCTCATATTCATTTGTGCTTTGCACTTCAGTGGTGTTGTAATTCTTTTTGACATTGAGATTCTGTACGGGACGTGACACTGCAGGGCAGGCCTGGAGCTGAAGCAAGCAGCTCGGCAGCATTTGACCTCTCCTCACACCATGCGGTGGTCAGTCTCTTCCTGACCTCCCTCGTCAAGCTTTTTCCCCCCCCTGTTATTAAAGAAACCATGTCCTTGGTAGGGGTCGTTTTCTTCATAAATTCCATCACTTCCTTGGCTCCTTAGTGTGGTCACGGCTCTCGGCTGGAGTCTGGGTCTGACAGCTGGTGGACTTTCTCCAGTGGGACGACTTCAGGCAAACCGTCAAAAGCCTTTGAAGCTCAGCTGACGCAAAGCGCTTGCACGTCTCTCCGTGCTTGCACGTCTCTCCGTGCTTGCACATCTCTCCGTGTAAGACTTTAATTAGCTGACTAATAAAGAAAATATAATGAAGTACACCGAAACTCGTGTCTGACATTTGCTAAGAGCACAATGGAGAGCAGATGACTGTGCCGCTGTACGCTCCTCTGATTGATGGAGGCAATATACGCCGTGGACTGCTTCAGAATTAATGACATCCAAACACACACGGCAAGACTGAGAGACGCTAATGGGAAAGTTTATCATGCTTTTATAGTTGTGCTGCATCGTTCAGAAACATGTCAAAAGAAACTCCAAACATAACACATGTTTTACTGTTCCTGACGTCATTCATTTCTTTTCATTTCTATTTGTTAATGTTAGTGGCATGTTTGAAACACTCTGAATTCAACGTTTTGAGACATGTTAGTGTATTTTTAAAATAGTCTAATTTCTATGTTTTGTATAATGTAAGGGGGAACCGATGTTTATCTGTAGTCTTAATCCTAACTGAAAAGAAGCCCATAATTATACTTGTTTAGGTAGTGATCTCAGTGCTGTTATAATTCAGTTTTAGCTAATCACCTGCAAGAGCGCTTGCTTGAGTCTTACCTTGGATTGCAGTATGCGTCACACCATTCTATAGCAATCGTCCATTATAAGATTGGTATTTTGATAAGGTTGCACAAAATAAAATCACTTGCACTTAGTCAAATGACTCTAATCCCATTCAGTTGTTGTGCCTTTTTCAGGCTTTCCAGTGGTGTTCCCAGGCCAATAGTATGCTGGTGAGCTCAGCATAATTTCCATATGAATATTTCAAATGAATATTTCAATCACACACAGTGCACTTATTTGGCCCTTCTTTGTTCCGCCTTTGTAGTACCTTTATATGGGAGTGGGGAGTGTGTGTGTGTGTGTGTGTGTGTGTGTGTGTGTGTGTGTGTGTGTGTGTGTGTGTGTGTGGGGGGGGGGGGGGGGGGGGGGGGGGGGGGGGGGGGGGAGGGATTTCCCAAAGGGACACCAGGTCCCATGGTGCATATGTTGCTTTTTATGCTGTACTTTTTCATACCACACCACGTCTGCCATGTTTTCATTGATTTCTTACATAAATTCTTGTCTGCCTCAGTAAGAACAGAAAGGTGGGCATCCATCCCAGGAAATGCCTGATAGTATCATGTTATCATGTCTGATGTAGCATAGTTAAAACCTAGGAAGGAAGGAAGGTTTTAAGGGAAAAAGTTAATTAAGGTAATCTTTGATGAACATGTAGGGTTAATATATACACACAAACTTACAATCAGTCCCATGTTCCTGAGGCAGCAGCTACCTAAAGAAGAATATGTTATGCAAATGTTGGAAATGAACAGGTTAGATTGTTTGCTCTCTCTCTCTCATTCGTTTTATTTATAGAGCTGCAGAGCAAGAATATCAATTTGTAGTATAAAACAACACACACACAAACACATTTAAAGTCATTAAACCACCAAGGGAAGAGCCTGCCGTCATTTCAAATATATTGAGTGAAAGTGACATTGAAGATCGCATACTTTGTTACAATCAGTGAAACTCTGTATATTCAGTATTATCAGAACAGGACTGATTGTACTTTTAAAATACAGTAATTGCTTACAATATATAAATATGTGCTCTAATAGATAATTTTCAGAGGTGGATGTTGGCATGTGTAAGTTGAAAGGAATTACTCATTTAGTCACTCACTCACTTAGTCATTGTGGGAATACATACAGCCAAGTTAAGTCTTCCATTTTAAGCTCTTTACTGATGAGAGAATTTGATAAAGCAATTTAAAGTCAGTCAAAAATGTTATCTGTAGGCTCCGAGTCTGGTCTTGTTGTTGATGCCTCTGCT
>CM050208.1:19370000-19382500 GCA_027475355.1 Coilia nasus
GCCATCACTCCACTAAGGGGAAAGAATCCGAAGTCAGAATCACATTAATAACACTTCTGAACTTGGCTTAACTGATTTAACCTACTTTCCCCATCTAAAACTGTTAACTAGCCATCAAATCACATATGACTTAGTGTATTTCCTGAGGGTACATTTGTGAAAGCTCTATAATATATAAAATTTAATCCAGAGGTGTGCAAAGAGAAGGTGTCTGCCCTTCACATCTAAATTGAACACACTGGTGAGCTGACAGGGCCCAGTTGGGAAAATAATGTTTGCATTGTGTAATAGATATAAAATGGATCCTGCGCTCCCAGTGTCAGGAATCATTTACTTGTTGAGAAACCCACTGAGGCGAAGACGGGCTGAATGAGATGAGATTTCCCCTGTTATCTCCATTAGTAAATGGTCACACCCTGTAACCTGTGTTTCATGACTAAGACAGTCAGTCCTTTGTGAGAGGAAATAGGGGAAATGATCTGCTAATACTGCACAGTATGTAATAATAGACTGCCATCACTGTTTTATAAACTGTACACGAAACCGGTTTTGTATGGTTAAGGGCCTGTGTCCACCAACACTGACAGCATCTGTTTTCTTTACAAATCCTATGAATTTCGGCGTTCACAGCGCCAAGAGTGCCCTTGTTGCTCACCGTTTTTGTTGCAGTGCACATCTTGCTTCAAGTTGAAATCTGTTAAATCAACATCCGAAATTAAGGAACAAGGGGCAGAGCATACAGTTAACTGGCTAACAACAATGATGTATCTTGGGTTTACACTAGCAGTAACCAACAAGTTTTGCTTATTACAAACACAGGTAACACTTTAGCTGGTTAGTCATTTCATATAATTTGTTTAATTTTAAATTTCAGTTTAGTTTTGTTTATTGTTTACCAACTCATCACATTAATGAAACCTGGCCCCTCACCTGAACAAGACAGAGAATTTCAACAGATGGTTTATTACAGTAATAGTCTCAACATTTGTTGATAGTCTATAGAAACATCTAGAATAAAGTGTCACCCGAAAACATTAGTTCCAATATACTTGGAATTAGATGCTATTTTTATACTGTTCTGGGGAATTGCAGTATATATTGCATCACTAACTGCAACCTTGGAAGGGACTCCGTGATGATGCAGGCAAGCACTAAGAAACAGACTCTCTTCACCTGTCACCACACACCACACACACACACACACACACATATGCATGCACACACACAGGCAGGCAGACACGCACGCACACAGGCACGCACACACACACACACATACAGCCTATATTGAAGAGATACAGTACACACACACACAAACACACACACACACACACCTACACACACACACACACACACACACACGCAGAAGAAAAGAGAGCCCCTGTTTTGTTGTATAATGAGGGGAAATTTGTATTTTGTTTGTGACTCCAGGAATCATAAAGGTTATCAGCAGACATTCCTTATGCAGCCAGAGGCTGGCCACGGTAGAGAGTGCAAGGCTGGGAGGCAGAGAGGAGGAGAGGAGAGGAGAGAGAGGGGTGGTGTGGGCGCTGCTATCTGGTTGACATTTCTGTCAGGATAGGTATTTTGAATCGCCGGGGATGCCGCTGACAAATGCCAGCACTGCCAACGGATCACTTTTAATTTCACCTGGCTGTTTTTTTCCCCTCCCCCTCCCCCCTCACAAAAGCTGTGGAATGATTTTAATTAGCTGGTGCACAGTGTCGCTCGATCTCTCGCTCTCTCGCTCTCTCCACCTGGGCTGGCTGCAGCGACTCACATGACTCTTGGTGTGGCGTGGTATTTTAATGGCTTCCGTGTACACCGCGTGCTTAGAGAGGAGAGGAGCAGCGGGCTAAGGTTGTGGGGTTTCACACAGGTGCAATCAGACACTTTTTTATAACAGGGATGGTGGGGCATAGATGTGCCGCGTTCATTAGCTGAATAAAAGCCGTTTGACCCCCCACAGTTATATGTTACTTCATGTTGTAGTGAAATGTGTAGTGTTCTGTTGATTTTGGCAAATATACCTGAGCAATATTTTTTTAGGAGTACAAAAAACTCATCTGTGAAGGCAACCAAATAAACCCACACACATCATTTCAAAAATACCAAATTTGGGTATACCATGCATGTCTTGTAGTGTACCTCATATTACTTTTTAGCCTCTTATGGGAACTGGTCATATTTCAGGGCTTCTAAATGGTCCTGTGTGTGCAGAGAAATTGGAGTAGGATGTGTAGACTTCACATATTTAGCATTGATTGGCTATCAGAAATACTTAGAAAATTATTTAAATAAGAGTCAAGGGCTAGGCAGTCATGTGTAGGCAAAACTATAGCCCCCTCCTTGAGGTCTTCAGGCTGTCTATTTAGTCTGGCAAAAGTAACCACAGAAACAAAGGAAAGCCAGTACCAGACTTAGTAAAGCCACTGTGTGGCTTTCACAGGCTGATCATCCTTGGTAGCAATGTTACGCAAGCCATTAAGCCTTGCTGACTACTTCGTCATGAATATTTTAGATATCGATCAGCGTTCTGGCATGTCTTTTCTCATTTTTACCCACTGTCATGAAACATAAAGTGCAAATAAAATATGATATGCAGAAGCAATCTCAGTCTGATACGCTACTTGTAAACTGTGAGTAATGTAGTTCTTTTGCAACAAGGAATATTGTCATACTGTTAAAAGTTCATAGCAGCATACGTATCAATCGGAAAACTCATTTACAAAACCTACTGTATATTAATGCATTTCCCAGTGATGTCGGTGTGGTCTGGAGAATTAAGTCTCTAGCCCTTACCTGTTTGACCACAGTAACCACTTAAGTTAATGAGGTAATGATATGTGTTCCACCACCGTCTACATATGAGTGTGTCACGAAGCCCTATCCCATTCAGCCAACAGTGGTTGTGAGGAAATGGGATGACTCTGATACATGGACAAGCTCTGTGAAATGATTAAGTAGCTGATATCCTTAATTGAGGTACAGCCATTGAACCATGAAGGAATTTTAATTTAAATTGGCTTCTGATAATATTCGACTCATTTAACAAGTGAATGTGAGGCTACTGCTAAAATAATGCAAGTATCGGAAAGCGACTGGCAGTACAGAATAAAAAAAAAACATGGTGATGATGCTGTATTCAGTCACATGGTGATTTGTGGTTTGGTTAAAAACATAGTTTTTGTAGCATTTATCATGTTGTTGCCTAAAGACCGTAAGTAAAAAAAAAAATATATGCACATAAATGTACAAGTGTAATATGTAAGATGGAATGACAGTTTTTTCATATTTGGCACTTAAAATGTTTTATTTCTGCTGGGGGGTGAGTATTAACCTCCTATGGACTAAAAAGACTGAGCTCTTACTTTGATAAGTCATTTCCAAATATTTGTGAACAACACCAGACCTTACTGTTTCTGTTTCTTCCAAGGAAAAAAGAAACAATGGTTTATTTTATTTTTTTAACCAAATAACACAATCACCACACATTAACTTGGCCATCAGCAAGCCAACTACATAGTACTGGAAATAAGACCATTGACATTGACTTTCAACAAATACATGGTCAAATTTACAATTGAAATTTACAATTTTAACAGGGAAAATAATGTAAAAAGTGTTAAGAATTAGAGCTGTGGAGAACAAGATAAAACATGTTTGTCTCCGGCCGTCTTTGATTGCTGGACTGATATGTTTGCAGGTGCGTAGTCCGCCAATGCCCCTCAGTGTTTTGCGTGAAAGCGCTGTCATTCTCATCCAAATGTCTGCACAGGAAATGTCTGACTACTCAGTTCAGTGTGATTTAAACACATTACACCACATACCACAAACACTCTGAAGAGGTGGTCGCATTAACTAAGCCTGTCTGTGATATAAACCTTTTGATTTTGTGTCCAGTTCAATAAGCAGAGCTAGAAATAAGATGCAGTGTGATGCGCTAATGTCTTTGGACAGCTGGGACGTGCATAGCCCAGTTCTTCAGTCAATTAGTCAATTAGCTGATTAACTGGTAGAACCAAATTGGACATTTATTCCCCTGAAACGGTGCAGAATATGGCCGTTCGTCAGATGGTGTGTAAGCCATTGGCCATATCATTTCCATCAGCTACAGCACCATTTTCAGAAAACATTTACTCGATATGAGGGCGCAGTGTGCACATGTGTCTGTGTTTACTACGTTTGCGGTCTACTCATGTTCTCATCTATTCATAATGTTCATTGTTATTTTGTTCCAATGTAATCAATGCAACTGAGTCTCATTTATTACAGGGACAGATAGAGGATACTAACTGTCATTTAGATTCATTTAGATGGGAGAATCACCTGTTGGTAATCCGGAAAAGCCTATTTGTGGACAAATGGCATGTGAAGCTGTCTGATGAGTCTGTGTGCCGTCACAATGAAAAGTATTGTGTAATTTGCATTGGTAGTGAGGCAACCTTATGTCTGATGAATGGTGTTAATGTGCTCTGTGGGATACACCATTTTTGTCAGAGGCTTGACACTGTGTGTGGCTTTTCTTGGTAAAATGTGTGGAATGAGGGCAAATGCTTATCCCTTCCTGTGGAAATGCCCGCTGTCTTGTATGAGGAGCTCTTTTTGAAACCTGGTGTGAGCATAGAAAATAACATCTGAAAAACAAACAAACAAACAAACAAAGAAACAAAGAGCTAATCTTGGTCATTCTTCATTGGTCCCTTCCAACCAAGACAGTCAAGCTGTGTGAGTTCAATGTGTGGCCTTTTTAGTTCTAACTGAAATCCATACGTCAGCACATACATAAAATCTACGAAGGCTAAAAGCTTACCAACTGATGTTCGAACTTTGACAGTTTGGATGAAACACGTGTAAAGCCAGCTCTGAGAGACTCATTGGACCTTGATATCAAGGGTAGTCTGGGTAATGAAATCCTGAGAAGATATGCTGGTTCAGCAGTTTGGTGCTCATTGGTGTCACGTCATCCCCTCCTATCTCATCTACCTTCTGCTGTGTCGTGTCACTGTACTGAATACAGAGCAGGGCAAGTTTTTTTTTTTCCAAAGACTGATAAAAACAAACCCTGCAGCTGACTACATTTCCCATAAACCAGTGAGGAGAGCTGTTGTGTGGTGTTTTACATTCGTATTAAAACATTTTTTTGTAAGTATCAGCACGCCTATCAGGAACTGGGCATAGGTCTAGTCACGGAATGCAACCGTTAAAAAATAACATCACTAAAGTGTGAGATGCAGACATACAGGACTAATGTAGAAATGCACTTGGCTTGGTAAGTTTCATATAAAAGCATTTCCCAAAGATGAAAACAGGATTGAGAAAAAAAAAAACATAAAATGCAAGATATGAAATGAAACAGTTATTCAAATTGTTTATAAAATGCTATTTAGGTTACAAAGTGTGAAAAATAGTTTTCTTTACTTGTCTTTTTTTCTCTCCACATAAAAATGCCACATTGAACGAGGCAAAGTAGATAATACCACATGGGGTAGAGGCTGAGTTTTGCTTTCTGTTGTCTTTTTTTTTTCTGTGTGGGTTTTTGTACAGGTCTCTCTATACAGTGGTGACGGACAGGAAGGCATTGTGGACTTTGGCTCCCTCGGGCGCTTTGGCGCCGTGGGTCATCAGTTCCTGGATGGTCATCCAGTTGTCCAGGATCTTCTTGTTGCGCTTCTTCATCATCTTGCGGTGGCTGAGCTCGATGATGCTGACCTCCTTGCGGGGCGAGGAGCCGGAGCCCTGTCCGGACGAGGCTGCAGCTGCACCGGCCCCGGCACCAGTGGCGCCGCAGCCCTCCCCGCCGCTCTGGGGGTTCTCGCGCAGGCTCTCCAGCCGGCTGCGCTGCATGAACTCCCGGCGGCGCCGCTGCTCCTTGGCGCGCAGCAGCTGCTGCTTGCGCTCCTCCTTGCTCCAGTAGCGGCCCATCTTCATCTCGCTCATGGCGTCGTCGTCCGTCGTCATGCCGCCGCTGCGCTCCTCCTTGATCTTGAGCGCGCGCTCGCGCAGCAGGCGGTCCCGCACCGGCCGCTTGGTGATGTAGCGCGTGCCGTCGCTGCGCACCTTCACCTTCCACTCCAGCTTGGGGTCGCCGCCGGCACCCACGCCCACTGCCTGCAGCGCGGAGGAGGAGGAGGAGGACGGCTGCTGGTGCTGCTGTGGAGAGGACGACTGGGGCTCGGGGCACATGCTGAACAGGCTGAGCTGGCTCTGTGCGTACTCCACGGCCGAGCGCTGCTGCACCAGGTGCATGTAGCTCTGGTAGTGGCGGGCGTGCGCGGGGATGTTGGCGTGGCGGTACGGCGAGCTGTGGCGGGGGGAGAAGTAGGGGATGCGTGAGGGCCGGAGGGCCTGCTGCTGCTGCTGGTGCTGCTTCCGGCTCGGAGAGGCCTCGTCGTCGGCCGGTGGCGGCGTCTGGTCCGACTCGGACGGGTTGCTGTGGTCGGGGCTGCCGCTGGGGGCTCGGCGGACGGGACAGGAGGAGAAGAGGGAGGGGGGAGAGCGTCCAGCAGCGGCTGCAGCCATGGTGCTGCGGAGGTTGCGCTGATTGGTCAGGCTGACTATTCTCTGCAGCGAATGTTCGGGCGAGCGGTCCATGGCCAGCGGCGTGCTGCGCGAGCTCTCCGCCGTATTGTAGGCGCTCGAGCTGTCCTTGTCCGACTTCTCGGGGTGCTCGTTGATGTCGGCCAGCTTGCCAGCGATCCCGCTGCTCCCCCCCGCCTGGCTCTGGCTCTGATGGGCGTGTTGGTGTCTGCGAGGGCTGCCGGCACGGCCCTGCTCCTTGGCCAGAGCCTGGCGGGGCTCCCTCTTGCGCAGCTGGTGCGCCTGCATAATGTTCTGGCATTCCAGCTCGATGCTGCGCAGCTCCTCGTTCAGCATGCGCAGCTCGCGCTCCACGCCGTCCCCCACGCCGCCCGGCTCCGTCAGGCTGCACTCGATGGTGCTGCTGCGGCTGTAGAACAGGTCGTACTCACCGCTGTTGCGGATCTGGCACTTGAGCTCCAGGAGCTGCTGGAAGCGGTCGCCCTCCGCCGCCACCACCCCAGGCTCCTCCCAGCCACCACTGCCCCCGCCACCGCACTCCCCCCCGAGACGGCTGCCGCTGCCCCCCGAGGCAGGGAGCTCCGCGGGGTGGCAGGCCTCCCGCCGCTCGCGCAGGCACTGGGACAGCCTCTTCTGGATGTGGGCCAGCATCTCCTGCTCCGAGCTGACGTCGGTGCGGCCCAGCCCGCTGTCCTTGTCCTGGTACAGGGAGGAGGAACAGGTGGCCGTGTCGCCGCTGATGTCACCCTCAGGTCTCTTCCTGGGCTGTAGGGGGTAGAAAGGCGGGAAAAAAAGCGTAAGCGTGAACTGACACACACACAGTGACATCATCATGAATAAAACAAATGTCATATCCTCAGGGACTGCTCTCCATGGGTGATCTCACAGGCACAATAGAACAATATATAGAGTGAATAACACGGTGCCTTCCTCCAATGTTTCTTTGATATTCCCAACATTGGAATGCACAATATGTTAATAACCTCATAAAATTTGAATTTATAATGGGTTATATGTAGGGATTTTAAACACTCAGCTCTCACTCATACATATTCATTCATCAGAAAGCACATTTTAAAAGTTGTTGAGGTTTTGGGAAAAGCAAAACATGTTCATTTGCGAAAATATTTAATGTGAAACACTCTTTCTTTGCAATATATATTATTTCTGATTACTTCCTAACTTTTATATATAAATTAGCTTTAAAACACTCATGGAGCTGGCAAAGCAGAGGGAGTCAACAGGCCACATCCTAAGCAATGTTGGCAAACCTAATGTTATTCTGTGCTTTAGTGAAATGCTGAAAATATGGCTTTAAAAAAAGATGCACCCCCTCCTCTTATTGCTGAAGTGTCCCCTACCTGCTCTTGCAGCTTAGCTGCTCTCTCCATCTCCTCCTCCTCTCTTCTCTGCTCCTCCAGCATCTCCATCTTCAGCTCCTCCAAGAACTCACTGTGTTCATCATCCAGCCAGCCATCCTCCAGCTGCACAAAGGCCACGCCACAGAAACACAGAGGAGGCAGAGAAACAGACAGAGAGAGAGACACAGAGAGAGGGAGAGAGAGAGAGAGAAAGAGGGAGGCAAAGAGAGACAGAGAGAGAGGGGAAGAGAGACAAAGAGAGAGACAGAGAGAGAGAGAGGATAAGAGAGACAAAGAGAGGGGAAAATAAAATGTATTATTATTGAAAAAATGCTTTAATGTTTAATTAATAAACATCAACACAAGCTTTTAATTGCCGTACTGTGACGCACCGGCACACATCAACCTGACAGACTGAAACTGCCGCGGACACGGCTCGGTGACCACGCCGTCTCTCACCTCGCGACCTTGCGCTCCGATTCCTCACATCAGCTCTTTGTCAGGGCGTCTCCGGCAAAAGCATAATCCATATTTATAGATTCAGATTCGCTATTGAAGGCACACTTAATTACCCTAGGAGTCCATTACAGTGGCAGCCCTCAGCTGGTCTGTGTGGTTTTCGGCGGAGGATGGCTTTTGCTTCGCCATGGCCTAGGGCATGAACTCACTCTACATTAGCATGCCATTAGTTTTTATGGGTTAGTGTCCGAAGTCAATTATGTTGCTGCTACATAAAAGTAAAACATGACGAGGTGGTGTGCGAGGGCTGGCCCTCCTCTTCACCTGCCCGGCTAAGAGAGGCCGTGCTGTGTATAGGGTTAGGACCTCAAAGGCAAGCAAAGTTTGCCCTGATTTCACAAAACTGTGTTTTGTTTTGTACAAGTAGGACATTGCTCACATTGGGGGCAGGTGTGTTTGTGCGCATGTGGGTGTGGATATGTGTGTTTGTGTGCGTGTGTGTGGGTGTGTGTTTCTGTGCGAGTTTTTGTGTGCACATGTACTGCATATATCAAGAACTTTGCACACTACAAACTTTGCCTTTTCTAGGCTTGGCATCTGTAAACGTGAGTAGGGAATTCCATATGCTGAGGCAGGCATTCATTTCGCCCATTCACCTCCGTGGGTAATTCTAGGCCCATGCGAGAGAGGAGGGATTACCCACCTGTAGGCCTGGCCTGGCGACCAGCAGCAGGATGTTCCTGGAGTCTTCACTGGACAGCGCCGCCACCGCCTCCTCTCGGTCCTGCACATCCTGACCATTAATCTGTGCACAGGAGAAGGAGAGGCGGGTCAGACAGGAAGTTTAGTTAGGAAGTTCAGGCGAGGAGAGAGGGAGAGATTGTTATCATTAGAGGAAAAGGTCTAGTGGTAAGTGAAAGTGCAGGTGATTATCTATTGGAGGCTTCAAAAGGATTCGACTGACACATGTCTAGGTGAGCACTGAGGAACTGGAAGGTTTTCTTGTTTACTCTCCTCACTCTCTCTCGCTCTTTCACACACTCTCTCTCTCTCTCTCGCTTTCTCTGACACATGAGAAAAATATACACCTACACACACACATGAAACCACACACGGTAGCTACAACACACTCACACCATTCCCACTAGCACTCTCCTCTCCATTGCCCAGCTTTCTGAGGTAAGTGCCCACACTCAATTATGTACTTTGGAGAGGAGAGGAGCAGTGCATTGATTACTGCCAGGATGGCACACCTTGGCCTGGCCAGTGGAGACTAGACCGTCGTCACGAAGGCTTCCTGGCTACATATATAGATCTGGCGACACAATTAACTGGCTGCTGACAGGTGGTGTTCATCTTTTTCTGGGGAGAGTAATGGGACTGTCACTGGGGGATAATAGTGCCGGGCTCTGGGCAGCCAGTAGACCCGGGCTCCCTCAATCAGTCACTCACTGCGCTGCCCGTGCCGACAATTAGCGCGAGAGTTTCACATTATCTCCCAGGGCCGAAGCCGAGGTTTACTGAGTCTCTTTACTGATCAGTCTCTGGTGTTATCGCTCCGAACGCAAAGTCTTTTCTCTTTCTTCCTCTTTCCTTTCTCTACAAGTGGCTCAAAATGGAAGCCTCCACTACCTATCGGTGTGGAATGAGCATAAACATTCCGTTATGGAGACTTAAAAAAAAAAAAAAAAAACCTTCTCATCTGCCAATTTTTAAATGGTTCAAATTGTGCCCACACTGGTTATGGAAACCTTTAAAAAACACCTTCCCATCTGGCCATTTTTATGTATGTATCACATCTCGGCTGCTCTGGCCTTGGTGGCCTTCTGGAATTCGCTGCTTTTTCCTTCCTCCGTGCCCTCTGCCAACACAGTTACAAAAACGTGCTCCTGCTGTAGTTAGAAAACATGCATGGGCTTCAGCAAAAAATAATAGCATGTTTAATGGCCGCCTGTGTGCTTACCCACCATTTTCTCCCTGTGTGCCATTTGTTATAAATACTTAAAACAAAAGGTGCTTAGAAGACCCAATAGCTTTAATTTATTCTCTCTCTTCCCATTCCATTGTGCCTCATTTGGCTGCTAGCATGCAGAACTCAGCAACATTTAAACAAACTGGAAATATACCCCCTCTTGGCTGGCTGTGAACAATGTAATTTTAAAAAACCATATAATGTGCAGAAAAAGAAAGTTGTCCAGAGACTCCAGGAATTTTTAAGTATGAAAGTTTGACATATTTTCCTATTATGTGTGTGCTCACGTGGATGCCCCTACAGGGCAATGAACATCGCAAACCTACTGTACTTACACACACCTCATGTGTGTGTGTGTGTGTGTGTGTGTGTGTGTGTGCGTCTCCAGACTCGGGGCCACTATCTCTCATGAACACCGACTGCACCATCTCTCCTGCGGCTAATCTCAGCCCCTACGGGTCCCTACCCCGGAGTACTGCTCACGGTAATGATGTTGAGAAATCTTCTCTGGCCCCCTCGGGGGACGCATCCGCCCGTACCGAGCACCTCTAAACTGAGGTCATAAAAATCTGGGGGGCCCCCCGCGGCCCTCGTGCTGCTGACTCGGAGAGAGTAAAACAGCAGGGGGGGGGGGAGTATTATTCCCCTAACCGCCACAGAGAGGGTTACTTCTTCGTTTAATGTTCAGCCATTAAAAATGAATGGGCCCACTTGCTGGGAGACAATGGCAGCGCCCCCAGAAATAAAGGGGGTATTCACGCCGATGGTAATGAGAGCGAAGGGATGAGATGCTGAGGTCTACTGCACCTGTAAAATACGGTCCCCTTCTCGAATGCGACCATCTCTTGCAGCGATGCTGTTTGGACCAACCTGAGAGAGACAGACAGAGACAAAGAGAGAGAGAGTGAGGTGAGAGAGAGAGAGAGAGAGAGAGAGAGAGAGAGAGAGAATGGGCACATCATGTGAATGTGTTCTGAAATGTCCGCAGGCATTATAAATTTGGGAAGACAATCTCGTTGAAGTGGGAAGACTACTGCCATAACCCTCAGTAGGAGAACATGTTTTACAAACAAATACACAATTGAGCCATCAGTTCACTCTCTGTATGTTTATGTATCTGAACATCACACCATCAACACATCTATAGGTTGAGAGTGAGAAGGTATGCTACCCTAGAATCCTTTTCGAAGTCTATGTCTAATGTATGCCAATGTGACCGAAGTAGCTAGTTCTTATTACAGTAATCACTACTGTTTAAGGAAACATATTTATTATCTAAACTTTTCTGAACGTTTTTACACTACTGGCTAAACCTTTGGTGATATCATATGCCAAATCACTCAATTTTGAGTGCATTAAAGAAAGGGAGTGATTTGGGTGTTTTGCAGTGTAAATGTGGAAGATCAGGTATCAGCCAAAAACAGAGGGCTAGAAAAACTTTCTAGATGAAGACTGGGTGTATGACCACCTGTGTAGAAGCATAACTTGCAGGTACAATGGCCATTAATTTTAGCTTTCGAGGCAAAACTATCCCAAAACATTTTAATATTGTAGTATATCTTCATTATAATCTGCATGGATATGCACTTCCAGTATTATTCGCACACTCAGCCCTCTCCCAGAGAATAACACAAACACAAGATTGATGACTATTGGCTGATGGTCATCTATAGATTCACCTGTCTTGTACAAGCATTATTACTTTGATCCAACAGGGAGTTAAAACTAATTTTATCCTCTCCGGTACCAATTAACAAAATGGATGAGGTTCAGGGTGCAGTTTTCATATTAAATAGATAACAAAGTCATTATGAGGTGGTGTTACATTACAAGCGGTGGTGTTATTTTCCCGCCATCTCTGATTTCCCCTGGCTCTTTGGCTTTGAAGATGGGGGGCCATGAAGCTGAGGCATCTCAAGCCCCGTTTGTGATTAATGACACTGAGTGAGGGGGCCGGCCCATCCCTCACTGGCCAATCAATGGCTGTCTTAGGTCATTTGTTTCACTCTGTCCTATCAGAGGGGATCTCCTGAGATCACTCGGGTGCCGGAATGTTCCGTCTTCATAAAGCCCGACCCTTCACAATGCCCACTCACTTAAAGTGACGCCCTGCCAAGCTGGTGGAGAAGGCATTGGCAGCTCGCTGTCAAATAATGAGCTATGTGTCTGCA
>CM050208.1:19387500-19402500 GCA_027475355.1 Coilia nasus
GACTGATGATATCATCTGTCAGAGCGACCCCTTGCCAGCATCGCCGTCGGTGAGTTAACTCTGCGCAAATGAAGATGCAGGCGGGAGATCATTCAGCCAGGCTTCCCTGAGGAGAGCCATTGTTCATCTTCCCAAAGGTGCCTCTTGCTCCCTGCAGCACCTAGAGGGATACATGATGCTGGGGATGGGGGAGGTGAGGGGTGGGAAGGGGGTGGCCGTTGGTGTTTGGGCCACAATGATGGATTGACTCTGCCTTGATGGACTGTCTCCACCGTGATGAGTGTCTGGATGATAAGTGATATCTGTGAGGTTTAATTGATGATATTGTCATATGAAACAAGCCGATCGATACAGCAGAGAGGGGGGGTGGTAAAGAAAAAGGAGACTCTGTATACATCATCCCAGGGTGGCCTGATGGTAAGTAAGGGAGTTCCAGATGACCACAGGCGCCCCCAAGCTCCCCCATCACCATCACCACCACCACTGTCACAGTACACCTCACCTCACCTCACCTCACCACACTCCCACCACCACATCTCCAATTTGGTCTGCGCTAATGCCACAGTCCTGGCCGTGACCCATCATGTGTCAGCCACAGCCCGTGGGGACAGGCCTGTGGAGTCAATTATAAAGGGGACCCCTGCACACGTAGAGGGGGGAGCTGTCCATTATGGGACGCCGCGTCGTAGGGGAGACGTCAGCTGATATTAATAAACCTGATGGGGAATGGGAGGGGAGGATACGGGAGTGGGGAGTAGGGAGGGGAGGGGAGTGGGAAGGCAGGGTGAAGGGAGAGGTGCAAGAGGAGACGTCGTACCTCACACTCGAAGTCATCCGTCCTCTCGACGTCGGCGGCCATGTTGGAGAGGTACTCAGTGCCGTCGTAGTACTCCTGCTCCATGGCGTGGAGAGACTGGCAGCTGTGGAGAGAGACAGAGGTGGGGTGGGGGGGATGAGAGACAGAGGAGGGGGGGGGGGGGAGGCAAAGGTGGGGGAGGGGGATGAGAGACAGAGGTTGGGGAGGTGAGGTTGCAGAAAGGGAGACAGAGAGAGAGACGACTGATGTTCAGAGATAGTGATGGACAGTTGTGATTTAGAGGACTGTCCCTCTTCATCCCAGCCACTATTTGTTCTGAGGACACAGAGTACACAGATATACTCAAGCACACACAAAGCCTACACAAAGCCCACACACACACAAACACACACACACACACACACACACACACACACACACACACACACACACACACACACACACACACCTACACACACACAGGCGCAAACAGACACAAGTGCACACAGACATAGACAGACAGACACACACACACACACACATACACACACCCACACACACACACACACACATGAAAATGTACAATTTCAATGAAGGATTCCTTTGTTTTGAACTGAGGAGGAGGAAAGCGAAAGAATAGAAGAATAAAGGATCTGTCATGTGCTCCTAGCAGTGATGTCATGAGGGTGATCAAACCATGTCTGATCAATCACTGTTCCTCCATGCTGGATATTTTTATTTCTAATCTTCAGAAGACCACACAGGCATTGTTCTCACCCACCAGTACATTCAGCTTTTGCCAAAGGAATGATATTGTGTATATGTATTGCAATATAAATCTAAAGCAGAGGAGAGAATAATTCCCGATGTGCGTTATGCCGACATGGAGGCATATAAAAGCAGATATTTTTCCCAACCCACACAAACAGGGATGTCTACAAGTGAGGGTATGCATTCTGCTAAAAAACAACATATGGCTTTATATGACTTGAAAAACAGCCCAGTTTGCCAGTAAACCATGTTGTGTAAATGTCAAAATGGTTTATTTTTTTGGGGCATATTATGCTTTCTTCGGGACACACGTGTCTAAATAGAACGCAATTACATAGTTTTATGATCTCTGCTCCGACAAGGGGAACGAGTGACATTTGTTGCAACTATAAAACGAGCCCTATCTTGGCTGTGCCACCTGAACACAGATGAAGACACAAAAATGCGTGTGGTTTATGGGACACATTGATTACATTTGCTTCTGGCCTCGGGGCTAAGAGTAAATTTCCAAAGAACGGAGCGCCATGTTGGTCGTTTTTATTAGTCCATTCGATTTTAATCACCCCGTAAACCCTCTGTTAAGCCAAATGGCTATGCCAAACAGCAACAATTAAGACTTCCCTGGAATGGGATTGGAGATTGAAAAATAAACAGTTAGACATAAGCACCAATGCTGTGTGTAGCCTGAGGCGCTGAGGAATGCTGGAACAATGTTCAATTTCATTTTGTTTGATCGAAGCCTATTATTAAAGTGTTTATAACCTTATTTAAAGTGATATCTTACACATTTAGGTCAGAAAAAAAATGGCAACCACACTATCATGCCACTACTGGATATTCCATTACAAATATGGAATCTGGACATAGTGACACATTTAAAACAATTAATTATTTGTGGGTCATGGTACGATTTTAATTACCAGCTTACAATACTCTCATTCACTGAGACAGTCTCAATTAACTTCACAGCTCCAGCTAAGATATTCTCTACATGAGTAATGTAGCCTCAGTGTCGTTCCCGTGGGCTGGAACCCACTTATTCCTCACACTAAACTTTATCTTGTTCACACTTTGCCTCTCCTTTGAGATGGATTTGAGAACATGCATAAGTGTGGCTTAAATAAGGAAAGACTAGAAGGGGAAAAACAAAAGAGGGTTTCAGCTCTCTTTGTTGTTTTCCAGGAATCCCCAGGATAGTGCTTGAAGCCATTGCTTCAAAAGAAAAAAAAAGATTACGAGTGCCTATTCTGAGAGTCTCAGACATTGCGCATGATTCCATGGACTAGGGAATTGCATACAGTGTTCATTTCGAGATCAGGGAATTGCCTCCATGTTCCCTCTCTCACTCTCTGATCTCACAAAGCAAGGCAATGTTTTATACTTTTATGTGAGCTGTGAATGCCCCATATACAGTAGGTGGATTATAGAAGCTGATACAGTGTTTATATGTTACAAAGAGCAGGGTGGCATGTGCACCGTACCTGTTTTTTGTTTGTTTGTTTGTTTTTGGCCCACCACCACCCCCCCTCATCAGAGGACAACTTTATTTTTAATGCGAATAATTTACAAAAACAGTTTGATAAACCATGAGACAGTGCACAAATAATATTGTGAACAAAAATGGACAATGGACATTGAACAATTTAAGCAACGTTGGGCAGATTTTTTTTTTTTTTGAAGCAAACAGATGGGGGGTGGACAGATAGATACAGACAGTGGACCGGCTGAGGCTACCGTACCTGTCTGAGAGCAGGAAGGGGCACATATCAGGTACGGGTGGTGTCACTCTCTGATCTCACAAAGCAAGGCTATGTTTTATATTTTCATATGAGTGGTGAATGCCC
The DNA here is from genome assembly GCA_027475355.1 of Coilia nasus. Lineage (NCBI taxonomy): Eukaryota > Metazoa > Chordata > Actinopteri > Clupeiformes > Engraulidae > Coilia > Coilia nasus. Next base: position 19,390,912 of record CM050208.1, read on the forward strand.
CATATGTACAGTAGGTGGATGACAGAAGCTGATACAGTGTTTATATTTCACAAAGAGCAGGATGGCGTGTGCAGTGTGCACCGTGCAGTACCTGTCTGAGAGCAGGAAGGGGCAGATGTCAGGCACGGGTGGTGTAGTGGGCCGGAGCTTGGCCAGGGCCATGATGTGCTCGAAGGTGATCTCGGTCTGCGTGCACACGTCCACCAGCTGGACCTCCTGGCCGGCGCCGTGGCCCCGAGGCAGCGGGTTCCTCCGGAGGACCTGCACCACGATGGGGTCCTTGGCACTGCGGAAGGCCTCCACTGCCTCCTCATGGCTGGCCCTGGACAGGTCCTTCCCATTCACCTGCAGCGAAGAGAGAGAGAGAGGCGACATTCAGGGCACTTGTGAATCATCCAAGTGGCCTAATGACCTGCATTATCAGGGAACTGTGAATGGCAGAGATGGCAAAAACAACAGATTTATGACTGTTGCTGGGCACATGGACGGGTAAACACTTCAGTGTCCCTAATTTGAATATACTGTTTGTTTATTTGTCAATATGTGTTATGTGTTATTTACTATGCACACTCCAATCCACTCCACTCCACCATCACATGCGAGTTGTGTAAAAACAGTGTTTTAATATATGCACTGAATGAGCAGAATACATAATATATTTTTTCATCATGGGCCCTTCAGGCATTTAAGACTGCACAAATAACGTGTCATACATTTATTAAAAGGGAATAAAATTTCAAACCAAAAAGACAAATTTATTCTCAATCCGTGGCTGAGGGCCTCTATGACGTGGTCAATTTGATTCAAAGGTCCATGCCAGACATGAACGCCTCTACCCAGTGAGTATTAAGCAACCCTCACAGGCTGCATCTAACTCAGTTAGCTGCTAATTGACAATTAGCGGCCTGAAGAGAGTAGAGCACATCAGCGGAATGGCGGATAGGTGCCTGTTAGCACTGCATACAAAACAGTGCCGCCCCACCAAGACCAAGCCTGTTTCAATGGATGCAAATACACAGCGCCATTTTAATAAAGATGTATTAAAATAAATAAATGGCATTGTGTGTGTGGAGTGTGGTCCTGATGGTGATGGCTGTCGATGATTCACACAGACAGGGCGCAGTTCTCATCAGCTTTAAAAGGGCACTGAATATCGCTACACGAAGCACAAGCTGTCTCTAGCCTGCTCCCCTGGGTCCAGTTTGGCTTTACGGAGGTTCATTATGAAGAGTGGGGTTCACGTGGCTGTGTCCTCACTGGGGAATACCCATGGCATGTGATGACTTCCTCTGACACTTCCACGTCAGATCTCTCTCTCAAAGGCACGATGATGTCTGCTTGAGCGCTACAGTCAGTACTTTCATTAGCGGTGCTGGTAAATTCGTTCTTGCGATAGTGCTACTGAGGCTAAAATGCACACTGTGCAGCACCACGCACAGCCTGTTAACTCTCCGTCACTTAATCGCGACATTCACTACAGCATATTTGGCACATTATAGGGACTGGGAGAAAATGCAATTTGATAATGCATAACACAGTTAATGAGACACACATGTGGATAAGAATAGAATGATGTGCTGCAAAATACTAAAGTAGTTGAGCAGAATCTGCCTCATCATCATGTTTTAATGGTCAGTTGGGCAGAGCGCAACATTCTATTTGCTGACCGAATTTAATTTCTCTCCACCTCACCTGGCATGTCGACGAAGAGGGGCTCTGGTTCATTTAGCGCAGTAATTGGACAGCCCAAAGAACAATAGGCATGAAATACTCCAGCGAATCAGCGTTGTGGTGTAATACTGCCATAGGAAGATAATCATCTAGTTTCTAAATCTGGTCGAGCTTGTACAGTTCTCTGACACGCCTTCTTTATATACGGCCTCACCCAGGCCAGCAAGTTGCTGGAGAGGAAGCCATTATTTCATTTCCGCAGAGTTTTAATGGGCCATGCACCTGGAACTGCTTTCTCGTTTCTCATCCACCAACCACAGGCCTCAGATATGGGAAAAAAACATTTCTCCTACTCAGGTCTGTTAGTGCCTCAAGATAGTAGCTTTTTCTTTTTAAGTTCTTCTTTCTTGCTGGCACTTTAAATAACTTTCCTTGACATACTACCACAAACACCTAACAATTGCACTGCTTCTTCCTCTTAGAAAAAGAGAGAGCTTCCCTTGCCTACATAATGTCACCGTGAAACTCCTCTGACTTGTTGTCATGTCAAGACTGTGATTCCCCAAGACGGCAGAAGCGAAGGGATAAAATGCTGGAGCATGGCCGTTTGGCCCTGCATGCCCAGGGCAGGCGTGATCGAGCTGGCGGGATACCTTGAGAATACGGCGCGGCTTGGTTCTGAGTGCCACAATGCCAGCGATAAATAACCCTCAGCAGAACGGCATCCTGGGACGCCTGTGCGCCGGAGTGGCCTTTGTGAAAGGCGCGCTAGCATTAATCACCTGAGAGATAAAGTAGGTCGACAGTCCGGCGCTGAGGCTTCGGCACCGACAGAGCACCGAGCCAAAACCGAGCGGCGTGAGTGAGCGGCGCAGCAGTCCCCCCGGCCCACCGCCACACAACAAACACCTGCCACCAGCCAGCATTGAAATGTATTGCAACAATCCGCGCTAGCGCTCTCACTGGGGTATAAATACTGTAATTAGCTTCCACAATCATTTTGAGCCGAAGAATCGCTCCACTTCTCTTAAGACCGCCAAAACCCCCTGCCTGCTGGAGGAAAAAAGAGATTGCAGACAAAAGGAGTGGGGCGAGACAAATGGGACAGCCTATTGCCTATGACAGCCCAGCAAACAAAAAAGATCAAATTTCCACAGCGGTTTGTGACTTCCCCCTCTCCCCGACTCTCCATCTCTTCAGCCTCACTGCCGCTTCTATCCTCTCAGTGTCCAATGGACACACAAGATGAAAAGGAACGAAGTACTTGAGAAAGAAAGAGGATATTTGTCCCATTGTTTAGATGAGAGGCAGATGGGCCAATTAATCCCCATTGAGAGTGTGAATATTAACCAGCCATGCTGTGTTCCATTCTGCACTTAACTGTACTGAATGCTACTCCCATTTGCATCCTGCTACCTGCTGCTGTCTCCCGCCTAATGACGTCTTTCTGTTGGGTTGATGAATGCTCGCATTAGCATCCAACAGTTGTGACAGGATGTGGATGTGAGAAAGCCAGCTGAAGCTAATGAATTATTTTTAGCAGATAGATACATGGAGTAGTCACACATTCATCTTTCACACATTCAGTGCAAAAATCTTTAAACGTGTAAAAGCACGGCACATTCTAACAAATTTGCATACATGTCAGTGATATTATAGTCAACCTTAGTGGACTGAAGAGAGGACTTGGTGGGTTTTAAAGAAAATGTTGGGCAATACCAAAACACACACACACACACACACACACACACACACACACACACACACACACACACACACACACACACACACACACACACACACACACACATACACACACACACACACACACACACACACAATACAACCCATACAAAAACAGAGTATAAATACCACATTGTGCCCATGGGGTCATCTATATATTTCACCACATGCAGTTGCTCTATTGAGGAAATGTCAGTTTGGTGTTGTAAATGGTAAAATGCATGTCTGGAAGAAGCTTCATCTGCCTGTGTTTGTACATCAGTAGACAACAGCTGTGCTCAAGGAGACTTGTTTTGAAACCAACTCCCTGGAGATGACTTGCAGACTATTGCGCATACATACATACACACAGAACAAAAGCCAGCCTGTCTGATTCCAGACCTAAAGGCAGGCAGAGATGTCAGATAGTAAAATGTCACGATGCCTGGTTTGCACATGCATTGCAGCATGAAATTCATGATTCATTGTTGATTCTTGTATATATATATATACAATTCATGTATGTATATAAAAAAAGCCAACAGTAGTTAATGCCAATATGAGGCGAATTCCTTTAAACTCCAATTGTACAGTATCAGAAGGCGGAATGAGAATTAGCAGAGACCTGACCAGAAGGCAATGACACGCTCACAGGATGACATGAGAGACATGAAAGAGATGGGTCAGGAATTGAAACGTGCCAGGAAGCCACACGGAGGCATCTGACCCCATCTGCCTTGAGTGCAGCTTCTCATTGATCTGAGAGCGTGGGCAATGTGCAGTGGAGTGGTTGTGGGAGAGGGGGAGGGGGAGGAAGTCCAGCAATCCAGCGGTGGATTTCTGGCCCAGCGTGAGGGGAAAGTGGAAGGAGGCGACTTTTTTATTCGCGACACTCTGATCCTCTCTTTAGGATCCTTTCTCCAGCAGGCAGCCAAGCATTACCTCTCAGCTGGTGTGGGATAGCCTGCGCACCCACACACACACACACACACACACACACACACACACACACACACACACACACACTGAAGATGATTGATGCCCCACAGTAAATGCGAATGGCTGCTATGTAAAAGGAATAAAGCTCCTGGCAAAAAGACGCTAACACGCCATTAGCATCAAATTAACTGCTCACGCGGTTTTACATCCAGTCTGCATTTTTATGAGTTGAGCAAGGCGCACTGGAACGCTTTGTTTGGTCATTCAAGAGACGATCTGCACCTATATCTCTCCAACAGAGTCCTCCAGCACGTCGTAAAGCATAAAGATTATATCGCAATATTGTTTCTGTGCAATGACTCCTCAGGCTGTTTCTCATCATGGATTTAGTGGAGGCAGCATGCGATCTCCTCCACTGGCGATAATGATGATGATGATGATGATGATGATAGAAGCTGAAGTTCATCCCCACATAACACCTGCTGGCAGTGATGGAACAGGCACATCACCCGGGGAGCAATAAGGCAAATGGGGTAGAAATGGCGTAGAAATGTAAACCAAAAGCAGAAACATGTACTCTGCCGGTTTGAAGCGGGCTCCTGCACAGGACTCCTGTGGTGTGATTGGCAGGCGCGAGGATGCTCGGTGCTCACAGGCAGGCCTCCACATGTAGGTCACTAGACCTCCTCAGCAAGGCCCTCAGGGCTGTAGACTGCATCCCCCTACCCCAACACTTAGTGGCTGAGCAGCAGGTGAGCAAAGAGAGAAGAGGAGAGGAGAGGAGAGGAGAAGGGAGGAGAGGAGAGGAGAGGAGAAGGGAGGAGAGGAGAGCAGAGGAGAGGAGAGGAGATGAGAGGAGAGGGGAGGAGAGGAGAAGAGAGGAGATGAGAGGAGAGGAGAAGAGAGGAGAGGAGAGGAGAGGAGAGGAGGGGAGAGGAGAGGAGAGGAGAGGAGAAGAGAGGAGAGGAGAGGAGAAGAGAGGAGAGGAGAGGAGGGGAGATGAGAGGAGAAGAGGGGAGAGGAGAGGAGATGAGAGGAGAGGAGAAGAGAGGAGAGGAGAGGAGGGGAGAGGAGAGGAGAGGGGAGGAGAGATGAGAGGAGAAGAGGGGAGAGGAGAGGAGATGAGAGGAGAGGAGAAGAGAGGAGAGGAGAGGAGGGGAGAGGAGAGGAGAGGAGAGGAGAGGACAGGAGAGGGGAGGAGGGGAGGAGAGGAGAGGAGAGGAAAGAAGGGGCTAACACTGGGTAGGAGTGGATTAGACGAGAGAAGAAGGGAAGAGAGGAAAAAGGAGGAGAGGATAAGAGAACGCAAGCAAGGAGAATACAGGTAAAAAAAGGAGAGGAGTACACTGGGTAAGAGGACAGGAGAGGAGAAGAGATGAGAGAAAGGAGTAGGAGAAGCTCAGAGCTGTTAACTGCATCCCCCCACCCCAACATTTACAAGCTGAGCAGCTGAGAGAGGAGAGGAGGGCAGAAGAGAGGAGAAGAAAGAAGAGGATAACACTGGGTAGGAGTGGAGGAGAAAAGAGGAGAAAAGAAGAGAGGAGAAGAAATGAGAGGAAAGAAAAAGGAAAAAGAGGAAGCGAGGATAAGGGAAGGGAAGTGAGGAGAAGAGAGGTGAAGAAAAGAGTGGTGAAAAAAAGAAAGTAAGGGAGAAGGGGGGGAGGAGAGGAGAAGGGAAGAGGGGGAAGGGGAAAGAGGGGAAGAAAGCAGGGGCGAGGGAGGCATAGATGGACCGTCTAGGAGGAAAGAGAGTGGATGAAAAAAGAGGAGATGAAAGGAGAGGAGAGGAAAAGAGAGGGGAGGAGAGAAGGCAGAAGGAGCAGAAGATAAGTAGGACAAGAGGAAAAAGGAAAAATAAGAGAGAGCGGTGGAAGAGAGGAGATGAGAAAGGAAGAAGAGGAGAGGAGAGGAGATTAGACGGGAGGAGAGGAGATGAAATAAGAAGGGAGGAGAGCAGATGAGAAGGGAAGGGAGCAGAGGAAAGGAAAGCAAACAGGCCAGAAAAGAATAGAAGAGATGGATGGCAGGATAGAGGTGGACAGCGCAGCGGGCCAGTGTGCACAGTCAGCAGGCCCGCATGGGCAGCCAACGGACCGCACATCTGTGGCCCACAGATAGGCGAACTGCTGCCCATGCAACTCAGCAGCAGACACACAGAAAAAAGAACTGACATGCACAGTATGCACACACTCTGCCAGAGGGGAACCACGTTAACTTCCTGAGTTTAAACTGCACACCACGGCTTTTTAGGTACAGCTGGGGTAATTCTGTGAGGAACCACTGCTTTGGTGGGCACTAATAATTATGCACAGCAGGACACCATGTAGTCCTCCGCTTCAGCAGTGAGTGAATGTGGACCCCTAAAGCTTATTTATTTTACTCCACTGAACGTAAGAGTATACAATAAGTATAATAATTGAAAAAAGTAATTTGTTTGAAACACTCTTGTTTATTTTTCTTTTTACTTTTAGCATTATTTATTTATTTACTTAGTTTCATTCTATTGATGCACTTTGGGTCAGCATTTTGTTGTATAAAATGTGCTAGGTAGATAAATTGAACTTGAACTTGATGGAGCATGAATAAATAGGGCCATGCAGGAGGCACCCTATTGGCCACCTACCCCAATGCCCATCCCACAGCAGGGGACACAGGGCTTTCAGCTGTCAGCCATCACTCTCCATGAGCCTCTGTTGAAGAGGATGCCACTTCAGGCACAACAACACAACCGTCAACTTCACCTCTGCGCACACCGAATCAATTTGCATTTCCATAAATACAGTTCCTCTGCCCCTTTTCCATCTCCTATGCCTAAAAAAAAAATTCCCGGGTTGGAAGTGGAGCTGAGAGTGATTGGGAATGCTCTCCCTCAGCCCTTTGTCGAGGAGGCTGGGGTTTCCATTCACTGAGCTAAATGTCTCATTTCAATAATAAGTGTCAAGCTAAAATATGACCAGCGGCCCAATACAGTAGAGCCCTTATGACTACATAAATCACCTGGAGACAGACGCTTCCCCCTTGTCTGGGCTGCACCCCGATGTTCTCAGTGCTGCTCCACTGACACCGAACTGCGCTTAAAAAGGGGGTGGGGTGGGGAAGGGGGGGTGAGAGTGGGCCACCAGGGAAATTTCACAATCCCCCAACATCTCCACACCAGCCCACTAACAGCCAATCCCCTTTTACCCACTCGACAGCGTCACAAAAAAACTACCGCCGCTCTCAACCTGGGGCTATTTTTCAAATTTGGAGGAAAAAAAAACCCCACTCTGTTCTGCTCGGCTTGGCGACCTTCATGTTTGACAAACAGGAGCAATTTCCCCCACTCAGCCTAGCCCTTGACCATGTTCACTCCGTTGATACCGACGTCAGTCATACTTTTTACAGCCTACTTGCTCAGGTGACTTGTCAGACACAAATATAATACACTTGCCACTCAAAGTCTGAAGTGCTGTCAAATGGCACATACCAAAAAAAAAAAAAAGATACAAAAAAATCCATCAACAACGCGATTACAGAATGCAAGGAAATTAAAAGTATGACATGGGCAGTCACCAGACTTGATACGGTTGCATTTAAATAGCATGACTAGCTGATTAATATGGGCTTCAGAGCGGTTCGGCTCCCTTGAGGTGTGTCCCATTTCATTGCCTCTGTTTGCAGGGAACATGGGTTCGCTTATAGCAGGATGCTGAGCCACATCTCCACTTAAGCTCCAAGCCCATGGAGAGCACGTCTTACAGGCACAATCTGACAACGGCCAACGGGGACGCTGTGATTCAATCAGGTGGGACAGGATTTCGACCGCACTTTCAGAGCCCTCTCGGCAAAAACAGTCACACTCAAGTTCCTGAGTGGAATAATTTTCTACCTCAGTGGTTGCCGCACTGCTAAAATGGAATATCTGCACCTCCCACACAAGGAATATTCTTAAAGCACTTTTTAAATTAAAAACAAAAGGGGAAAATTATTCATAATAATGACTATGTAATGGCTCAATTCTCTCGTTAAAAAAAGTAATGACACTGGACATGTAGCTAAATGCCAGATTCATTAAACGAATGGTTTGTTCAAAGTATAAGAAAATTGTGATATAGAACTTGGTGACCTATATACTTACTGGCCATGTATTTAAAAAGGCCATCGCAATCTACTCTAATTAGAAAACACATTGAGGATAAAAAGGTTCAATGGAGACTCAAGATTATCCATGAAATAAGCAATCCACCTGTGGATATCTGAGAGTGAAATGCTCTTCATGATCAGACTTTAGATTTTCCCCTGATAGCGTGTGTGATGGTATAAAAAAGAGAGCTGTGATTGGGTCTGTTAAAGGTAATTATTGACGCAGGGATTGGAGAGAACAAGAGCAGAAGGAGTTGTTTTGTGGAACACAGCAGATATCTGCGTCTTAAGATCTAAATTCCAGATAAATCTGGGCTTTACTGCAACTGAAATTGGATGCCGTGCCTAAATAAATAATCAAAGCCTCTTGAGAGAAAACACAATACTAACAACTAAGCTTTCTCCTCGACCTCAGCCAAATATTTAAAAATGTCTTCTAAAAGCCTTTCATGTTTTGATGAAAATATCTGGGAGTGTCTACCGGTTTCATATATATTTTTTCACATGATATAGTCTTCTTTGTGGTGCGATGTCCTTAACTATGTTAACAAAAAATGGTTTTCCAAAAATCATTACTTCTGTAATGTATTAAACAAAGAGTTCTTTATATGTATTGCTTCAATGTCTAAAGGTGAGCCTGAAAAAGCTAAGAAGTAGTATTAAACAGCTGGAGGTAAGATCATAAGGGTGAAAAAACCTCAGCGTCAAGGTTAACCTCCAGCGATGGCATTCATAATAATAATAATAATAAAAAATAATACCCATACTTGTGCAGCACATTTTGTACAAAGGATGCCAGGATTGCTCAAAGTGCTTCAACAGTCATGAGCGATACCCGCTCTGATAGCTGTTATTTTATTGATGAAAAATAGAGCAAATTCCTCACATAACCACATTAAATTTACTCGGAACAGTTTTTACTTTACTCAGCCCCTAAAAATTATTTCTGTTCACCCACTAAGCACATGCTGCTGCCTCCTCTCATGAAGGAGGGGGGAGGGGTGGTGGTGGTGGCAGAGAGGATTTAAAGGCGGACACCCCCCCCCCCCCCTCCATGTTAATTTTCACGTCTCTGGCACCCAGAGTGCACAGCTCTGAGTGCAATTAGCATGGGAAGAGCACTATTTACATAGGCAGAGACACGCGTCTGCCCACAACAAAGACTTTGCAGGGTGGCTCACGCGCTTGGCTGCCAGACTCAGGTCTCCACTCTCGCCACTCTCGCCTTCATTACGGCGGCGGGGACCTCATCATCAGAGGGCGGCACGGAAACCTCAGATGTAACAAGCACGGGGAGGGCAAAGGGTCGCGCAGGACCCCTGCTGCTGCCCATTGATCTGCCTGTTAGCTAGTAATTGGGAGCCTGGTGAGGTGTGGAAAGTCAAGACGCTCGTGGATAGACAGACCCCCTGGTCCTAAGTAACGGAAGATCACATTGCACAAAAAAAGATAACAGTAGAAGGACAGACGGAAAGAGGTTGTAGTAGGAAAACAGTTGGTCTGACAGACAGTCACAGAGGCGGAGTAAAACACACAATATCCCACTGCATTTATAGGGACTGACCAGGTAGGATAAAATAATGTCTGTAATGAGATTGACAAAAAAAAAACCCTTAAATCGCAATTGCACACCAAAATAAAGTATATGTATGATTGTTCAGGAGTCTTGATGAAAATGTACTATCTTTGTATCTTTGTAACACCCCACAACTGAAAAAATATGCTAGGTGTTACAGACAGTGGCAGCTGAAAAAACGCCAATAGCACATTTAAATTCTCTGCAATTGGCGGAAACTAATTTTAAGACTTTAGTTCAAGACTTGTAAACGACTATGGTGGTGGTGGGGGTGTGAGGAGTTGAAGTGAAGGTTGAAGTGTCTGACAGCATAATGACTCCCCTGGTATTAAGTCTGGAGCTACCAAACCCACTGACAACTGGAGCTTTTCTCATTTCAAACGGTGAAATTAGAGGTTAGGCACTTGACTGCATAGAAAGTGCGAGATGCCAAATGATCTAAATGAGTGTGAGTGCACCCTCTCTCTCTCCCTCTTTCTTCTCTCTCTCTTTCTCTCTCTCTCTCTCTCACTCTTTGCTCCATACAATTCTTCAAAAGGTGAGAAAATGACAAATTCTGGTGCCTGGTTTATCACTGCATACTTGGATGTCCTTACATGTCCTTATTTCCACTAGTTTTCCTTACAGATAAAGTCAGTAAAGCATCCAGCACTGGCTCGGGTTAATTATTTAAAGACAGAAGAATACTTGCCAGATGTAACTTGTCGCTACTTAAAGTCTAGACATCACACACAAACCTGCCATAAAACCAAACCATTTGCAGAAGATAAAGACTAAACACAGAAAAAGAATTATCTTGAAGGTCTACTTCTTCCAGTACACTTTTTTACAGCACCAGACTAAGGCTATGTCCACATTAATGCGGATAAATACAAATTCGCTTATCCGTAGTAAAAACAATCTCCGTCCACACTGTCATTTTTAGAAATGTCTGCTATCAAAAATTCCGAAATGTTGTGATTGTTACGTCACTCCAGTCCCGCCAAACTCCAGTGCACCTCAATGTTTTATCCTCCATTCCAAGCCGGCGTATTCGGATCTCTCCACTTCAGCGGTCGTTTTCCAAAAGCTCCGTTTGCCGTGTTCGAATTCGCCGTGTTAATGTGTAACGGGAGGCGCAAACGAATACATTATTATGCGTTTGCATATGTATCCGCATTAATGTGGACAGGGCCTTAGACGCAAACAAGGTGTAGCGGGGTGGAGTCGCAGAGGTGGCGTCAGCGTGTCCTTGTCAGTGCCACTTCCAGCGCACATCTTCTGCACAAAGTAAACAGACCCGAGCGACAGGAAATGAGATGTGACTCGGGGATGAGGCCGACTCCCTGCTGTGCCTAACTGCTCGTGATTGCACAGTACAAACAAATAAAGCTATCCTACAATAAAGCCCGCCCCAGGCAACAGCTACTCTCTGTTAGAAATGCAGACATCCTGCCGCATCTCACCAGAGATAAGTTCTCATCTCACATTACTCCGCCCTAATACACCAGTATGGAAAACAGTCATAGCTTTGATAGGAGATGAAGCAGGCCGATAGTTGGTAACAAAACATTTTTATA
>CM050208.1:19407500-19422500 GCA_027475355.1 Coilia nasus
GATTCCAGACTAAAGAGATACTCCCCTGAACACCCCACTGCACTTTTTTTATTCATATCAAATTTACACCATGTCTCGGAGATAGGCATTTCATGCATTCCTCTGAGATTTCAAGAAGTAATAATAAAAAAAAAAATCTCTCAATGCCTTAAAAGTGTTAATGAGTGTCGGGGGGGGAAGGCTTTTTTCACACCTCGTGATATAGTCTTAGTTGTTCACTCTTCATTCCCCAGTGTCCCTTGCCATTGCACAGACAGACAAAAGTATGTTGCGTGAATACTGCGAGGGGGTTGTTCGATAAGGGTACATTACAACTCCCCCACCAAGTCAAGTCTGATGAAGAGCATAAGCTCGAAAAGCTCGAAAAGCTCGAAAGCGTAAGCTCACACTTGTGGTGATCACTAAAAAAAAAAACGAAACGGGAGAAACTGTGCGGACATTCCATTTTGTTTCATTTGTATATTTTTGTTGCCCAGCACCACTGGATTGGATGTGCGCACCACTGCCCTCTTTGTTTAACCCCCCACCACCACCACCACCCCCTCCCACCCCCCTCAGTGTAACTGGCTGCCATGGCCATCGGGGAGAAGAGCAGACGTGAGCGTCAGCGACACAGCGAGTGTCAAAGATGAGCTCCAAGAGGCCCAGCTGCCACTAATGGCCCCCCCTGTTTGATACTTCCTACTTCCTGGCCACTGCTCTTTCATCCAGCCTCCACGCTCCACTGAGGGGTGGGACAGGACTCTCACTCAGAGGGAGCAGATGAGGGCACCATGACTGATCCATTCAGCATTTTATTCACTGTTTTCTTAGTTTCAAATGCCAATGACCATCCCCGTTTAATGAAGTTTAAAGCTCAATATAGGTTAGGTTTGGAGTTGGATGCTCAATATAGCTATATAGGTTATTCCCTTATAATAAGTGAACAAATAGTAAATTATTTTTAGCCTGGTAAACCAGCCCCTTGTACTTCATTTCATTTTGTACAGAGGGTCTGGACCAGACACCGTCAGAAACAATTTCTTCCTGGAGGTGTGGACTCTGCTGACGTTTAAAAGAAGTGCCTCTGCCTTTACCCAATCACTAACGCCTGGTCGTCACGTATGCAATTAGCCTACCTACGCACTGCAATTCCAATGTAGCACACAAGGTCAACATCATGACTAACGAACACACCCTCTGTTCGCTGATTGGATCGGTCTTGCTGGGGCCGACTACATGACCCTCTGTACAAAATTAAATGAAGTTCGAGGGGCGGGTTTACCAGGCTAAGTTATTGCGGTATATCAAAATGCACAAAAAAGTGAAGTGGCTTCGGACGAAGAAGTGTTCAGTGATGAATCCACTACGTGTGGATCCTTGGTGATGTAATATCCCATTTGATTCAATTCTCTGACATAATTTCTATTAAGAATCTAATTTTGTAGGATCAGTTTTGACAGGGATTATTGGCTTTGTCAGGAAGATGGCATCAGTAGTATTACCCCAGGCCTTTGACCTGCGTGTAGCACTGAAGCTCACTGAAAAGCGTTCACAAGCTCATATTCTTCTCGACTCTATTTCCTTCCCCGGATTTTGTATCTGTCTTCAATATTATATTATATAAGTATCATTAAAATGCTCCAAATGAATATTTTGTGAGGAACATTATTTATCAAAACGAATTGCGTTTGCGATTGTGCCCTTGGGTGAATCCCAGCTTTAAAATGAATAATTGACATTCCTGCTCTACAGCACATTGGACATAAAATTACAACACATTATTCATGTCTCAAGTTTCATTAAAACTTTGTAATTAAATAAGCTCAACTGCAACACTTTCCAAATAATACGGCCCACCGTGAATAGATTTTGCCATTGGGTTTAATTGCCTCGGCACAAAAGGACCAGATTCGACCTGTGTTCCCCCTCAGTGGAGGAGGAATTGATTTCAACAGACAATGGCCAGCTGATGCTGAAGGCTTTAAAAGCTTGGCTCATTGAGGTACCAAAAAGGAAGAAGCACCCACCTCATTACACCCAGCTATGGAAGTGTGTCAGTGTGTCAGCCGTGACAAAAGTACCGGGACTCACACTCATCCGTCGTGGGCACCCGAAAAGAATCTCTCCACTCTCAGGAGAGACCACAGATCATTAACCATGGACCGCCAGGCCCCCTCAACACATTTGGCAGAGCGTGACCGCGTCGTGCTGTGAGGCTCTGTTCTGCAGGTTACAATGACCATATTTTTGTGCCGTATATTGTCTGCAGTGTCTAGACTCCTATTGTGGCAGGAGCCCTTTTCTTGGGAGTTGGGGGACAATGCAAATGGCTTTGCGTGCCGGGCCACAGACACTTTTGTTGTGCTCCTTATCAGCTTCTCCTGGGCACAGCAGAGGAGGCGTTGTGTGTGTGTGTACTGGGAGCAGGGAGGAGGTGGGGAGGAGGGGGCAGGTGGGGGGGGGGGGGGTGGGGGGGGGGGTTTAGCGGCTCCCATCAGCCACTTGTCAGTGGCCCGTCTTATCAGAGGAGGTGCAGGGGGTGGCCGCTGACCTGTGGAGTGACACTCGTTGCTGGACGCCAGCTGATCTCCGGGCTTTGCCACACATCACACGCCTTCCCCCACAAACCAGGCACACATACAACTACACACACACATACACATACACTACACACACACATGCACACACACACACACACACACACAGATGCACACGTACACACACAGAACACACTACACACACATTTCAGCTATTCTTCACCTGCTTCAGCCCTGGAGCACTGCTGTCACCCCCAGAGAGGTTCCTGTGTGTGTGTATGTGTGTGTGTGTGCGTGTGTGTGTGCCTGTGTGTGTGTGTGTGTGTGTGTGTGTGTGTGTGTGTATGCGAGTATGTGTGTGTGGTGTTGAATAGGTGTGTGTGCGTGTGTGTGTGTATGCGAGTATGTGTGTGTGGTGTTGAATAGGTGTGTGTGTGTGTGTGCGTGTGTGTGTGTGTGTATGTGTGTGTGTGTGTATGTGTGTGTGTGTGCGAGTATGTGTGTGTGGTGTTGAAAAGGTGTGTGTGTGTGTGTCTGTGTGTGTGTGTGTGTGTGTGTGTATACGAGTATGTGTGTGTGGTGTTGAATAGGTGTGTGTATGTGTGTGTGTGCACTTGTTTCTCTGTCCGAGCCCTATCATCGGAGCGATCAAATGAGCATCCCATTCTGACGCCGGCCTTATTTTTCCAGAATGTCAGCGCTGATCCTGAGTGCAGATACTCTCCCGGAGAAAACGCCAGTGACGGGGCCGCATGCATCCTCCCCGGGCCGATAAGAGAAGGCCTTGTCCGAGGCAGCGCATTCCTGAATATCCCCTCATGTCCGGAAACAACGCTGAATGGTGTGGCATGAAAGAAGAGCACGTTGGCTAAATGTCAAGGTAGAAAGGCTGGTGCTTTGGACGAAGCAGCCGAAAAAAGTTTAAGTATAATCTGGAGTATTTTTCCCTTTTGTATAGAGAATAACAGACAGAAACCACCAACATTCTTGGAAAATGACAGAGTATTCAATACACAGAGCATCAAATAAACACTGAAAAAAACACAGATTGTGGTAACTAAGCCAACGAGGCCAACCACTATTGACCTACAAAGATAAGGAGGCCACACACGTTATTGACAGCCTGAGGCAAACGCTACAGCCCGGCTCACCCCCAGCCCTGCCCAGTACGGGTCAGATAAACACCAATATGCTAATGCGTCGCTATGGCACAGGCTTACAGGAAGCCTGTCTGGCCAGCGAGTCTGTGTTGTGGGGCAGAAGAGTACAGAAAAATATGGAGCACAGTCCCTGGTTTAATTAGGGCACATAAATGTCACCCTCCCCGCCACGGCGAAGGAATTAATGAGCATTCCTTCTGTCTCCTTAAACGAAGCTAATCAGCCGAGGCGAGTGGCCCTGCCACAGACAGCCTCGCGTTCCTCCCGTGTTTGCATTTCGGTGGCGGCGGGGGCGGTGGCAGTGGCGGTGGCGCGTTGTTTTGTTCAACGCTGACAGACCCGGTGCCAAGCTGTTGGAGGGTCCGCTATCACCCGCACGCCGGGCCAGAAGCAGAAGCAGAAGCAGAAGCAGAGGCTCGCATTTCATTACAGCGTGGAACAATCCTCCAGCTGGATTTACGCCGCCTCGTAAAAAAAGGAAAAGAAAAAATCAGAGGAAAAAAAAAACGAGAGGATGGGGGTAGTGGCAAGTCAAGGGAGGGAGGCAGGGAAGGAGGGAGATGCTGCTTTGAAATGCATAAAATGTCATTTGTGTGAAAAGGTGGCTATCTCGCACTGGCAAACGGAATTTAATAATGTGTCTTTTCTGTGTGGCGGGAGGAAAATACGTGTTAATATTTCAATCATTGTCGTCGGAGAATTGTCTCGGCCGAATAGGCATGGGCCGATGGCAGGAGGAGGAATGAGCTTGTGCACCCTGCTATTGTCCAATATTCATATCAATAACCCCCATAAAGCCCCTCTGTGAGTGATCCACAGGCTTGGGGGAGTTAATGAGCAAGAGGTTCCATTACGGAGGATTCTGTGCGGAATATTCGTCTGTCAATTTCGTTTTACTCTCACTGAAAATCTTGTTATTATTCGACTCTCGCTGACAGACTTTGATCATAAAGAAGTGACTAAGAGCTGACAGACTGTGACAACAGAATATTATTGTGCTTTACTCACATGCTGATGCAGGCTGGGGGCTTACCTCACCCTTGATAGCCTTGATAGATACTCCCAACACAAGCTCAAATCCTCTGAGGGAGCTGCGCATTTGAGACGTGTGACACATTTGACCTTGGGCTGACGTGATCGGGTCATGTGCCTGAGATTTCGGGAAATCAAGTGGAGACCATAAGGAATGAAGCTGATCCTGTCGTGCCCCTCTGACTGTAAAAGGGCGCTCAAACAATGCAGCTGAAAGCCAGTGTCACCAGTGTGTGTTACTGATGAGAGAGAGTCTGAGAGAGGATAAGCAACACAGGCGTGACCTATTTAAAAGCGTTTAAAGTTGGAGCCCTGTGGACTGTTCTACTGATACATATGTGATTATATTACCAAGTATGTGTGCGTGTGTGTATGTGGGTGTTCATTGGTGTGTATGTGTGTGTGTGATCTTATGCGTGTGTGTGTGTAGGAGTGTGTATGTGTGTATTTTTGTGCTTGTGTGTTTGTGCATATGTATGTGCTTGTGTATGTGGGAGTGTGTGTGGATGTATGTGCCTGTGTATGTGTGAGTGCATGTGTGTATGTGTGTGTATGTGTCTCTGTATGTGTGAGTGTGTGTGTATGTGTGTAAGGAGGGGGAGCTATAAACAGGAGCTATGTGTGTGTGCCCCCATGTGTGGGATGAGAGAGATGGCAGCGTGATGGTGATAAAACTCATTTTGAAGAGGCTGCGCGCAGGCAGGTCAGAGCGGGCTGTGGCAGGGATTTGATACATGGCTGAAAAGGTCAACCTCGCTCTTATTGGGATAAGGGACAGGCATGCCAGGAAAAGGTCAATTCATCAACTCCCTCTTAAATCCTCCCCTGGCTTCCTCAAGGAGATTTAGTGGACTTGCTGATAAAACCCATCGACTTCATATCTTCACATTTATTAGCCACTGTTGGATATATAAATGGTGCCACGTTTTAAAGAAGTTCGTCTGACAAGCCATTTAGTGCTCCGAAAATGTAACCTCACCTCATTTTGTTTTACAGAATGAGACACATAAATTTGTCAAATATTCCACGTTTCGCATGCTAAATTGCCATTTGGACACGCTCATGCATTCATTGCAAGCCCACATTTGGATTATGTAACATCCTGCACGTTTTTCTTGAATGCAACTCTATGGTGGTGTCATGTGATGCAGGATGGCTGGTGAGGTCTGGCAAATATTGCAGGCTTTGAAGGAGGAAAAAAAAAGTCAGACTCAGCGCTTTGGATCTCATTTTCTGGAGGCTGGAGAAAAATTCCCCAAACGCTCGCCTTGCCTGGTGTGGACGTCAAGCAGAGGAGGGAGGAGTCATCCATTGTGCGTCCAACATGGCCGCCACTGACAGATCCAGAGCTTGATTAAAAACGAGCAGGTGGAGTGTAGAACCAGGAGCCTTTTTTTGAGCGAGAGGCTTCATAATGGCCGACTCACAGAAATATGGGTCTCGCACCACGCTGCAAATGCGCTGTCTCTTCATTTTGGGGGAAATGGTTCAGGAGTGTGTATTATATTTCAGGATAATCGCCTGAGGCGGACACCAGATCAATCAAAACATACGTTCCCTCCTCCCAACCTCCTCCTTTTCTTTGTTCGCTCCTATCAATTTTAATGGTTGAGGACCATCATTCAGAAAAATGTAATGGGACAAGAAGATGGATGGCAGCGTTTGTGGCTACGGGTCTGGGAGATGGGCACAATCTGGTGGGGGAGACGTTGGCTATGGCAACCATAGGCCTGACGGCAAAAATATAATAAATAAAATAAAAAATCACAATTTCACAAAATGTACTGAGTGTGAATGGATGTGTTCACACCAACATGTAGACACATACACACACACACACACACACACACACACACACACAAAACACACACGCGCACACACACACACACATCCACCTACAGTACAATACCCACCCCCACCCACACCCCAACACACACACACACATATAGATATAAACCAGTGCATACATACAACTCATGTCCACTTCCATATACACAATAAATGTGCAGAAGAAGATGTATAGCGCTGCAACATGGAAAGATGCCCCTTAATCTTTGTTATGTGACAATAATGTCTTCCTGACACATATTATAATTGAAAAAGTTTGACATATATGTGAGAAATTTAACAGCCTGTCTAAATTTGGTCGCAATAATAAGAGCCCAAATATATCCTCCAAGCCACTAGATGAGACTGCTGACTCTTTAGCACCGATAGTGATTTCCCATGTGCACCATAGAGGACTACAGTTGTGGGGAGGCTCTATTCTGGACAGCAGCCAGCCTTCCATAAGGCAGAATCCACACAGCACAACTTGGACTCATGGGAATTGTAGGATGTTGTGACTCCCTGCCCCGGCATGTTTTGAGTAATGTTACTCTGTCCTCCACAGTCAACTCAGAAGCAGGATTATGAGTGCGAAACCCAGGCTCTGCACTGCATGGCACCCCTGCTAGTACCAGCATCTGACCATGAGAGGAGGGAAGGCTTACTGTACACCAAATAAGAGCGATGAAGAAGAGAAAATAAATGCCCAAGCTCTTTTGCTAAGGAGCACTATTCAGAGTAACATAGCTAACAACGCTATGCTAACAACGCTAAGCTAACAACGCTAACAAGCAAAAACAGCAGATCCATCCATAGCAAACAAGTAGGATAAAGGTGGCTGGTATTAGGTTTGTGTTTGATTACGTCTGAAAGGTGTAAATTATCTGTGCCACTGATCAACAATGCGAGGAGAGTGTTACATTGTGTTGAATATAAATACAGTTTAAATTCCATATTGATATTCCATTTACAAAGCAATGGATGTTGTAGTGGATTACTGTATCACAGAATAAGAAATACCAATGATCTGGGCCATTGTTGGATGTTTTCAAGTATTACAGTAATTGCAAGTAAGAAGGAAGTGTAGTCCTCTTGTGTAAAATGGTATTTTTGTTAACAGGTAAATTTGGCTATATGACTTCAGAAGATCATTCTTGAATAGCTTTTTGTCTCTGTAGGTGACCCAAGATTAAAATCAGCCTGTAAAAGTTTAATCAGCCCGTCTCCCAGATTGAACACCTGTGACTTCCCACTCATTCCAGCAGATAAGGTCCCACATGGGCCGTGTAACACAGGCCGTGTATGTAAAACTCATCTGCCAGCCTGTTTAAAGAGCATCCCATAACTGCTCTGAGGCACGCACGTGCGCGCGTATGCCGGAGGCCTGCTGCTCGTAAATCTTCTTTGCCACTTCTTTATCAGCCATGATCAGGGTTGTTCTGGCTCATTAAGCTAAGCTGCTCCTGAGCGCGTGCTTCCGGGCCCTCGCAAGAGCCGAGCAGCCAGGTCCCCTCTCCTCTCCCCTCTGTCATCACTCACTGTCCGCGCACTCAACACCACACGGCTCTGGGACTCAAGGAATTCTCCGGAACCCACCGTGACTTAAAACTAGAGTTCAGAAGGGGTGGGGAGGCAGAAATTTGGCAGAAATTAGTAATGAGAAGACTGACTATGGAGTTGAAAAGAGATGACTGGAAGTTGTCATCGTCTGCTGTGGCAAAATAGTTCCGGTCCAGTGCTAATCTGTAGAGTGCTGTTTGCATTGTGACAGCAGATCTGTGGAGAATTGGCAGACGACTTAAAACTAGAGTTCAGAACGAGAGGTTAGGCAGAAATTTGGAAGAAATTAGTAATGAGTGGACTCACTACAGAGTTACAAAGAGATGACTGGAACTTGTCATCGTCTGCTGTAACAAAATATTTCCAGTCCAGTGCTAGTCTGTAGAGTGCTGTTTGCATTGCGACAGCAAATCTGTGGAGAATTGGCAGCAGTTGTTGGATTTTTAAACCTTGTTTTTTGGATGTTTTTGGTCTTGGTTCATCAACCGTGACTGGTGTCCTTTCCCCCAATGGGCCAAGAATCTATCAGGCCGAGACAAAAGAAGTCCTACTGGGGAGTTGGAGCACACCGTCATCACAGCAGCTCCAAAAAGGGTACAGAGCAAAAGAATAAATAAAAGAAGGACCTCGCTTGCATAAATCCCGTCAGTGCCACCAAGCAAAACTGCACACTCCCCACCAAACATCTGCGGTCCTGCTAATTAGTCCAAAAAAAGTCACACCTCACTGAATGCAGCTTCCACACGGACGGTTCTGTGACACCATGTGACAGAAAGGAGAGCACTGGGATTTTCAATGCATGACAAACTTGGAGAAAAACACACCGCGCGTCTCCGGGGAGGCATTAACATTGATGCCTAATTCCAATTCGTTACAATCGGTTTGATCGCGTTCCTCCTACTTCTCCGCACCAGTTGCTTCAGTGGCTGGCTGAGTCTGACACAGAAACTTGCGCTGTGAACGTGGCTGCGAGGCGTACCAGCCGTTTTTTGGTCCACTCAGCCTGTTCTTTCTGACACATTTGTCTTTCAGACAAAACCAGTGAAGTTGTTAGCTTGGTGAGGAACTACTCATGTCACACACAACAAACGAATGAACTGTCACAAAGTCTGCCTCAGAGACTGTTGCTGAGGTTGCAAGTAATTCGGTATTAAACACGTCAGCACAGATGGTGCTGCTGCTTCTGAAATGGATGTGCAGTGTTCTGTGATGAGTCAGAAAATGCACAAAGTTCCTTGCTAAATCTTGATGTTTATTACCTGGTCCCTGAAGGGATTGACCAGGTATTGCAATGACCCTGTCTGTATCTGTATCTATGTCTAACAAAAAAACGGGACATTTCAACAACCCAGTCAACCTTTTTGCTTATAAGCAGCGACCCGGGTGTCAGTGTCCCAGGAGAATATTTTTTTCCCCTGGACAGACCATTAAAAACCAGGACAATCAGGTAAAACCGGGACAGGTGGCAACACTACCTGTCTGTCTGTGTGTCTGTCTGTGTGCCTGTGTGTATGTGTGTGTGTGTGTGTGTGTGTGTGTGTGTGTGTCTGTCTGTCTATCTGTCTGTCTGTCTGTCCGCCTATATGGTGGACCAGGTAGCTATCTCTGATTGCGATTGTTTTATATGTATAAGTATGTAAGTATTCAACTCTACCCTATACATCCTTGCTTTTGACACTACACATTGAAACACTTGGTGCATTCGAGCTTTTTCCCTGCTCACCCACAATAGATTTTCTTTTGGCTCCTTGTTCGGCGTGTGTTAATACTGTGTGACATAAAAAAGAGCAAATTTGGGAGGTGGGAGAGCTGGCCATTTCCACGGCCCAACACCTGCAGCAGTGTGGGAACAGCACTCATAAATCTCCCACTACTCTTGGGAGCAGCCAGACCAAGCTCGTGTCAGAGTTGAGGGAGAGAGAGAAAGAGAGAGAGAGAGAGGAGAGATGGAGAGATACAGTGAGAGAGAGAAAGAGAGAGAGAGGGGGGGGGGGGGAAGGAGGGAGAGAGAGAGAGCAGGAGATAGACTGAGAGAGAGAGAGAAAGAGAGTAGGATAGAGGGATATATACAGGTGCAGACTGAGAAAGAGGGAGAGGGGGAAAGACAGGGGGAGGGAAAGAAAGAGGGAGTGGAAGAGAGGGAAAGATAGATCGATAGAGAGACAGACAGAGAAAAAAAGACAGAGAGAGAGAGAGAAACAGACTGTGAAAAAAGAAAGTGAGGGAGAGAGAGAGAGAGGAGAAAGAGAGAGAAGAGGGTAAGAGAGAGAGAGAGAGAGAGAGAGAGAGAGAGAGAAAGAGAGAGAAGAGCGGAAGAGAGAGAGAGAGGAGAGAAAAAGAGGGAGAGAGAGAGAGAGTGAGCAAGAGAGAGGGTGGGGGACTGACCAGCCACTGTGACCAGCCTCTGTGTGCCTGTGAGTCTCTACATAAGGCTGCTTAGGGACCCCTTTGTTGCTCACAGAAAATGAACGCAGCGCACTGTGGGAGTGGGAGCCAGAGTCTATAATGAGGAAAAGAATCAGAGAGGGAGATGATGGAGGGTGACATGGAATCAGCATTGCACTGGCAAGGAGAGCCTGCATAGATCTCTCCATCTTATGTCGCTCCATATCCCAGACTAGTACAGCCAGACAAACACATTCAGAGGAATCACAGGAATACAACATGGCATACATCGTTTTCTCATCCCACAGCCCCCATCTTTCACTCCCTCCCTCCCTCCCTCTCTCCCTTCCTCCCTCCCTCGCTCCCTCCCTCTCTCCCTCCCTCTCTCCCACTCTTCCTCGCCTTCTTGCTTCCACTGATAGTGTGAGTCAAGGTGCCGGAGTCTCTTTCTCATAAAATGGAACAAAAGACCGCCCTTATCTGAAACATTCGACCAACCCTCCAACCCTACCACCCCACCAACAACACCTCCACCACCCTCCCATCCTGTCCCACCCCCACCACACCACACCACACCACGCTACACTACACAACCACCACCCTCCCATCCTTTTCCACCAGCAGCATCACCACACTCCAGTTCTCTTCCAGCAACACCACCACCACATCACCACCTGACTTCCAGTCTCTCCCTCCACCCCAGCACCATCCTCTCCCAGGCTCTCCCTCCACCTCAGCACCATCCTCTCCCAGGGTCTCCGTGAGCCAGCGCTCCGCTCCGGCTCCAGGCAATGACTGAGAGCACAGCTACATACTTATCATCAGCACGGGGTGAAAGAGAGAGAGAGAGAGAGAGAGAGAGAGAGAGAGAGAGAGAGAGAGAGAGAGAGAGAGAGAAGGCAATAGAGAAAGACAGAGAGAGAGAGAGAGACAGACAGAGATAGAGAGGGACAGAGAGAGAGAGCGAGAGAGAGAGAGAGAGAAAGAGACTAGGCAATAGAGAAAGACAGAGAGAGAGAGACAGAGAGAGAGGGACAGAGAGAGAGAGAGAGAGAGAGAGAGAGAGAAAGAAAGTAAGAAAGAAAGAAAGAAAGAAAGAAAGAAAGAAAGAAAGAAAGAAAGAAAGAAAGAAAGAAAGAAAGACAGACAGACAGACAGCACAAAGCACGCATACAGTTCTTTGTACTTCAAGCTCTGGGACCCACCAGCTATAAAAACAAGCACAGCTTTGATATCTAAAAATAAACCCAAGCTGCCGGTTTGTGATGATTAATTTTCATTCATGAAACGACTCGATGTCAAAGCAAGAAATGAATATTTCAGCTTTTTAGCTCTCCTCAGTGAAGAAAAGCACACAGGGGGAACCACAGGAGCACATGGACTGGACTCTGGACTGAGCCCAGAACCCACTGGTAGCTCTCCGTCTCTTTTGCATCCCAGCTTAATGCTGTCAGAAAAGCCCACAGATTCTCTTCACACGTTCCCTCACCAGCTTTAGTTTCTCTGACAACGGCAAGTGCCAGAGCGCCACTCCGGAGCTGAAGCGCAGAAGCTCACACACTGCCTGTGTGACTGGGGCTAAAGCCTGTGGCCATGGGTGGCAATTAACCAGGCTTAAACTCTCTCCCTTGTCCCTTGTCCCTCCACCGTCAGCCGCACACACACGCCACCACACAACCCCCTCCCCTCCCTCCCCTCCACAACCCCGCCAACGCTCTCACTACTGCAAAGGCTAAGGAAGACATTTCACATCCAATTAATGCTGGAGGGATGATTTTATACGGCGGCTAATGAGGCTGCGGCCAGGCTGGTGAAGAGACGTCCATGGGGGGGGGGCAGACACGCACACGTGGGAAGGGTTGGAAAATGGATCCGTCCATGGAGGCTCAGGCTGCCACCCCTCAGACACCTAGGACACCTAGCCCTGGCCACAGAACCAGGAGACACGGGGACCCAGGGGGCAAACAGCTGGCGGGCACTATGATTAGCTCTGCCCTGGACCACCAGCGCCGACAGACGGGGCAGATTGGGCAAAGAGTCAGGGCTTAACTGCCACAGCGTCAACTGCCTCCGGAAAAACACTGTGGTTTGAACCTCAGTGAGATGAACATACACGTTCCTCTTAGAGAATATGTGAGAATATTTTAACATTTCAACATTCCAACATTCGTGTCTGATGGTACAATAGCATGCATGCATTTCTGACATGCAGCTGTTTTCTACTACAACATCTATCAAAACACACAGTCAAACACTTTACTGTACATAAAGATGCCACCCTGACGGTGAAATCAAACTGATAATGCAATGCTTTCATTTTTCACAACTGTGATTTGGAATGAATGCATGGTTTGGCCAACTAAGAATGACAATGAAATGAAGCTCTTTGGTGTCCAGAATAAGTATAGCATCATATTAACCACATGGCACATTTAAGAATATCAGAATAGCATCATATTAACCACATGGCACAGATACTGTACATTGTAGCTCACACAGTAGCTCTCCACCAAAGACAACCAAAGCCAACATTGGCTTTAACCTCAAACTGTCATCGAGTGAGTCCACTCTTCTCAGGTGTGGTGTGAGAGAGAGAGAAAGAGAGAGAGAATATAGAGAAAGGAGAAAGGCAAAAAAGAAAAGAAATGAGCAGAGTTAAACAAGAAAAGAGAAATCCATGTTTCCGTTTTTTTTTTTTTTTTTCTCAAGGGTCTGAGACACACAGACACACGCGCGCACACAAACATCTTTATGGAGAACATTAACGGTGGTAGAAGCCCTCTACCTCTCACACTCTCATAGCACTTTCCCTTCGCCTCTCTGAAAGCCCTTCTCCTGTTTCTACGCTCTCTCACTTCTCTGTGCTATTGCTTGCCCTCTTTCTCTGTCCATTTCCCTCCTTCCCTCTGTTTGTCTCTTGTGGGAACTCGCTACTCGCTACACAACATACTCGGCAAAGGCAAAAACGCACGGAAGGAATGAAAACTAAATCTTTTTGCTTCACAACAATCCACAACAATGACTGACTTCACCTATCCAGCACCCCTCTGGCTCTGCTTATCCCTCTTCCAATTCCATCTTCATCTCTCTCTCTCTCTCTCTCTCTCTGTGTCTTCATCTCTCTCTTTCCCCACCTGTCACTGTGAGAAGGGGCAGCACAGTGAGCAGCTGTCACTACTCCCGAGTCCCCCTCGGTCTCTCGCTGCTTACCTGTGCGATCTCATAGAGCAGCTTGTAGTGTTCCTCTCTCTTCTGCAAAGTGCACAAATTGCAGCCCATCCTCGCTGTCAGGCGGGGGCCGCGCGGCGTCCGATCCTCGCTCGCCGGCGCTGCAACAGACAGGGGCTCACCCGCCACACCAGTGTACCGTTTCTCATCAGTCAATCAATCCTCGGGCAGGTGTCTATTTCAGAAAACATGTGCGTGGAGCCACACGCGTGCGCTCACACACAAACAGACACCCACGCACATAGGAGAGACAAACACCCACACACGCACCAGTGTGTGTGTGTGTGTGTATGTTTGTGTGAAGAGGCGTGCAGCACCAGCTGGGTCTTGTGTGCGTAGGAAGCAGCCGTGGTCTCTTCTCCTCCTCGTCCTCGTTCTCTCTCAGCGAGCAGTTGTGGCAGCAGCAGGAGTAGTAGCAGCTCTGTCAGTGTCAGTGCTTCGTTTCCCCTCCGTCTCTACTGCTTTCCTCTCTCTCTCTCTCTCTCTCTCTCTCTCTCAGCCTTTTCGTTTTTCTCCTTTCTCCCTCTCACTCTCTCTCCCTGTCTCTGTCTCTCTCTCTCCGTCTTTCTCACACTATCTGACTCACACACGCTTCGCATGCTGTTGTTGTTGACTCCCACTTGCAGTGACACTCCCCCTCCTCGCTCAGCCACACGCGCGCTGGTGCCAGGGCTAATGAATATTCATGAGCAGGCACTACAGCCAGCCTTTCCTGGGAAGAGGGGGAGTGGCCTGGGGGAGGTGCCTGCTGGTGAGTGGGTGGTGCCTATGAGACGAGGAGGAGGAAGAGAAGGAAAAAAAAAAAAAAAAAGGAACCGGCTGGCTCATTAGGGGTCTGTCACTGTTAAACAATGAGCTCCTCTGCCGCCCGTCTGTGTGTGGGTGTGTGTGTGTGGGTGTGTGTGTGTGTGTGCGTGTGTTTGGTGTGTGTGTGTGTATGTGTGTGAGTGTGTGTGTGAATATATAGGTGTCTGAGAGTATTTCACCAAGCATATTGGTGTGTGTGACTGTGTGAGTATATGTATGTGTGTGTGTGAGTGTGTGTGTGTGTGTGTGGTGTGTGTGTGTGTATGTGTGTGTATGTGTGTGAGTGTGTGTGTGAATATATAGGTGTCTGAGAGCATTTCACCAAGCATATTGGTGTGTGTGACTGTGTGAGTATGTATGTGTGTGTGTGTGTGTGTGTGTGTGTGTGTGTGTGTGTGTGTGTGTGTATGTGTGTGTCTGTATGTGTGTGTTTGGTGTGTGTGTGTGTATGTGTGTGAGTGTGTGTGTGAATATATAGGTGT
>CM050208.1:19427500-19452500 GCA_027475355.1 Coilia nasus
ATGCTTTAGGTTTTTACTTATTGAGCCATGGTTAGAATGGCTTTGTCTGTCACTGTATGCACGCACACCCTATACCCAGGTCTGCATTTGTAATGAGAGTTGTTACAGGTTGCAAACTGACCTCTGCGGGAAGTCACATTACAAGTCCAATAGAAAGGATGCTGTTTCACAATTAGCATAGGTTCCTCCTTAAAAGCAAAGGCCGCACGTCTATTCCAATATGGCTTTTGTCAGCAAGGTTTGTCTAGGTTTGTGTGTGTGTGGATGTTGAACAAACAAAAAAACAAAATGACTTTGACTTAGCCATAAACTATTGTCGTCAATCCAGACCTTGTTTCAGAATTCACAGAATTTGACTTACTGCTCAATGCAAATATCAAGCTTTCTGTATTGTCATGGCCTATTTTGGAATCTGTAGCAGAACGTCTGAGGCACTAAAGAGGACTCATGCAGTTAAAAGGTCTTTATTTAAATTCGTCTATCATTTAAAGTCACAATTTTCAGTGATAGCTAAGTGTAAATAAAGGCTATTCATCTTGATTTTAAGCAACGGCCAAGTGTAAATAAACCGCACAAGTCCTCTTGTTTGCCTCAGACGTTCCTCTACAGATGTTCTTCTCTATTTTTGCAGGCCCCTGAGGAGGGACATAAAGCAGCAGATAACTCATCATAATGTGAAAGAGTAGCCTATAAAAGCACCAACATCACTCACTTAAGCTTGTATGGTGCGTGCGTGCGTGTGTGTGTGTGTGTGTGTGTTTTTGTAGTGGGTGTGTGTATGTATGGCCTATATATTCTTATCTGATATTGCCTATAGATACAGTATCTTATTTAGCTATCATATTGTATCTGCAGTAATCTCCATGTGCTTTCACGTTTGTGCTGACGCTTCATACACATCATAATACTCTGGATGCAGTACAGAGCTGCCATTCATTACAGACTGATGCACTGAGTACCAGTGAGCAAAAGCACATCCAGCAAAGGTGCTAGGAGGTTTCATTTAAGAAAAATCATTAACAGTTCTGTCGTTTATTTAAATATCTTATTATATTTGAGGGTTTATATTTGTGACAGTGTTTGTACAGTGTTTTTGGATCCTTACGAGTTTTTGGTTGTTTATAACAGATACACCAACAGATAGGAGCTGACTGATGCTCTATTTCAATAATAAAAAAGCAAGTGCTTCTGTGATGTAAATATTGTACATGTAAAACAAGCAGTGCTGGCTAAACGCTGAATCACAAAGACTTGCTTAGCCTTTCAACGGGTACCATGGAGAAAGCACAGCAAAAAATCTTGACGAGTTCCAAGAGCATATATTTTCAGGTTGGGTAATGTACTGCAAGAATACATCATGTATCATGATATAAAGTATCAACACAAAGCATAGACAACAGAAAGCAAACGGGGACAAAGTAACTAACTAACTGATTCACTGAGTACATTTATATCAAGGACTGTATCACAGAGAGTTATATAAATTATTATTAAGTCATCTGTGTGATAACTATTGCTTTAGGTTAGGAAATCTAGGCAGTAATTTAAAAAGGGTTCAAGTGAAGCAGAAATAAAACCTTTTTGACACCAATTATGGTCAACCCAGACATGATAACTGATGCAATGACTTGTTTCTCCTTTAGAGGTAATACATTCTGAATACTGATGGTGTCTACACACACACACACGCACACACGCACGTGCACACACACACGGACACACACACACACACAAACACACACGCGCGCACGCACGCACACACACACACACACACACACACACACACACACACACACACACACACAAACACACACACACACACACACACATAGTACAAGGACTTCTGGGACTTATGTTTCACCTATGTTTCGTAGTAGCTTCAGCTGCCTGTGGTAGGTAAAAAAAAGCAGAGGAAATATGTCGTCTTTGTCTTCATAATGGGGATGAGCAGCTAAAGCTCGGGGGCTCACGGAGATTCTGGGCTGTTTTTGTTTGTCTCAAAGAGTCAAAGCCCCGGTAACCTTGACAACAAACGTGCGCGCTGGATTTAATAAGCAACAGTGAACAGGATTTCGGTCTTGTCAACACAATTTACTTGACAGAATACTAAGTAGCTGGGAGTGAGTCCTCTGCTATCTCACGAACGATAGCTGGCACTTGAGCTGTGTGAGGTGTGAAAAGGTTCAGTGCTTTAGGAGTGCCAGCATGCATTCAGACATGACACTGATCAGGTCGCCAGCAGCAGCCGTAATGAACCTCCTGATTCGAATACAGAAGCGCGGTGTCTCAATTATGAATCGCTTCAATGCCATGATGCACTGTGGCACTGCTGAACCACTACAACCTGTACACACCTGTGCCCACACAAACACACACATGTACACATTTATGTATTTATGACACAGACACACAGACACACACACTCACACACACACACACACACACACACACACACACACACACACACACACACACACACACACACACACACTCTCATGCATACACACACACACACACACACACATACATACAGTACATGTACACACTCATACATACACACAGACACAGACACAGACACACAGAAACAGACAGACAGACACACACACACACACAGAAAAACACACAGAGAAAAACACACAGAGGCACAGCTTTATAACTAGTGATACATGACTGCGGAAGGCCACGCTGTTTTATGTTTCTCAATGACAATAAATAATTAAAGCACATGAATCATTAACCCGGGCGGTATATGACCACTGCTATAAACTGAACAGATGCGATCGCATGAGAACATTTCACATGGTCACACATGCTACAATGCCCGTAATCCCCCCCCCCCCCCACTCTCAAATTCAACCCACAACCCCCCTGGGAGTTGTTTGGGGTAAAGAGGCTCCAGGTTTCACAACTGAAAAACTGTCCGGTGTCTGACAACATCAAGCTTGTACTTTACGACACTGACAACGTGATCAGTCACAGCTGATGCCAACAAGAAATGAGGAGATCTGTGCTTTCTCAAATTTACAGTAAGGTCGCGTAAAAACATCATTAGCAAACATGGTTTATTGCAGACGCTCTCACCTTACATTTCAGCGTAAAAGAAGAAGATTCTGCTATTTCAAATAATATGCCTGAAGGTATAACTGTGATCGTAAATGCCAACAGAATATACTGATCAGAAAAATGTAATGCAGTTAGCAAAAACGCAATAAAGACACTCGCTGTGTGATGCTTTCATACTGCAAAACAGCTACAGTATGGTAAGCTCCTGGCAAGCTTCTGAACAAATGATTAATAAATCAACTGAGTAATTAATTAATAAATGAATGCAGAATGACATATACATCCCCCACCTCCACTGTCCAAATAATGTGTTTGCCAAGTGGGGCAAGCCCCACACAGCATTAGGCATTCTCTTTGCATGGCTCCAAACGTGCCATATTCACACATGTGACAGCTGCATCAATGAGCCCCATCTATCTGCTATACTGTAACCCCGTGGACCCGCAGGAGTGCACACTGTCAAACATTGTGTATGTGTGTGGGTATATTTCCATTACTGTTTGGATCTGTAATTCTTCCACTGTGTTGAGATCATATAATAAAAGCATTAAAATGCATGTGTGTTTGTATGTGTGTGTTTATTTGCGTGCCTTTGTGGGTAAGCGTGCCCGTGTGCATATGTGTGTGCCAGCGTGTGTGTGTGTGTGTGTGTCGGGAGTGTAAGTCAGCATGTGTATGTGTCGCAGGGTAGGAATGTCGTGCATACATGCATCAAAAAAGTCTGTTGTATATGTGTGTCAGTATGACAGTGTCACGTCAGACAAGTGTGACAAGGGTTTGACACAGTGGCCCTGGACTCAGGTGGGATTATAAAAAAGCACAGATGTGTGGAGGAGGAGGAGGGGGAGGAGGAGGAGGAAGAGGAGGAGGAGGAGGGAAAGGGGTCCCTTCATCTCCGACAGCGTGTTCACTTTTTCTTTAGCCCT
Organism: Coilia nasus; assembly: GCA_027475355.1. Lineage (NCBI taxonomy): Eukaryota > Metazoa > Chordata > Actinopteri > Clupeiformes > Engraulidae > Coilia > Coilia nasus. The sequence goes on from CM050208.1 coordinate 19,431,490, forward strand.
TTGTCACATAAGCAGCGAATCCGCTCATGAGGAAAAACATTCAAACACTCAAAACAAATAAATAAATAAAATAAAATAAAAAATAGAGACAAAGACAGGCTCCTGTACTTTGCCAAAAATAGGAGGAGGGTGTAAAACTGTCACCTCCCGCAGACGGAGGCCCTCTGACAAAACAGAACTCGGAGCATTTGATCAGTCAAAAGCATATTCCCATGACTACCATTTTCGGGGGGAATCCACCAGAAAGTAGTTTTCAGGTTTGAAGTATACAGTCTGTGGTTTAAAGTATACAGTCTATGGTGTGAAGTATACAGTCTGTGGTTTGAAGTATACAGTCTATGGGTTGAAGTCTACCACATACAATGCAATTATTTGTGGAGGCGTAGAAGTGACAGACTTGAGACCCCTGGGTGTGCCCAGCACACATGCTCACTTTAACACCCAGCACTCCTGAGGGGACCAGCGAAGGCTTACAGGCTGGAGGACCGGTGCACACACACACACACACACACACACACACACACACACACACACACACACACACACACACACACACACACACACACACACACACACTCCCCAGTCCTCATCGACTCACACAAAAACATACAGTACACAATGAGACACACACACATTATGACTTACAGGCTCACAGACACAAAAACACAATGACTTTCACATACACACCCATCTAACCAGGCAAAAAATGAGACAGAGAGAGAGACAGTGAGAGAGAGAGAGATGGAGGTAAAAAACAGAAAGCGTCAGAAAGTAAGACAGGGAGGGAGAGAAAGTGATAGAATAAGACAGATATACAGAAGAAAAGAGAGTGAGAGAGAGACAGAAATAGAAAAAGAGAAAGTGGAAAAGAAAGAGAGAGAGAGTGTCTGGCAGCAGTCAGTGAGACAACACCGGACTGTGTCGCACAGACTCCCTCCAGGGCCCCGAACAAATTAGACCGGCTGTGCAGCCGACGCCCCAGGCCCACCTCCACTCCTCACAGCGCACAACCAGCCCAGCCAAACTCACACTAGTCCACATATTTCATATCGATGTATGTAAAAGTGTGTGTGAGTGTTTGTGTGGGTGTGTTTGCGTGTGCGTGTTTAAATGTGTATGTGTGTGTGTTTGTGTGTGTGTCTGCGTTTTTGAGTGTGTGTGTGTGTGTGTGTGTTTGTGCGTGTTTGTGTGTGTGTGTGTGTGTGTGTGTGTGTTTGTGTGTGTCTGCGTGTGTGTGTTTGTGTGTGTGTGTGCGTGTTTCAGTATTTGTGTGTGTGTGTGTGTGTGTGTGTGTTTGTGTGTGCTTGTTTCAGTATTTGTGTGTGTGTGCGCGTTTCAGTATTTGTGTGCGTTTGTGTGTGTGCCTGTTTCAGTATTTGTGTGTGTGTGTGTGTGTGCGTGTGTGTGTGCGTGTGTGTGTGTGTGTTTGTGTGTGTGTGTGTGTGTGTGTGTGTTTGTGTACAGCCCCAGGCCCCAGGCTACACACTAGTGCACATATTTCCCCCTCTCCTCCCTCCTCCTTAACACATGGCGGTGTGGCTGTGGGCCTCCGGTCGCCGGTATAGGGTAACAGTTTCGAATGTGCCACTCGAGGAGCGCCGCGCATTAAATGTTGACAGTGGACTGAGAGGCGCTGTGTGTCGGGTTACGCCGGTGAGAGGCAGAGGGGGAGACGAGGTTCCCAGGCTGCTGTGCAAGTGTTCAGGGCCTGAGGGGGGCTTCACAGCGCAGCAGTGGTGGTGGTGGTGGCGGTGGTGGTGGTGGTGGAGGAGGCTCCGTATGCTGCAGCATCGGTCTGGTGTAGTCAGTCTGACATACTGGAGACATACGCTCAGCTCAGACATTCATTCATTAATCATCTACTCGGTGACTGAATTGAGGGCCACTCCTTACACAGCATCAACTTACCTTATTTTGGTTGTCTGGCTTAGGCTATGTCACCAGGTCCTGTCAGTGATGACGACAGTGTGTTTACCTCTTAGCTGGCTGGCACAACAACATTCAAGGTTAATAGATTTTTAAACCCTTGGCTATGTTTAAACTTCTTTTTTCGGGCTTTGAAATCCCTCACTAGGTCAATAAAAGTTTTACTCTTGGCACACAGAGAGCCTTAGCAGTGTGTAGTGAAGGACAGCAAGTTAAGCCGACGGAGCTTCAGAGCAAAGAAGGAAACTTTCAACAGTTCTGCACTGGCCCCGACACTTCCATTTTTCCTTCTATATTCTGCTCATTACGTTATCCATATTCATCCGACCATGCATTATTTACACATCCAAAGCCCAGTGGAATTCATGGGAAGAGGAAGACTTCACTCTTTTAGGAGACTGGGTTGTTTGGAGAAATACTTCTCCTCACCCTTGACAGACACTTCCGGGATGACTATGCATTATTGAAAGCATGAAAATCCTTCAGTGCTCCAAACGTGCTTTATATTCTATAACTTAAAAGAAACGGCTCAACAAACCAACAGCTTTAGGCTCCACTTCATCTAGCTAAAGGTAGCACCACGTGGACTCTCACAGCAAAGAACTGGCGTGCCACAGGTGAGCTCTGCAGCCTTTCTCTCTCTCTCTCTCTCTCTCTCTCTCTCTTTCTCTCTCTCTCTTTTTTTGAGAGGCTGGCAAGTAATCACACATGCTCCTCATTCTCCAAAGCATGCTGCCATATAGCACGGCTGCCCACAAAGCCCTGGTCGCCATTACCATTCAGAACATGGCCACCGGCTGGAGCAACGCCCCCGGCTGTGCTCTCTGATACAGGTGCCTGAAAGGATGACAGAACAGCCAGTGGAGGGGCATGAAGGGTTTATTTGGATGGTCCTTGACCCACAACCTCTGGAGGGAAAAAAGACAGACAGCGCCGATGAATTGGAGGGAGGAGAAAGCTGCATGAAAGGACTACGGGTTAAAGAGCAGCCCTTGCGGGGCTAAACCAGATTTGGCATTAACATGCTGCTGTTTTTTTATGTGGTGGCATTGATGCGAGGGAAGACCGGCGCGAAAGCTATTTGTATGTGCTATACATGCGCAGAGGGTGCTCCGAGGTGCATACGTGTTGCCCATAACAGAGCAGGTATATATGGGGGAATGGGCTAGGTTTAGAAAGGCTAAGGTTTTTTTATCATGCCACAAAGAAAGAGGCCAAGTGTGACAGCTGCGTGACTGCAAACATCCCCGAGGCATGTACACCGACCGACATGATCTCCCTTCAGACGTCCAATGTGCTGCTCCCATTTGATCTCGATGACACTGGAAGAGCTTAGCGTTTGTGTAATTTCTACCTGACTCCCATGTGATGGGAGCAGGGCAGGTAGGTGTATTTTTGCACCTTTACAGCAACACTAAAGCACTTTTCCTCATCGGTCACCCTACAGGTTGGAAGCGAAATTGTCTTTCTTATGTCTCATTCGAAATAGACAAGTGACCCCCATCTGCAAACTTACATAGTGCAATTACAGCCATGGAGGGCCGCAAAGGGAATTCAGAAGTGCCGTTCACCCTGTTACGAGTTATTGAACCACTGAAACGATTTTGGAAACATTATTTTTAGGTTCAAAAAAATGACTTAGTGTTGCTTTAAAGGTGGAGTTCAGCATGGAAGTTTGACCTTGTTTGTGTGACTGTCGGTGTCCTTGTGGTCTTAAGGGATGCCATTTTACCTCCGATGTCTGTCTGACTGTGCAGCGTCACAGTCGGGAACACAGCACACCGAGGAGGAAGGAGCACCATCCTTTCAGAGAGATGTCACACCCTGAGGCCACCGCCTGTCACCCTTTGATGACTTCAGCAAATGAACAGAGAGGCAATTATACAATGCCTAGTAGGAGCTTTGCATAAATTGCTCTGCCCCTCCCTGTAGCTCTTTGTTTCTGCTATGTCTTATTTCCTATTCACTTATAACAAAAATCTCATTCAGTTCATCACAAACGAACACGCGCACACAAATTCGCTGCATTACTTCAGCTTAGGAAAAACCCTGTGTCTGCTTCCATTTTTTAACTGTAGCCCTCTTCCACCACATCTCTGAGGCGAATCAGTCACCGTAGCACAAAAACTGCTGGGGTTTGGAATTGGGTAAGTAAAGAGGACAACAGCCTCCTTGAAGAGGCATCTTGAGACCGGCGAGAGAGGGCATGGAGGTGCCCTGCCGACAGCGGGGGACAGAGAAACAAACGTGACGCTGAACTAGGCACGCGCAATTGATTTCACACCCCTGTGCCCGCTGTTTCTGCAGGCTGCTGGCTGCTGGCTGCTGCACGGCCCCTGTCAATACGCTCAATAAAGTCCAGATTGTAAAAGAGAGTTTTTGTTTCTCCCGAGCTGCGAAAACAGATCTATAGGACAATCTAGTGCAGAGGGCGAAGAGGGCTCTTGAGAACCCCTAGCCGGCCTCAGCCAAGCCGCCCGCACTGAGAGTTATGCTGACATCAGCAGCGCTGTGATAGGCTCGTGAACTATCCGTGTCCTGCGTAAGGCCTTTTTAGACAATGTCATTTGGAGCTGGGGAGACAGAGTGCTTAAACAATGGGGGCCCATCCCATTCTCCGCACGCGGTGGCGGTCGCAACGACATTATTGCTATCGACGAGCGAAGTGCAGCCTCGGCCCCGGGGTGCGCTTGTAAAAACTGCCAACGCCACAAGGTCTTCCACGGCAGGAGACGACCCGGCGCGAAATGAATGGCAAAACCTCCTTGTAGTGATTGCAAGCCTTAACAAGGATCAAGGAGTGTGGCAATGTGTGTGCGTGTGTATGTGTGTATGCTTGTGTGTGTGTGTGTGTGTGTGTGTGTACGTGTACGTGTGTGTGTGTATGTGTAGATGTGTGTGTGTGTGTATGTGTATGTGCATGCGTACGTGTGTGTGTGTGTGTATATGTGTGAATGTGCAACGTGTGTGTGTGTGTGTGTGTGTACATGTATGTGCAAGCGTACATGTGTGTGTGTGTATGTGCACGCATACCTGTGTGTGTGTGTGTGTGTGTGTGGGCTTATAAGGAATTATAACACGTCGTCTGCAGCGTGTCAGGGTCTGGCTAGGGCTAGGGCCTCTAAGATGAGATGCTCGACAATTCAGTTTGTATTCATTCTCTGCTGCGGCCACAGAGAGGAATAATAAAACCTGAGACGCCTGTCATTCAGACGACTCCGCAGATTGGCTTCAACAGCAGGTGCATTTCTCCTGACCTTCGGGGCGAAACAATTTTCCAAGCCTGTTCTGCAGCTCGCCGGGCAGAATTGACTCATAAAAGTTATACGGTCATGAAAGTGATTCTATAAAAGTTTGACACATACATTTGTTTCTGAAACTATGCCCTTATGGCTGGACCAGGACAGTCAAAACAGGCAGCATCAGCATGGAGATAGACATATATACAGCCATGGCTATTGTCTTATTGTGTTCGCTGTATGACGGGATTCAGGAGCCATGATATTCTCTCATCGTTCTCAGATGTGCTTTCTGAGACTAAGCCGCACACAGACCAAATGAGGTGGGATGGCACCATCGGCGTGGAAGCAATTTGCTCTCATCTCCAGCCGTGTAGCATGGGGCTCTCCACCAGGTCCGTTTGTGTTGTATAATTCGTGTGCCCTTCATCATGCAGTCCTGAGCTGTACAGATGTGTGCATATTACATGCACACACATACTGTATGCATACACGCACACACACAAACACAGTCTCTCTTGCTTTCCTTCTTTTACCAATACAGAAAAACAGAGAGAAAAAAGAGAGAGAAAGAATTAGAGAGAAAGAGACAGAGAGAGAGAAAAAGAGAGAGAGAAAGAGAGAGGTGTGCACACTCACTTCCCAACATTTGCTGGCACAGTCTTGTTTGGCTCACTCTGCATTACAAGCTGGGAAAAAGTCATCTCTGAGCCACAGGATAAGCTTCAAATCTTTAACTCCACAAAAACACGGCGAGACAGGAGTGCTGCTAGGTTCACGCTAATAAGGCCACCCATGGATCAGACTCTATTTGGTGTGCGCAGGTTAGTCAAGGATTAGCGGGATGCCCCAGGGGCCGGAAACCTTATTTTCAGCTCCTCCGATAAGAAAAGGAAATAATACCGAGCCGATAACTGACATCGAATTCTGGCTTCGGAATCTGCTACACGCTGGTTTCTCTGTTGTCCTCGTGAAGACATTAGGATAGATGTGGCATTTTAAAAAAACACCAGCACAATAATCACGATGTGATCTCGGAAACGGAATTTTGTTATATTAACTTCATCGAATTTCACTTAACATATGCGACACTATCTATACTGTATAAAATGAACACAGGCTTTTTTTTCACAGACGAGGAGTTGCTCGCTCCATTGTCTATTTAAAAGGAATGGAAAAAGACGGCGAAGCACAGTGTTGTTTAACTCCGAGGTCAGACAGCAAAAGGGGTCAAATAACTTGCCTCTTTTATATGCTAATTGCGAGTAAGAGCGTCAGTGAAAATGATACAGACCATTTTCACCACCTTCCCTTCTGTGCCTTGTTTTTGTAGAGCACAGCAGCTGCTGTTGACCCAGCAGCAGGAGGCAGACAATAGGAACTATAAATAGTCTTTATCTACAAACTGAGCAAAATATTTCAGGTATAATAATTCAAAAAGAGAGCACAATATGCCTGGTCTGTTTTTTTTAGTCTGTGGTTCAAATCTATGTAGAAATGTATATTATATTTCCACTGTGCCATGTGCCATTACTGCCTAACAATCACAATACTGGGGAAATCATTCTTATGTTTACGTGCAAAAGGGTAGGTTAAACCAGAATGTTAACACTCCTGAAGGAGACTTGAAAAATGCCTCTCACTCATGTTTACATGTCTCGCATTCCCATGCACATGGTCGTGTTCATATTACACACTTGATCAACACACACTTGATGGGTTTTGGAAAGCCCTCCTAGTGCTCTTCAGAGGCCTGGACAGATGCAGGCAGCCAGATTTCCCATCAGCCTATGCAAACGCCCTGGAGACCTAGTCTCTTTATTTGCAACTTTCGACAGGAAACACGAAAACAAATAAAGTGAGAACAGCATGCCGCACCTGTCCCCTTCCCAAATGGTCCCCGGGGACAACCATTGATTTTCCAGTTATTAAGAAACACAAAATTATTGGATGTCGGATGATTGAGTGCTGGGAGTCTGAAAGTATTTCTTTTTGGAGGGGGGTGATGTCACTGTAGAGTAGCCTGTTGGTTTGATTTTCTGGTGTCTTGTCTGCAACAGTGTAGGAGGAGGGGAGACTAAAGCCCCCTCACAATAACACAGCGAGCAAAAGACGATTTCTAACATGCACACAGACAGGCCATATTCGAGGTCATTCTTCATGGATTAAAGTCATATTTGTCAAGGAGAACAGTCACAGATTTCAAACCATAAAACTGTAAATGTCACAATAAAACTACTTGTAAACACTTTTTCATGAAAAACATTAATCAAAAACTCCAAGTACAATATATTGTATAGCATGCTTCAGTGTTACAGAACTTGCTGGTTGTAGGTCATCTGCTAGTCACATGATCTTCCAAACAGCATCTCTTTTTGATTACCCTTTTCATTGACCTCTTAAAGGGGCTATCAACAATGCAGGCAAAATTTGTGTTTGTTTATATTCATGTTTAATTTTTTTAGCAGATGCTTTTTAAACCAAGGACCAAAGGACCAAATAAAACATGCAAGACAGATAGCCCACCCCTCGCTATAGTGCTCCCTGAGAAACGTCTGTGTAACCGTTTTGTTTTTGTTTTGCTTTTTTTACAGGGGATGAAGAGCAAGGATCATGAGATCATGAGGACCATGAGGAGATATTAGCCGTGTAATATTATAAAATGTGTTATGTGTTTACAAAACATGTAAAACCACTAATAATACCTTTAAGACCAGACAGAGCCTTTCCGTTACAAACATCCTTTGTCTGGCGGTATGGCCAGCGGGCATGAGCGAAGCATATTGTTAATCAAGCGTCTGTGTGGGGAGTCTGCAGGAGAGAGGCACCTGCAGGGAATCTATCAGAGCCCTTCGCCTGCCAAGGACAAACCAATGCGGCCCATATGTCCCTCTGTCTGGGGTGAGGAGTACAGCGTCCGACGCCTGCGCCGTACTGTAATATCCGGCCATTGCTCCGCCTGCGCAGGTCAGCGCAGGTCGCACTCTCCCACCCGTTCGCCTTCTTCTCGCCTTTCGGGGGGGCGGTCGGTAGGCTCGGTCCAGAGAGAGCACGGTGGCAACACAACGTTAATCCGCGGGAGATAAATTAAAGGCCCTGGGAGTGGCCTTCCACTGATGGTTTCCAGCTCATAGCACACGGCAAGATGAAACCAAAAGGGAGCAATATTCACAAATCAGCCAATGGTTATGAGCGGAGGAGCAACGCCATCACTCTGCCGGGTCCAGCGAGGGGGTGGCTTGCCAGGGGTGGGGGTGGGTGGGGGAAGACACGACAGCGACTGCAAGATGCTCTCAGGCATCCATCCATAACTGCATGGGGAGGTGAGAAAGGGCTCTGGTGAGGCGCCGCTGCGCTTACTGTAAACACATACTTCAAACACGCCTTGCCTCGAGGCCATGTCAGCGCTGCCTGGGCCCCGTCCTCACGTCTTTCAAACCTGCCACTGCAGATGACACTTGCGCCGTGTGAGAAGTGTGCAGCAGACATCACGTCAGATATTAAAGGCTGGACGTGGTGTTCATGGTGTTTGTGTGGTATGTGAATTTAAAATGTTATTCATCCAGAATGGCTTCTACAGCAGTCTGACAGTATTGGCTGTGGACAAATGTAAAAGGAGAACAACCACCAAGACATGTAGGCTTGTCTGAAAGGCTTTAATCCCATTCTGAGTACAGTGATCCCCTGCTACAGTATATCATGCTTTACCTTTCGCAGTCCCTCTATATCACATATTTATTCCATTAATAAATGCATGCTGTGTCATGCTAAAGAAAAGTTCGTCAGAACAATATTATAATTTAGGATATATATACTATACATATATATATATAGGATATATATATATACATATACAGTATATATATTATAATATATATATATACTGTAACATATACATATTGATAAAAATGCAGTAATAATTCAATAATATATACAGTAAATGAAAACAGTGTGCAGGAGGGGTATTTTAAGGCTAAACTATGAAATAAAATGTTTTCTATATGGTCTGGCTATATCATGGATTTTCACCTATTGCGGGGGGTTCTGGAACCTAATTACCGTGATAGATTACTGTATACTATGCATGTGGCCTCATGGAGTAAACCCAGATTGCAGGAGGGAGTGATGGGGGACCTTGGCCTGGCCTCATGAACTAAAAGTCCTGCAATATGTTAATGATTTTAACATATTTTGGCCATACCCTGTTTATTGTTTATCCATGGTTTCATACAGTGTGCATATTGTTATACAGTATTGATGAGCTTTCATAAGATTCAGAGTCTGATAGCTTAATGATCTTGTTTGTAATGTCTCCCTTGCTTCAGTGCAACATTATTGCTTCCATTTGTGATAGATCAAAAGATTTTGTTACACTGCTATAAACAATGATTTCATCTTTATGATCATTCAGGCAAATGAGCTACAGTAAACTTATTAAAAGAGATTTAAAATGAATCCCTGTTCTAAAAACGGGATAATCAGAGGGCTTTGTTTTTTTTTTTGTTTTTTTTTTTACCAAAAAACAATCTGTCAACACAGTTCTTGGACAGTCGCACTATATAGTAATTTACTACCATATAGTAATATAGTAATTTACTCCACTGAGATTTAAAAATATATCCAATGTCACTCACCCAGCTGTGAGTGAATATAGCAAAATGTGTAAATTAGCTGGTTGTTATACTGGAGTGTATACATTAAAGTACTGTTAGAGCTTGATATACACCAGGTAAACAGCTTAAATTTCTACCATTGTGCCATGTGTCACTGTGTCTCCTCATTCCCACTTTAGTACCCTGCCATCTCTTCCGTCCTGTGCCCAACAGAGATCATCAGGTTATGCAGACATCAGGTTATGTGAATAAAGAGGGTTACATTATCTGAAGGTGTCTACATAACAGTGACATTAACATATGATGTCAGATGACATGACACATATCATGAACATTAATGACACATCACTCATGTTTATCACTGATGCCATTAAGTGTGCCATTCAGTTTTTGTAATGTTAAGTTGCAAACATCGCAAAAACCAAATGACATTCAATAACAATCCAATCCTCGGTCTACACTGTGCTCTGCATCTCTGTTTAGTCCTTCTGTTAGTAAACATTTAATTTGCTTTAGAGATATGCCGCTCATTCCTTTTTTTCAGTCATACACAATCAAACAAAGCGGCCATGAAACTATTCACACAAAGGGGTGGGGGTGGGTGGGTGACTAGTTTGTCAGTAGCTGCAGAAGCATGGTGTCCTGATTAAGGACATTTCCATTTCAGACAAACCCAGAAACCTTTGGTCACTTGACAGGTGCCCTAACCCCTGCCTGATAACTCGCCATCTCTGAGAGGAAGGCGGCACAAAGATATACAGTTCTGAAAGAAGAAAAAAAAGTTGCAATACAAAATCCAGCAAACATGTCATTCTATTCTATTCATTCTAATAAAAACATCAACAGCCCCAAGAAATGTCTGCCCCTCATTTCAGTGTTTTCCACAGGGGATCGTGATGGTGAAGCTGGTGTGATTTCGAAGACCAGAGTCAAAACAACTGTTGTTTTAGAGACCTTGACTTCCAGAGAACACTTTCAATTACCTTTAATGAGGTGAAGAGAAAAGTAAAGTGCTTAGTGCTAACACTTTCTAATGAATACATTCAACATAATCAGATTCACTGGTGAGTCTTAACTATGTTGATGTGCTTGTCTTTTAAAGGTATACAGTGGTCCCTCGCTATAACGCGTTTTTTTCTTTCGCGGCCTCGCTGTTTCGCGTTTTATTTTTTGTGTTTTTTTTTTTTTTTTTTTACAGAGCATTGTGTTCTGTGCCCTGATTGGCTAAGGACCTTTAGAACATTGTCATTCAATCTCCTCTGTGCCATGTCTCCTGTACAGTACAGAATGCGCTCAGCTTGTAAAATTTACATAAGTCTTCCATCGCTAGCCGTGTGACTCTGAACTGCTGTACTTTGTCTGTCTCTAAAGTTTGAACTTTGAGAGTAGAAGACAGAGAAATGTGAGAAAATGTCAATGCCTGTCTGAGAAAAGTGTATAAAGTGTGTAGTGAGTGTTTTTACAGCCATAAAACATCTATAATAATTGTAAAAAATAAAGCTGACTACTTCGCGGATTTCGCCTATCGCGGGTTATTTTTAGAACGTAACCCCCGCGAATAACGAGGGACCACTGTATTGTGCTTTGATCCAAAACACTAAAACCCCTCATGCACAGTACAGACACTCCCGTGTGTTCATTCTAGGATTTCTATACTACATGCTTCACAATACAGAGTTTTTAATGATATGGGTATGAAATGGTGTATTATTTTGCATTATTTCATACATAATGCAGGGTGACACTGAAAGGGAAAATGTATGACTTGTTTTTGATTACACAGGCCTAGGTTCATTGTTTATTATTTACCACAACTGCCTTTCAACCAGGAGAAATTGGATTTTCCCCTAGCCTCAGAGCATTAATTTTCTCGTGGTTCTTCCAAAGGATTGAGCTGACAATACTGTTCTGCGCCTGCTAATAGTAGCCATTATAAGAGGAAATAAAGATTCTGTCTCATGTTTTGCAGTGGAGAGAGATAAGATGAAATGGGAATTACAGGGTGCATTCTATTATTATAATCACGCGCCTGTCCTCTAAACATGGATATGTATGCCTCAGACAGTAGCTATTTGATTGCAGGTCTAAGCCAAGGAGAGTAAGTGATCCTAAACATGGCAATTGCTTTAAACAGCAGCAATAATCCATAGTGCAACACTGGCACACAGCAGATTTAAGGTAAAAGGGGAGGTGGGTGGGTGAGTCTGATACCCCACTATGGTCTCCTTCAAAATCTTATTCCAAGATGTTGTGTGACATGCTCTTAAGGACACACCTCTGACTTAATAACACACCGTCTAAGCCCCCCCACCCCTGCACACAGTGTCAATGGTTGTAGATTTGTAAAGCCTGAGGTTATAGTATCTGTGTAGCCTGGTAAATCAGCCCCTTCTTCTACACTTCGATTTGTACAGAGGGTCTGGCTGTGCTGCATTAAGAATCCTGCATCCTGGAGGTGTACTGCTCAAGTTTAAAATGATTGGATCTGCCCAATCACTAACGTCTGGTCGCAAAATATACAATTAGCCTGCCTATACACTACAATTCAAATGTAGCACACAGAAATCCATGTCATCACTCACAAACACTCCCTCTGTTCGCGGACTGGTCCTGTAAAGACCGGAGTCAACGATGTTATAATAAAAGCCAACCCAGAGTAGCACTGTAGGGAGAAAATAACAGAGCGGAAGTACGTAGGTAAGGTTATAGCCAGGCTAGTGTCTGTGGCCATGGCATTATAAGGCCTAAGGTAACACTGTGTCTATGGTCATGGCATTGTAAAGCCTGAGGTAACAGTGTCTTTAATCCCTCATTGCGGGGCTCACCTCATGGCTGCCATGCCATTCGCTGTCCTGCGGAAGATTTAGTGCTGTTCATTTCGCCAGCTAATTGAAGAGCGCGGGTTCACAGAGGTCAGCCACACTCTGGGAAGGACGTAACAGGGGGTGTCCACTAAATATAGCAAATGGTTCATACAGGCTGAGACCTGTCAACATTGAAATATAGAGCGAGCAGTGCTGCCTTGAGAGCATGGGGTGTGGAGAAAGTGGCTCCATGACATGTGTTGTATGAGCTATAGCCAAACAACACACTGCATTGCACAGCCGCAGACTGCATAGCATTCTTTAAAGACGATCTGGGTTCGGTGTACAGTGTCCGTTTCTACTTACAATTAGATGATTTTGCTGTTCTGTGCTTTTCATGTTTTAATTCAGTCTTAATTTAATATTTTAATTTCTACTATGTTTGTTGTTTGACCCTTCAAGGACATCCTGTTTTAAGGCGATTAGCATTTCACTCCAGAGCCATTTTTACAGAGCTGCTCATATTACAAAAGTCAGTTGACAGCTTTAGGCTTAAAACGATGCAATGATAGCTTGGGCCTCTATTTCTCTGATCTCTGATTAGCAGTTTGTGTACAGCTGGATGTGAGACCATTTCTCCATTCCATCTCTCTACTGTTGCCCTTGTCCTTATCATCGGTGTGAAGTACAGCTGGATGCCTCTCGACGTCGGCTGCCACAAGGATGTGAAGAACGAGGCCACGCCCGCTTAATCATGTATGAGACTCTCTGAACAAAGAGGAGGGGTTGGAGGGCGACAGGCAAAGTTGCCTTTCCTATAGGCGCTGCCATAATTGGCACTAATGGCTTTCTATTTAAGCCTGGCGAAATGCACCACTCTGGACTCCAGAGCACGTATCGGCGAACGGCAGACACGGTCATCACTCAGTCAGTGCCTCCCTTGACTTTATCATCGGCTGCGACCCCGACATCTATCTCATTAGACCCAATTCAGTAATCATGTAGAGCACTTTCCCATAGCCATATGGCCCACACCACTGAGCAGAAACAATGCCTCGTTAAGCCAGTCCCTGTTCGTTAGGTGGGCTCCTCGTTAAGCCGGCCCCTGTTCGTTAGGTGGGCTCTGGCGAAGAGGAGTTTCTGAGGTTAAATCAGATTTAGGGGCACAAGACATTCACGCTGTATTTAGGTTACTGACAAAACGTTAACACACATGCCTGATGTGAACTGAGAAGCTACCTACACAGCTATGTTCACAGTTAGAACTGTGAGCCTATTTAAAAGATTAGAATGACAGATGCTGGCAGATAACATGTTTACCAAGACTGATACATATACTGTAGACAAACAGGTGGACATGGAAACAGATAGACAGATAAGTAGCGGGGTAGAATAAGTACATGAGTACAACTTCCTGGAGTACCGACAGTAGAGTAAGCAGAATTATAAAAAAAAAAATCAAAAATGGGTTGCTTGCTTGGGTTGCTTTCAACACTGGAGATATGGGAGTCAACAGTTACATAAATCACCGGCTATATAAAGTTTACTGAAAAGACCAAAAGCAGTAGCCTGCGAAAGGTAGCACAGAAAAACTATTTCAGGTTTTCTTTTCTACACGGAGCGAAGAGGAAAAATCGATGGGCTGAACTTGGGCACGTTGCCAAGTCCCTGAGAGGGAAAAAAGGAAGCGGCAGTAGGATTCTTCCACTGTAGAAGCCAGGCACTGCTTCCTTACATCACACACACACACACACACACACACACACGCACGCACGCACACACACACATACACATACACACACATACACATGCACATGCACACACACACATACTGCACACACACACACACACACACAGACACACAGACACACACACACACACGCACACAGATACACACACACACAGACACACAGACACACACACACACACGCACACAGATACACACACACAAATATATCCTTAGACACTTTTGCACACACACACACACACACACACACACACACACACACATACACACAAACACACTCACACACACACAAACACACACACACGTACTCGCACACACACACACACACACACACACACACACACACACACACACACACGCACGCACACATACACACACACACACACACACACACAGATTGCAGAGGAGCAGCAGGGTGAGGAGCAGGCGCTCCACCCCACAAACACAGCGGAGTGTGCAGGGAAGCAGCCAGGCGGAAGTGGATGAAAGAAACAATAACAGCCTCGGTGAGGAAGGAGCATCCCTGTCATCTGCCAGCTGCTTTTTTATATAATTACCGTGGCAGGTTTGCACACCAATTACAGAGCATTTTGCCAGTTGTGATTGTTTTCTGGGTTTTCAACATTTTCAACAGTTTCGTAAACTGTCTCCCTTCTCAACCAACCCATTTTTTAGAAATCCTGAAACTACAGTAGAGAGCTGAGACAGTGCTGATCACTACCCTGCATCACATGGAAGGAAAAAGACTAATATGGAATACAACGATTATGGGAAATTCAAGAAAGATTATAGGTCCAAATTAAGTTTTATTGCATGCAAGTGGTTTAGTTACGTTTACAAGAAAAGCTACATTTCTAAATTAGACTCGTGGCCGTGTATTTAAAAGGCTATCAGTGTCTCCTGTTTTGCAACACATCATCAACTGAAGCATAGCACGTTCAGATCACAGCAACGGTAACAGATGACAAAATGCTAACGGCATGTTAGCGCTCTGTTAGCCATGGGCATCAATAACTGAGGCCAGCCCTTTCTGTGTAATTGTGTTTGAGGGGTCACGGAAGGGTCGAGGGGGTCATTCCTCAGTCACTGTCTGACAAATGGGCCAGAACTCTCTGGGCAGCCCGGCGCTGGCCCTGTCCAATCCCAGGCACCATTGCCCCCGCCAATCACGGCTCTGTAATGGACAACCTACACGGATCCATCGCCCACAGATGACCGAGCGCCTACGGTTCTGCCTTGGTGGGCATTTATTATTCCTAACCCCCCATGACGACCCCCCCACACCTCCACTCTGAACAGTGAACACCTCTTTGTGCACCTAACACCACGACAGTCGAGTCAGTGGCAGGAAATGCATGAATCTGTTGACTGGAGCTGACCAGACTCTTCAGTGCCGTGCCCCTCCAGTATGACAGTGTGGATGTATCATAATAGAGATCACGCCACAGAGTGTCAGCAGGGATCACTTTTAGAGTTCCCAAGGCCCATCAAACACTTTCTCCTTAACGACATGATGATGTTTGGAATGGTTGGGAAAAGAGGAAGAGACGACGCCATAAAATATTACGTCCCCCCAGCCGAACCGCAATCAGGGTTGTAGCAATGCACGGGGCTGTCTGATGGAAATGAATTACTGGAAGGCACAGGGCTAATTCATTACACACAGCGTACTCTTGTAAGGGATTTGCACACGAAATGAAAGTGGCACTGTTTTCACCTTGTGGAACGGCGTGTGTGCGCCCAAATCAATACTGGCATAGTGAAAAAAAGGGCTTCTCAGAAAGGAACTGATTGCGCTTCTTTGCATGATGGATTTGGGTGCTTGCATAAGGAGGCTGAACCACTGCACTAAGACAGCTTTTCGTCCTCCTCTCTGGGTCTTATTAATTCACTGCTTATGAAATATGCCCCAGTTTCACCCGAGTGACTGACAAAAACAGGAAAAGTTTTAATTTAAATGGAAATAATCTTCAACTGGAGATGACCACATTTTTTGTTTTTAATCTTGGAAGATGGGTGAGAAATTGAAACATATAGGGAGCATAGACTGGTCCAGAGAGTCCTCAGTGAATGTTGAATGAGCTGACTAGGATAAATACGTAAAAAAAGTTATTCTGTATTTATGATTCTGCCTAAAACAGTGTCCCCTTTGATATGTCTGTCATCTTCAAGGCTTTTTTCCAGCCCAGAAATATTGGCACAAAAATATTTCTTCTGTTTGTCACTCAATTTCGCTTGTCAATTTTTCATTGTCAAGGAAGAAAAGTCTGTGGCACAGAAAAAAGAGCTGAGGGAGTGAGGGAGTGAGTGAGTGAATGAGGGAGGGAGTGAGTGAGGGAGTGAGGGAGTGAGTGAGTGAGGGAGTGAGTGAGTGAGTGAGGAAGTGAGTGAGTGAGGGAGTGAGTGAGGGAGTAAGGGAGTGAGTGAGTGAATGAGGGAGTGGCAAAGGCTTTGATGGATGGAACGTGAATGATTGAATGGGAGATATTGTTTCACATCCCACAGAGCAGCGTGTGGCGAAGCCATCGTATAAAAATAACCCAGCCAATTAAGGGAGTGCCTGCTCTGCTCATTGCCCGGCTGTCCAACGGCACATCATATATCCGAGAGAGAGAAAGAGAGATAGAGAAAGAAAGAGAGCAAGAGAAAGAGAGATAGAGAAAGAAGGAGAGAGAGAGGCAGAGAGAGACAGAGAGAGAGAGAGAGTGAGAGAGAAAGAAAGAAAGAAAGAAAGAAAGAAAGAAAGAGAGACAGAGAGAGACAGAGACAGAGAGAGAGAGAGAGAAAGAGAGAGGGTCAGGAATGAGAGAGAAAGAGAAAGAAAGAGGGTGGGAGACAGAGCGAGAGAAAGAGACAGAGAGAGAGAAAGAAAGAGAGAGAGAGGGTGGGGAATGAGAGAGAAAGAGAAAGAAAGAGGGTGAGGGACAGAGCAAGAGAAAGAGAGAGGGAGAGTGAGAGGAAGAGAGAAGGAAAGAGAGAGCGAGAGAAAATCCACTGTGGAGTCACAGTATTGTATAGCCAGTTTATATTTAGATGCGGCCATATATTCGCTCTGATAATATGATTCTGCAGAGTGAATTGGAATTTCTCACTGCCTTTTATAAAGATAAATTGTTCTGTCAATAGCCAATAGCTGGGTGGCATTACCACGGAGTCCCATCTATGACTAGTCCAATCTTGGTGGGGGCAAGAAGGGAAGGAAGAAAAAAATATATTTAATGTTTTCCAGAAAAATCTACGACCACCAGTGTATCCATTAGCCTTTTAACAGCCACTAAAAGCAGGATTTATATCCGTAAATTAGGCTGTGTATAACATGATTGTATCACGGATCGTAAACCTTAAGTCAATACAGGGTGGGGACACCGGGGATGGAGTGGAGGTGGCTCAACCTGAGTCTCCAGCATCCGCCCCCCCCCCAATAGGACCTGGGTCGGGAGCAGCTGTTCCAAGCAGAACTTTATCTTGGTCCTCTTCCATTTACGGCCACCGCGATGTCCCGACACAGCCATTTGCGCATTGGCCTATTCCTCATGATAGGCCCTGCCGTAATTGGCTATTTCACACTTATAAGGCTGGAGCTAGCAGAGGGTAAAGGCCAGGCAACCAGGCTGTCATTGCCTCACACAGCGCTCATCCATCAATTATTATCAGGCGCAGAGAAAGCCCACTACATCTCCGGGCGGCACTTTGTCAAGCCCCATCCCACTGACCGGGTGATCCATTAAAAATGTAAGACGTTTGAGCGCGACTCCAGTGCATGTCCAACAGCCACCGCTGCTGCACACTCCAGCCTGAGACAGAAGCACCACAAAACACTCTGTCTGGCCCTGACTGAAAAAGACTGTGGCTTTCCTCAGGCAACACCTGATGTCCTCAACCATATCCAGTCATGTAATGGGCCTGGATACCTTTCATTTAGACCCCTGCAGAGGGGCAACGTGTGTATGTGTACGTGTGTGTGTGTGTGTTTGTGTGTGTGTGTCACCTTGGCCACCCTTTGATGGAGGTTGCTCATTCAGTGAAGTTAGGGCTGGTGGTCTTAGCACCCCGGAGCATAGCATCAGTCTCAGCAACACCGCTAGGCCTTCGCTCAAACAACATGGACGACAGCCAATGACTTCAAAGGACAAACAGCAGTTGCTAGCGGCTAGGTAAGAGTGATACAGCCATAAAAGTGATATAGCCATAAGAGTGGCTACATAAGATGCTGTATGAAAAATACTGTCTGAGTCTTTCTCCATCGCGAGGCATTTGCAGGGGGGGGGGGGGGGGATAACAGGTTGCTTCTGGTGAGTTCATATTGCCCCTGATGATATGTTCTGAGTGTCGCCATTTATCACCTATGAAACAGGCCTAGGGCACACCAGACCAATCACACCACTGCCAGATGTTCGGCATCACACACACACACAAACACGCACACAAACACACTCACAAATACACACACTCACATTTTTTTATGCCACATGAACATAGGAACGCAGGAAGGATGAAAATAACTATATCTGATGGCCTGTCAGCTAGTGTAACCATTATCACAGTAGGATTTCACACCTGTAATACCCCACATAACACTACATCCCAAACACACAAGATAAAACCTGCAGCCCTGAGGACACATCCAAATAAGCAAGATGTCTTTAAGCTTGCCACCTGATGACTCCCTTCTCTCCTGTAGAAATCCAGCAGGTACTATCAGCAGCAGTGCACTGAGTGCTGTTAACGAAAGGAACCAGCACCAGTACATCAAGACTTCCTCTTTCACTTTGGTTAAATAATGTAAGCCAAAGGCTCCTAAGCCAATTAGTTAGCGACAGCAGAGAGAACTAGTGGCTGCTGTGAGCCCACCATCACAGATTGATGCTTGATAAGGGAAATCAAACTGTAATTAATCACAGGACTGGAGGAAATGCAACCCTTGATGGGCTAGTGTGATTATGCAGCTCATTGAGTAGCACTGTGCAGAAATATGGACACACACACACACACACACACACACACACACACACACACACACACACACACACACGGTATAATTTAACATCTCCTAATTGCTGTTTCATGAAAACCAAATGGCTTCTGGGAGGTGAAACACAGTAGGTGTCTGCAAAGATGGAGAATAATATCCGAGTAGTACTGGACGCACGGTCATTTGAGTTTCCATTTACCTTGATAAAAACGTGAACAATGTTTTCACTGCACAGTCCTTCTCCTTTTCTTGCCTTAAAGATTATTCCATGTTAAGGAAAAGTGCTGGGTAGACCATACTGAGCACTTCATATTTCCACAACTTAAAGAGAGTGATGAGGAGCAGCAGACTGTGCATAATAATCTTGCAGCTGAGCCGGAGAGCGGTGGTCTTAATTTACTACATTTTCACATGCATTTCAAATGTGGTAACATTAAGGCAATATGAAAATATTTCCTGGTAATTGACAGAATTTTCTACATCCTCTACCATGACTGATTTCACCGTAGTTCTGGTGGTACAACAATCACACGTTTTTAGGCAATTAACATATACATTGTAATTTAAGCAACCCAGAGGTGGTTTGGTAGCATGACGTGATATTTATCTTTTTATTAACACAATTTAGGTTTGCTACAGCGTAGAGGCATATCCTCAAGCATAAAAGGAGCTGGATAAATGGTTCTAACTTGCCATTGTGGTGACAAAATAAATTTCAATTACGGCCATGTGAAATTGGATTTCCCTGGTGCATTAGTGGTGGAGGGGGGGAGGATGTGGGGATTTGGGGTGGGTGGGAGGGTGGGAGGGTGGAAAGGGGGGTTGAGAATGGTCGGGGGCTTTGCGCCATCGCTCTCGATGCAGTCGTGGAGCTCACTCGTTACGCCGTGTTCTGACTCCACCCTTTCGCGAGAGCGCCTTATGAAATCAATAACTCACCCAGGACAGATATGTTTTTCCCGTTACCGGCCACAGGAAGATGGGATTAATACAGATGATTGCCAGCCCTGGACATTTTGGGGCAATTTTCCGTCCCCACCTGCTCACCTTTATGTTGATTGCGTCCAGAGAGGCAACGTTTGAAGGGGAGGGGGCGAGACCTTTGCGAGCTGCTATCGATCGATAAGCCAGAGCGGTTTGCTGTAAGGACTTTTTGTAGACTCAATAATTATGTGTGGACAGCCATTTGCGCCGTTAGCCTTTCAGTCCCACATGGGATTGTGTGTCCCGTTGCTGTTACATATTGTTTCAACACAGAAGTATTCCTCTGGCGACTTGGCAGCTTTAGAGTGTTATTACGCTGATGTAATTAAAAAAGCCCTCAGCTACACGCTGCAGTCAGTTTTGACTAGGCTGCTCAGCAGCATCCTCCTGGCGAAACACCCAGGGCACTGGAGCTGGAGATGAACCTGCTTTGTTTCCAGGGCACACGAGGGACTGCCAGTGACAAAGGGAGAGGGAGAGGCAGAGCTGGCATCTGTATGAGCTGAGCATATCCCAACCTCTCATTGACCGGTTCACTGGACTGTTAATTACGGCTAATTAACATGGAGTGGAGGAGGGTAGGGTAGTGTAGTGTAGGATAGAGTGGGGTAGAGTGGTGTGATGGTGGTGTGGTGTGGAATATATTTAGTTGTAGAGCGTGGTGCTAGACTTGAGCTGCTTTGCCTCCAACGTGCCCTGTGAAGTGTGACCCTCGCTGCCATCTCT
>CM050208.1:19455000-19522500 GCA_027475355.1 Coilia nasus
AGCTCTGGGGTGAGTTAACCAATCATGTTTTGCTCCAATATCCTGGAACATTAGCCAATAAGAGACATTACTGTATGTTATTAACATGTCTGTCTATGCTACATATAATAGAAACTAAGAGTCATCAAAAAATATCAAAGGTATTTTCTTTCCTCGCTACAGACCAAATATTTGTGCTAAAACTGTATTTTACTATACGCATGTGAAACTGTGGGGAATGTGAGAAGGACCGGTGGCAGACAGGTTGTCAAACAGACAAACAAAAATGTATCCCCAGACAAATAAATTTGTATTTTAGCAAAAGCATCTCATGTTAGGCCTGCTGCTGCTTAACTGGCCAATCCCGGCGCATCCACCTTGTTTGCGGTTGTTGACGCATCTAACACCTCTGACCCTTGTTGGCCTTGGCGTGAACCCTCTGACCTGCAAGTTCAGCATCCCTAAAGGGGGTGAAAGCTCCTCTCAATCTGTCCTCACAAGTGCTTGGCCATCTGCAAACCAGCGTTTCTCAACCACATATAGGCTAATTCAATCCTAATTCATTCACATCAATCATTGGCCTTACTATATTATTTCAAAACTGATTTCAAGCTATTCTTAAACGAACAAAAGCAGTAAATTTAGCTTTTTTCCCCTTCTCTTAGGCTGTCTGCCTTTAAATCAATAGTTGAAAAACCTGGCGTTTTGTCTGCATAAATCCTTCAGTTAACTTTCCTCCCCGACTCATTATCGTCTCCGGAGCTCAGTGTATTATTGCGCTGCCTCAGACAAGGCCTGGTAATAAAACAAATGAAAGTGGGGAACGTGCCACGTCTCCACGGCTGGCTTCCGCGCCTCGCCTGGCCTCGCCTTCCCTCACGCTGATAAAGGGCATGGGCGGCATAAATTTGCCCGTAAATGCAGCCCTGTCATGTCGAAGGTGAGGGATCACGTCACACGTCAGCCCCTGAGCAGATGCCGCTGGGACTCTAATGACAGTGACCGTGTCACCCCGGCCAGTCGAGTCCTCGCAAGAGCAACAGCAGGGGGTACTTTGGGGGGTGGACGTGGGGGTGGAAGGTAAAGGACATCCCCCTTTTTTATGCACCCTCTATGCCCCCTCCCTCCCTCCCTCTCTCATCCATCCCCGAACCCCTTCGCCCACGCGTCTCGATCCGCGAGGCCCCCTGTCTGACTGTGGGTGCCTTGGCGGATCCAAACGGGCCCTGGCAGCGATGGCCCGAACGATCGTTCAAGATAAATGCGGGGACGTGAAGGTCCGACAAAGGGAGACGGGGGGAGAGGAGGAGGAGGAGGAGGAGGAGGAGGAGGGGAGACAAAAGAGGGTGGGAGGCAGCGGTGCTTATTCAAAAGAAGAGGGTGTTAAAAAAGCCATTCGTCATGGAGCCCGGGCCAGGGAGGCGCAGGCCGCCCGCTCCGCTCCCCATGATGTATCACCACCGTCAGCCCACTCTCCATGTCTGCAAGGCCTCCGCTTCCCCTCGCCACAGACAGGCCCATCACACACACACACACACACACACACACACACACACACACACACACACACACACACACACACACACACACACACACATACACACACAGACACAGAGACATACACACACACACACACATACACACACAGGCACGCACACACACATACAAACACAGGCACGCACACACACACACACACACACACACACACACACATACTCATGCACACACACACACACTGCACAGACCTACCCACGAACACACACCTTCAACGGAAGGCTATTAGTAGTATTAACCAGGCGGAGTCACATTTATGCAAACAAGCAAGAAAGGGAGTGCTGGGACATTTGTTCAGCCTAATTTGTGTAATGCATGGTGACAAAAGGAAAGGGATCCGTACGACGCGCATTAATACGCCATCCATCATGGGCCTAACTATCTGCCCTGATCCAATGGGAATAATGCGAGATGCAGCCATGTTGTATACACATCTGGGTTTCATTAGCAGCGTGAGTGTATTTGTGTACGTGCGTGTGTGTGTGTGTATGTGTATGTGTGTGTGTGTGTGTGTGTGGTGTGTGCTGCCAGCACAATGTCGAAACCATACAGCAAAGAACCTTTCATGGCATCCGTTATCTCCTTAGAAATGTGTGTGTGTGTGTGTGTGGGTGTGTGTGTGGGTGGAAGGGGGTGGTGGGTGTGGGGGTGGGACTATACACTGAAAAGATTTTGCTGTGTTTGTGCTTATCAAAAGCAGGTCACGCCAAGCGAGATTTAAAGGCTACTGAAATTCATTAGCAGATTTCGGTGTTGTTTGGGATTAGCAATCCCTTTATGATGAAATGTAATTGAATAGACCGTGCATCTTTTATTTTCCTCACACTTGAAAATGTGATTTGCCGCGCTTCCTGTAGGTCTTGGCTGGCAGAACTAAGCTACAATTTAATTTCCAACAGCACTTGTTTGTCCTTATTAAAGGTTACAGCAACAGATACTGAATAAATCAAATACTAAAATAAGTGCAGCCGTAAACCATCCGGCTAGCGCTGTTAAAACAGCTAATGTGCCAACATTGCACAGTTCCTCCGGCTCACTTCTGGCCCAGACACGGCCCTGATCTGGCACTAGTCCCACCAGGAGTTTGTTCTTACCAGAGTGTCTTTATTTTTAAATGCCAGAGCAAATGAAATTGACTGCATGTGTCATGTAAGTATCATCCTCACGCCATCTCACACAACTATTTTTTTCACCTCTCGATTACAAAATCCATCACTGTGTTCACCGTATCACAAGTATTCTCTGGAAATAATTTAGGTGACATTAAACACGGCCTGGAAATCAATAGGATAGTGTTGATATATTGAGTCTATTAGGAGTGCATCGGATCTAGGGGGGTGAGAGGAACGGACCAAGGTTGTGTGACAAACGCTCATCTCGTCAGGCTGCATGGAATAAGGATGGGGAAGAACGCTGTCGCTCACCCCCCATATTTCACCGCATGCCTTGCCAACCATTTACCACAGTGGGGGCGGCAGGCGGGCGAGTGTGTGTGTGGGGCGGGGGGTAGCTTTGACAAAGAGTTGTCCTCACAAACGAAGGCCAATATTTGAGCATGGTGAGAGAGAGAGGAGAGATAGAGAAAGACAGACAGAGAGAGAGAGAGAGGGAGAGAGAGAGAGACAGCCAAAAGATAGATAGAGAGAGAGAGAGAGAAACAGACAGAGAGAGAGAGAGAGAGAGAGAGAGAGAGAGAGAGAGAGAGAGAGAGAGAGAGAGAGAGAGAGAGAGAGAGAAAGAGAGACAGTTAAAGTCACACAGAAAAGGAGAGAAAAAGCACACACCAACATGAGGAATGTGGGCCCCATTAGCATTGGCTAGGGTCACAGGATTGACCTCTGCTCATGTTCAACCTGATGCTTGCTTATTCCATTATGATATGAGATTGGGACACAGGAAATCAATACGAGCATCACCTGGGAACAACTTATTAGAGCTCTCGGCCATTCCTGTGAGACACCTTAAACAAGAACACCCTGCAGTTTATGATCAGACAACGAAACAAACAGATGCGTGGGTTGTTTGGATATCTGTGCCAGGAAGGACAAATTTCATGCCGAAAAATCCTGTCCAATTTGTGGCCTTACAGTTGATTAAGAGCGCAAACTCTCTCTCTCTCTCCCTTACAGACTTCCCTCTCTTCTCTCCCCTCTCCATCTTTTTCCCCCTTATTTTCTCACCGCCATCCTATTTAGGGCAGTAGGGCACCAGGTGTTCTAAATCATGCTTCCTAGATTAATGCACTCAGCGTAGCGGGGATGAAACACAGATCAGATAGGATGCCGTGAACAATGAAGAATGTGGAAATCTTCCTGCGTTTCCCCTTTTCGCTTCCCTGAGCTTTAATCTCAAGAAGAGTCCCCAGTGTCCTTCTGTGCCTTAAAGGTTCCTGAGGTGTCCTCCCACACTCTAAGGTTCATGTGACATCCTGCCCACACTATTCAGCTCCTGAGGTGAGGCATCCTCCCATAATATTTGCTTCCTCTGATATCCTCCTATGCTAAAATGTCCTCCCACAACATTTGGTTACTGAGATGTCCTTCCATACTGCAAGGTCTGGAGTATACTTACTGTGAATTTACCCATACCTCAGGTGCAATAGCTGCTAGTGTACTGTATGCGTGTCCTGTGTGTGTTTGGTGTGATGGTCGCACACACGAAACACCAGTGTAAGATGTAATATTTACCTGACTGCTAAGAGTGGACGTGTGCCCAGTGACAGGAGTTTACAGTAACAAGAGACCATCTTTGTTTATAATTCTGAATCTGATTTCTGTGGGGTGTTCCCAAGCAGAGACCTTCTAGTATCATGCCTAGTTCTAATTTCAGGGCAGTGTATTTATTCGCAATGCAGCTGGTTGCATAACAGAAAACGGCTGAAAAACAGACAGCAAGTATATTTCTGAGGTCTAAGGTTCCTGAGGTTACACTATTAGGTTCCTGCAGACCATCCCTGGTGTGCATCGTGGGAACACAAAAAGCCTTTCTCACAACTCAGTCTGTGAACTGGACTAAGCTGAAGCAATGTGTATAGCTGCTGTTTGGGTATTCTGCCATCGTACAACTAGATGTCCTGCTGTTGTAACAGCCCTATGCCTCCACTGGATTCCATGCAACATTTCAATCACAATCCCAAATAACGACAGGTTTAAAAAAAAAAAAAATCTTTTCCAAAGTCAATTCCAGGATAGTTATGATCGATGCGTAATTCATTCCGCGGCAGAAGGGGGACTTTGCTGAGAAGGGCCAAGCCGGCGGGTTATCTCTGGGGCTCAAGGCTGTGGCCATCCATTACGCCAGTGACCCGAGAGGCGCCTGATTGGCAGCTTGTGATGGTTAATGCGGCGATAAGGCCCTCGCGCCCCTTCCCAGTCACACAGCACGCCTGACCCTGCATTGTTTCTCCAATCATGCCTGGCACAGAATTGATCGGGAGATAAGAAAATTGACTTCTCCGTGGAGCGTTTTTCTCTCCCTCTTTCTCTCCCTCTCTCCTAGTCCGGCACTGGGGCTTGTGGAAAAGGCCAGGCAAAGCCACTTGTGTCTGAATTTATTGGTAAATGAATCAATAGGGCTTTCTTTGGCTTTAAATAAAGGTCTTCCACTTGTGCTCGGGAGGAGTATCTATGGCTTCCACCTGGGGCTTGCACGTCAGCAAGGTCGACACTGATATCTGAGAGCAGCTGGGAGTGGAGAGGCAGCCAGACCCGGAGCAAACCAGGGTCTTATGGGGAGAATAACTCACCTTTCCACAAAGCACACAGTAATGGCCGCCGACTATGTAAGCATCTGATTTACTCCATCCATATCTCAGCACACATAAACAACCCCTTCAAGCACACAGTGCAGTGTACATGGTCCCTTTCTACGTAAATTAGAAGTGATCAGCAAACTTTTCCCAAGCTGATGAGTAGGTCATGCAGACATGAAGAGGGAGCTACGAGCAGTAAGTTGCGTTTAAACATTATGTCATGGCCACCTCACTGTTTCTGATGCTATGTCTTATTTTTGTGTATTTGCATATTTCAATCAAACATCACAGTTTCAGAAAGTTCTAGCTTTACCACATGTTGATGCCCTTAAAATAGGTGAATTCTCTATCTTGTCTGATTCAAATCAATTGGTTTATTGGATGAATAAAAACAAAACAACAAAAAAATGGGGCAGGACTTTAAGTCTCTTTAGCCTTTTTCTACTTCTGATGTATAGTCATGCAAGAAAGACAGAGGTCATATCTATACAGCTAATGCAACCAGCAGTGAGAAATGGATGCTTTGAGTAAACTAAAAAACAACTGCCCTTCTCACGTTTGACAAACACCACCTACAGTATAACATGCAACCACAGCTGATTGCAAGTAGTAAAAAACTGCCTTGGTGCAGAAAAGCACAATCTATTCTACACTCTCCATGAGGCTACTCTGCTCAAACACCTCCTCTGATTAACTTCAATTAATGCCGCTGTGAGCCTCTTTCATGCAAATAGCTTGTCCCTGCTGCATGCTAATGTGGGGTGTTATCTCTCCCTGTGATAAGATTGTGTGCCAGTGAGGCAGGAGACCAGGGCCTCAAATGGGCTGTGACGTCTGCACGTCTGTCTTCAGCAGCGGGGAAATAAAGGCCCGGCATGCGATGCCATCAGTAATATATATGTCAGCGCTATTACTTCATTATACAGGAGCAGGAGGGAACAGAAGGCTCCGGAACAAAACAGAAAAAAAGAAACGACATCAAAAAGCACCACCGCATGGATTCTCCAGTGGGTCCTTGTGATGTTAAATTGTTCCTCAAATGTAGTGTAGAGCCGGCTCTGATTGCAGCTATCCTTTCTCCTCTTCATATTCAGTCTCCCTCCACGCTCTTGCCTCATCTATCTCTCTCACCCATTCGCTTCCTCTCCCGTCATTAGCACGAGCATCATAGACAAATGGGGTTTGTTTGGAAGTCTCTCCCCGCTTAGGTGCTCGCTGTGACACATTGGGTCTCTCTGCAGCTCTCGGGAGGGGCACCGCAACAGCATATGGAGCGAGGGGGTTAGCTGGAGTATGGCAGCCCCCCTGGTAGGGAGCGAGGACAGTAGCTGGGATATGGCAGCCCCCCTGGTAGGGAGCCAGGACGGTCAGGGATGGAAGGGCTGTCGGGGGCAGTGGGTGGTGGGTGTAGGGTAAGGGGGTGATGGTAGTGGGGGGGGGGGGGGGGGGGGGGTCATGGTGGCGGCATGCCAGTGCTGATGACACGTCCCCTGGGTGCCACGCTGGAGCGAGCGGCAGGGCAATCAGCACAAAGGCATCAAGTGGGAGAAAAGGCCAATCAAACAGAGGCAGCTCGGCGGGGCAGAGCCAGAGCCAGAGCCGGAGCCAGCGAAAGCCATCATCAGGATACATACACGTGGACGATTCCACCCTCGCTGCGCTTTAATGCAGAGCCGTCAAGGATGGAGGATGTCTGCTCTATGGCGCCTGGGGGAGGAACGAGTGGTGCGCTCTCCATGCCGGAGAGAGACCGTAATTCCTCTTCCGCTGGATAACTCACTTGAAAATGAGATGGTGTCACATTTGCTCTTGTGAGCCATTCACGTTTCTTAACCAGAGACATGCTACACTCAGTATAACAACACAGTTGCTGTGAAATTATGAGCCATGAAAACAGTGTTTAGACTTCCTGACTGAGCCAGCAAGTGAGATTTCCACCTGGCAACCCACCACCGCCTAATGAGCCACCACCCACATCCCTACAGCTAGCATCTCCAGCTGTGCTGTCAGCATGTACTGGAGAGCAGAACATCCAACCATGGCAACCCAAAAGCCTTAAGATTCCCAACCACCAACCATCAACCACCAACCACCAACCCCTTCCGCCCACGCTGTCTGCAGCCCGGCAGAGGAGTCTCCACCATGACAACCAAAAGCAATTAAACTCCTTCGTAATAACCCCAATCGTGCTCTCCACCCACTCACTCTATGTTCACTAACCTAACTGTCAGTCAGCATCTAACAGGGAAGCTGGGGAGCTGAGCCTCGCTAAAGCCAGGACTTTCCTCTTCCTATCTCGCCCTGACCCCAGGCAGTCACCAATCCCACCCACTGGGTTGAAAGAAAAATGTCAGAGGTGATATATGTATTTCAAAATAAGTTAGCTGAAAATCAACAGTGTGTTGTACAGAACTGGTTTTAAGCAGGCCAACAATATCAACCAGTGTTAGCATTTCTACTAAAAAAAAAAATCTTCCCTGACAACAACCCTCTGCAGTTCTCCGGTTTTTTGATGAAGTACTGCATTTGTTGCATAATGTATTATGTTTACCATCCTGTATAAAGACATGAACAGCATCACACTTCACAACAAGACATAACAACAGCAAAAGGTCCTCCCCTCCTTAAGAGTCTTAGTGATCATGTCATTAAAAAATACAATGTTGCCAAAAGTCTTGCTATCAGTCATTATATATGACAAGACAGTCCTCAACTGTAATGTGGATGAAGGAAATATAAATGTATCTAAATACAAAAGCACAAAATATAAACTGCATCTCAATACAACGTCTAATTTTCATTAAATTGCATTGCATTGCATTCAACTAATCTTGACTTCAGCATTTGAATGTCCTGGTTTTTCATAACTAAAGTAATGCAAATCTCTGTGGACAAAGGTTTGGTTGTCACATAATCAATCTTTTTTTTTGTCAAACAGATGGTCACTGCTCTACAGGTCTTCAGGGACGCCCTTTAATGGATTATAGTTTGATGTCCAAAATCGCAGCATGTGACATAGTTGTGGTATGTCCTTCAAGCTACAGTCCAGATGAACTAAACTGACCCCTGGGGTTGATCAAGGTTATGACCCCATGCGTGGTTGCTGTAAGGGTCAAAGGTGGGGTGAGGTGATGAAGTGCCTGTGAAAGTCAGGTGACAGTGAATGAAAGCGCAAAAACTGATTTGACCTTTTAAGACAAGTGTCACTGGCTTTGAATATATAAACCAAACCTAACCTGTTTTCCCTGGCTGTAAAAACACACATCGAAAAGAAGACTATAAACACATTTTGCGTTGACATTAAATAATTCTGTAGTAACGAGGCAGACATGAGAAGTCTAATTTCTAACTTTAATGGGGTTGCACAAGAGATGTGGTTATTCAAACTTGATATTAACTAGCTCTTCAGGTCTTCAGGGCTTCACTGATACTTATTTGAAAATAATTTACTTGTTTTCTAACCCACCGTCTGACCCATAATCTGACCCATCATCACCATGCTATTTGATAAGAGGAATCCCACTTTTAATTTGATGTAATTTATGCATAGAAACCTACAGAGAAATGTCTTGCCAAAAATAATCAAATTTCTTAACACAAATATAAATTACATAATCTTAAACTCAAGGAACCTTCAAAGTTCAAAAACAGCCTTTTGTTCTTTTATTTAATTAGACACAGTGTAACATCTTAATTTTGTAACTACATTTTTTTCTATTAAAGCGCAGCAAATGAGCAGAAATAGTCATGACATGCTGGAAGAAAGATGGTCTCTTATCTAATAAATCCAACTAGCCCACATCCATGTCAGGCTACCTTTATATCAGAAGCCGCATCCATAAACATAAGACCACAGCAATGACATTTCCATTTGGGGGGCGGGGGTGGGTTGTTATTTCCCCAAGGACAAACATCATAACAATGGAGGTGTGAGTAGCCTGCCTTAGCAAGTGTCAATTACGCTAACTGGCTGGAGGTAGCACAGCCAAGGATGCCGTAATGATGGCAGAATGTGGCTTCGCAGGTCTTAGGTCAAGCACCCCGCAACTGATGAGGGAGCTAACCGAAGGACATTTAGGGATAATGTGACAATTGCACTGCATTCCAGAAGACCATGATTAAATTAAATAGCATTTTCTTGGAGGAGCAGGAACGCATGAGGCCAATGTCTATCTGTGGCCTAACAGCTCTGTGGAGGAAGAATAGGAGGAGGAGGAGGAAGAAGAGGGAGAAGAAGAGGATGAGGTCAGCATGCAGGGGAGAGCATGGAATGGGGGACGGTAGGCGGTCTGCTACGGCAGTTTCCATCGATTCCCGGCGACGGGGAGAAGCAATGGGCTCCATCAGTGGCACTGAGGGGCGAACAAAAGGCTTTTTCACCGGCAGCGCTGGGGCCGGAGATAAATGTTTGACTGAAGGCTGTTCTCTGGACCGGCATGCCTTAACGATCCGCAGCCTTGACACCCGCCATATCTCTCCCGCTGCGGTGCCGAGCGACACGCACGGCGCTCCGAGTCATCCGTCTGAACACAGACAGGCGGCAGGACAGCACTTTCTCCTTCACATGTCCATCTAACGCCTTGAGGTCTGTCCAACCACATCAAATTTTCCATCCACCCTCGCCTTTACATTTCTTTTTTTTCCTCATGAGGAGCAGAAGTATAATGTTCAGAGCTGCCTGATACTGTGACAAAAAGTGAGCACACAGGAGCATTTACCAAGGGACCCTACAGAGTCTTTTTGTTTCCATCAGTCTTTTTTTTTTTTTTAAAAACAGCCTCTTTTAGGTGGTGCTTTTGATGTGTTTTGCTGTCTGATGTTTCCCAAAATGGCCTCTTATGTTTTCCAAATAGCAGGCAGAGTGAGGCGAGATGGAGCCCTCCGAACCCAAGGTGTTTTGATAGGCGCTATCCTGCAACATTAGCCTGTTAGAGCACCCGCACCCCCCCCCCCCCTCCCGAGGACCCTCTCATAGCTCACTGTTCGGTGTGATTCATAAAGGGAGAAAGCCTCCATTATAAACCCATCACAAACATTAGAAACATCCATTAACACAGCACATCGAGAGATTGCTCAAAGAAATTCAAGGAAATAAACAGCGGAAGGGTACAGCGTTTTTTTTTTTTAACACACCTTTGTCCACATCAGCCTTATTACTGCTTTTCTTTCTTTCTCGACTGCTGTGCATATATTATCGCCAACCACTGAGTGCTGAGGCAATCCAATGCAAGCCATTAAAAGTAAATCCGTCTCAATTAGGCTGTGCATTAACAACATCCCCAGCGAGGTGTTTTTTTGTAGCTTTCGCCCCCTCCCTCCACACTAGCATGAGGAAATTCCTGGCACTGTGAGAGAAACATCTATTCCTTTTCTACAGATGGCTAATGTGGGCACTGCCACCAATAGTGCCATTTGAAGGTGTGGGCAGATCGAACAAAAGTCTTTGCTTTTGCAGCCGACAGCTGGCAACTCAAAAATGACACATGAATGAGCTCTAGTAGGTCGCTGGCACCGCTATCTATCTGACTCGGATGAGCAGTGACGATCAGGAAAAAGAAGAGGCACTGTGCTGAGTAATGCGCTGTACCTAAACTGGGTTGTGCTATGGAAGGTAGTGCGCAGACAACCGTTACAGCTCTCACACACTCATTAGTGCCCCACCATTCCTCTGGGTCAGAGCTCTGGGCCGACGCCAGACCTTCCGTCACCTAAAACCTACAGCGTCAGCACTAAACGTCCAGCCTCACAAATGGGCTTTCTTTTCCTTTCCTCTTTTTTGTCATGGGAGATGGCTCAGTTCAGCCCAAAATGAAACCTTACAGGCTCCTCAGAGCATGTGCAGTAGATCAAGGCAGGAGGGGGGAGTTTTATGCCCCCCCCCCCCACAACCAAACCCTTTTCCCAGCTGACCCTGTGGCCATTGATTTTGATCAGCTACTGTACTCCATTTGATGATGCTGGGGGCAGTCACCGTGACAACACCCCCTACCCCATCCTACCCCACCCCACCCCACCCCCACACACACAACACCCCATCAATGACAGAGCCATCTCTCATGCCAGTGTGCTGTCAGAAATAGAGAGAGGCTGACGTGCACATCCTAGGCTTTGATTGATGGTGTGTATTTTAACACACACCACCCCCCCCACCCCCACCAACCGTCCACCCCCTAACCCAAAGCCCAGCCCCCACCCCACCCCACCACACCCCACCCCCCCCTTTTTTATCAGCTCAGGCAGGGCAATCAAAACTGTGCGAGCAGTAATCAGCCGCAGACTCATAGATTCACTGGGGCCATATTGGACAGCACACTGTATATATCTATTATGTCAGATATGAAATTGTCTTGGTGGTGAGATAACTGTGTGTCATGGTATAGACAATGAGGGGAATAAAAAAGATGGCAGGCCTGCAAAACTGGAGGCTTTCCTCTCGGTTTACAGACAGCTTTTTGATTTATGTGAGTGCTCATTTAACCTTGATAGGAGAAGTGCACTGCCTTGAAGAAAAAAAACAACACACTCTCAGCGATTCTCTGTGATTTTTCATCCACAAGGCATTGGGTTTCAAAGACAATTTTTTACCCAAAACGGGTGAAGGTTATAAATTAAAAATGAGACTATGAATTAAACTCCTCAACTAATTGTTTTTTAATGGATTCTCTCATTTCAAAATAGTTTTCGGATGGATTATGTGCATTTTGAAAGTCATTTCCCTTCCGTTTCATAATGGTGTCTCTTAGTGTCTGTGCACACAAACAGTCCTAAAACGCGTCAAGTAAAGCGGTCCGGTTTGATGAGCCGTCTGCACTGCAACTCCGAGGGAGTCCCATGTGTGCAGTGGGTACTGGGTAGCATCCAAGAGACAGGAGCGCGCGGCCCTAAACAATGGCATTAGTGCACTCCGTGTGCAGACAAAAGGAGGGAGGATGCGCTCATTCCCTGGGATCTACAGTAGCCTGCTGAGCTGCAGGTGTTCCAGTCTTTGCCCGTGCCTACACCCAAACACCCTCAGCGACAGGAAGTCCTTCGGGAACAAATCACCCATCCAGCAGCATAGTCCAAAATATCATTTACCGCCACCCTATTCTTAACACAATAGCTTAAAATGTGTTTTATTTCACACGCTCTATGTAAAAGACTCTCACTTGGGGTTTTATGTCTTTTTTCACCAGGATGTAACATATTTTCCAAGCAGCTTTTACCAAACTTTTTATCCCAGTAGCTGAACAAATTTCCCTGAAAGGCTTGTTTGAAGCAAGACAGCTTGTGATAACATTCTTTTAGTGGAGGTTGTTTTTCTTGGTCTTGGTCTGGCTTACCCTGAACAGACACAGGAGTAAACTCACAGGCAGCGTTAGTCAGACATGGATCCCTGTCTGGAGGAAAGCTAACACCTGTTTGTCCCTTCAGGGAGGCAGAAAGAGCTCAGTGATTGAGAATTGTCAGATAAGGTATTAATGCACACACACAAACAAACACACACACAAACACACACCCACCCACACACACACATACATACACACACACACCCACACACACACATACATACACACAACATACCTCCCCACCCCTTGATAGACAGTATACTAAAAACAAGCACACGTACACAGACATAAACACAATAACACAGACATACTAGACACACACATACACACACACACACGAACACACACAAGAATACACAAACACACATCCTCACACACACAAACGCTCACACACACACACACACACACACACACGCACACACACACATGCATACACACACACACCTACACTTCCCCATCCCTAACCCAGCCGCACACTCACAGTAGCACACACAAAGAAACTGTGAGCCTTATGGGTGCCGACTGACACTGCGTTAAGAACATTAGGTATTATCAGGGGAGCCTGTTTCATCTCTTTTTGGGCAGACACAATAATATCTGAGTTTTGTTTTCTCGAGACGGTCCACTGTGTCTCCTGCCATCAAAAGCACAATACATCAAAGACAGCCAGGACAAAGACCAAATAGATACGGCAGAGATCTGTTTCATATTAACAGCACCCCTCCTACCCAGTGCAGCAGACCTGTTTGGTTTGTCCAATTATGCGCCGCACTGGCACAGCAGGAGAGCCAAAGAAAGGCAGACGATACTGCTTTCAATCAGAATATGCCACATCAGTCCGGTAAATTAATGCATAATTATGAAATTTGGCAGAGAAGGAAGCCAATATTTAGAGTAATTAGTCTCTTTATCGTACTCTGGATGCTAGTTACATTCCAGGACGCCTTTATTAATTACGGCAAGTAAGGCACACTCACTGATTCTGCCCGTTCTTACCAGCTATATATGTGCTCTTCTAGTTAGCTGCGGTTTCCATGAGAGGCACCTCTTTAGTGTTACCCTTACGGCCACAGCAAATGTCAACGCACTAAACTGCGCCTGAGGTCCATAACACGCATGTGTAAAACGCCCAATGAAATGTTCCCTTGCCCATGAAATCACTTCCTAATCACACATGCAATCAGGCTGATAAACACGGGTTTTATTTTCTCCAGCACGAGCTTAATTACCGTGCTCGAAATGAAATAATGGGGGTGGGCGGCCGTCGATGGAAAATGATGGATCAGCACATTGCGGCTCTATATGGGGCCCTATACAGGAAGGCAATGCGAAGCAGGGCCAGGCAAGGCAAAAGCAGGTCATTCTGTATGGATGGTAAAGTGAATTAACATTGGCTTACATTATTGCCTATTGATTTATTGGGTATTTTAGGGCGTGCTTTAATGTGTTTCTCTTAATAATTAATTAGGCAATATGTTGGAGAGCAGGTCAAAAGTCACTATTTTCACAGACACCCACAACACAAATGTACCAAAAAAAAACACACACACACACACACACACACACACACAAATGCACACACACAAGAAACTGTAACTATGTGTTAAATAAAAGCATGACCTCAATACTGAGATAACGGTTGCAGTTCTCACTAAAATATGAGTCCCCTCCCCCCTCTCCCACACACACCCACTGCCGGGAGCAGATGCTAATTTATGCTATTCTCTTGAACGCGGTGGTCTTTAAATGACTGTTAACCCACTGGCTCCAATCTCTCTGTGCAGGCTCAAGAAATAAAATTCAGACATGTGTGGGCATGAGAGTAAATCATGAAAGCCTATCAATAAATAATTAGCTTTAAATGTGCTCTAATGACCAAAGTTTTGCTGACGGTGCCTGACGGTGTTTATAGCTCTTGATGAGAGCCCAGGCATAGGAGGCTTTCTTCTTTACGACGTTGGCCATCATGTGATCATAAAGAGGCGCTTCAACAATACCAAAACCTTCCGGGTCTCATAACGACGTAGCTTCTTTCCGTGGAAGAGGACGCGCTCATATAACACTGCCATTCTGTTCACCTGTGTGACCATTTGTAAGATGCCACTAGCAAGGCCAAGTCTGAGGGCAGGATCATAAAATAACATGTTGTCTCCAGATCAGGGCTGGGTCTCAGAGCTGAGGAGAGGTGTTGAGTTGTGATCACAGGTGTCCTGTGGGCAGAGGCATCTGCTCTCTTCCTGAGAGCAGCGTGTAAGAAGAGACAGTTAGGGTCATGTCCTCTTCTTCACTTCACAAGCTCAGTGTAAGAAGCAGAATTGTACACTGCCCTACAAAGGCAAAGTGCAGTAAGTAGGCAAACACTGAAACTGAAAAAATGCCATCACTATTGTCATCCTGCCCAGTCGAAAATAGTGGTGATGCTTAAATGTGCTTTCTTAATAGGAAGAAGCAAGATATTTAGTCACAAGACAAAAGAGGTGTTATAAAGTCAATTTACAGTCAAAACTCAATTCTGACAAAATGTTTACTGTAGTTACTGCCTTTTGGCTTGGTGGGGCAGTACAGCCCTTTTAAAGGCAAAAGTAATGCTGGACATGACTTGGAACCAATGTCATTGTTGATAAAAAAAAAGGTTGTACAATGTCAGTTGTGTGGCGATGGTTTGGTTATAGCCAAAGTGACATAAAACTAATTAAAATGGTATGTGAGATGTGCCTTCAAAGACAGGTTTTAAATGAGATGCTTTCAATTAATATCAAAGAAAAAAATTGTGATGAAAATTGATATCGGACATTTGGAACTATAATAATTTTTTTCTGCCATATCTCCCAGGATTACTTTGTTACTGAACTCCTCTTGGGATGTATCAGAGTGAATTAGATAAATAAAGAAGAGTAAAATCTACCGTAGAAATCTGTTACAATCTGTATCCATAAGAGCCATCAACAAAAATCAATGACTTGATGACCTCAACATGTTTAATAGGCTAAAATCTTTACTAACTAAACCGGAAACAACACAAGGCTACTTAATACGTCATGAATTCCGAAACTGTGTCAGTGCTGTCATTTCTAGGAGAGGTGCAGACTGTTCCAGGAATGCAAGTGGTAGGTAGACAGTAAGGTAACCAATACATTCTCAGAGGTAGGCTACTGGGGTTTCTCACCAAATCATGTTGTGTTAATTATTCATGACGTGCTTACCCTCAAAGTCAAACAGCCTTTGTCACGGGAGCCATTAGAGAGACTCTGATGACTCTGCTTGTGTGGTCATCTCAGCATTGAGGGCTTGTAACACTACACCGTCTCGCACAGGTGCAGTCACAGCCACTGCCCTGCCGTATCTACCTGGGAACGCGGACCGGGGAGGCATCACATGGGAAAATGTCGGTGACACAGGTGAGAGGCGTCACGTTTTGGTGTAAATGAAGTTTGTTTGTCTGACGCCCTGAAATGAAAAGGGGTGCACATGCAGGCGTGACTGCCATGCGTGTAAGAGGAGTAAAAGACCCTCTGTGGTGTGCGTGTGTGTGTGTGTGGGGGGGGGGGGGGGTGGATTATGACACACACACACACACATGCCAGCTTGTGCTAGACAGCTACCTGTGGAGCTTGTCCCTGTCTCTCCATCACGTGCTGTGTCATTCGGCAGCTCTCGGATCTAAAGGTGGGGAGGGTGAGTACGATGGGGGTGGAGGGGTATGGGGGGGTTTCTGTGGGGATGGGCCCCGCTGCTGCCACCTCCCTGTCGCTACTGCCCCACTGTGTAAAGGCCTGTTGCCTTCTTCTCCAGGGCCAAGGCCCCGGCAAAGAGGGCTCTCTGTCAGGCATGAATTATTCAGTCTGCTGGCTGCTCCCAGGGCCCAGAGCTGCGCTGCTCTAAAACACTGTGCTTAAGCCGACGGCCTCCAGGGGCGACACAGACAGACAGACAGACAGACAGGCACACAGACAGAGACAGACAGGCAGACAGACAGGCAGGCAGACAGACAGGTAAGCAGACAGGCAGGCAGACAGACAGGCAGGCAAGCAGACAGACAGACAGGCAGACATACAGACAAACAGACAGAGACAGGTAGGCAAGTAGACAGGCAGGCAGGCAGACAGACAAACAGACAGACAAAGACAGACAGACAGAGACAGACAAACAGACAGACAGGCAGACAGACAAACAGACAGACAGAGACAGGCAGGCAGACAGAAAGACAGAGACGGGCAGGCAAACAGACAGACTGACAGGCAGGCAGACAGACATACAGACAGAAAGAGACAGAAAGGCAGACAGACAGACAGAGACAGGCAGGCAAACAGACAGACAGACAGACAGACAGGCAGGCAGACAGGCAGACAGGCAGACAGACAGTCAGAGACAGGCAGGCAAACAGACTGACTGACAGACAGACAGACAGACAGACAGACAGACAGGCAGGCAGACAGGCAGACAGACAGTCAGAGACAGGCAGGCAAACAGACTGACTGACAGACAGACAGACAGACAGACAGGCAGGCAGGCAGGCAGGCAGACAGACAGACTGACAGAGGCAGGCAGCACTATCACACTATCAAAGGACTACGGTACGGAACGAGTGGGAAAGTGTACAAAGATTAAGGGGGGGGGGGGTAGAAAGCTGGGGGAAGAAATAAATAAAGAAGGAAGAACGGATGGAAGGAATGAAAGGAGGGGTGGGTGAAAAAGAGTTTAAAAAGTACATGAAAAATAAGAGAAAATAAATGCAGAAAAGCTTCAGTGCTGATCAATGCAGCAATGCGGAGTGCTGACAACACGTCTGCCCCAATCAGCGACGAAGAGCATTCCGACCGTGAAAAGTAAAACGATTAGCTGCTCTCTCAATTATTGCCTAGAGAGGAATCTCATATAGATAGAGTAGGTTTAAAGAGATGAGAGATAATGATTCTTTTCACTTTGCATAATGCAAAGAGATTAAGTGGGTCAAAGTCCTGTGGAAACAGCAGAAATACTGTAACACATTCAAAATGGCTGCCTACAAACTCATTTAAATTATCTCCATCACACTGAATAACAGGCCCAAGTGTCAAATCTAAACATGACGTGAAACACTGCCATGTTTATGATGGGGACATCTCAATATACACTGATAACGGATTTGTTTATGTACATAGATAATGTGACTTTACTTTCACGGTTTTACAAAACATTAGCCTACATTTGGTACTGCACAAGTACATGGGAACATCACATGACATGCTTAACATGTACAGGAGGCCATCCATCACATCTGCAGATAAATCTCCTCTAATATCCCTCAGCTCTGCATCAATGGGTTAAGTCAAGGATAACACATCCGCCGGACACCCAGCACATACATCTTCAGACAACAACCCCAGACACACACACCTCAGTGGTATAGACACACACACACACACACACACACACACACATACACACACACACACACACACACACACACACACACACACACACACACACACACACACACACACACACACACACACACACACAGTCCTGTAGCATCCAGATCGGGCCAGCCTGTGCCTAAAGCCAAACACACATCTGACAATGGTTGAGACTGTGCTTCCTCATGGAGTAAACAGAATCATAAAAAACCTTTCAGATGCACCAATTATGCCCCAATCTGACACATTCTGCCCATAAAAACAACAGGAGGCTCTCATGCCCGCTCTGCCCATGATGAAGCACCACTTGTTTTGGGCGCCTATTTGTGGCACTTAGACACAAACCCCCAGAAGGGTGGCCATGTGGGGAGTGCACTAGGAGCCCTATCTATGGTGCCCCACTTGCCCCAGCCCCCAGGGGGGAACAAACGCACACACATACACACCCTCACACACACACACACAAACCCTGTTCCATTCACTTTCACACACACACACCCTCACACA
The DNA here is from genome assembly GCA_027475355.1 of Coilia nasus. Lineage (NCBI taxonomy): Eukaryota > Metazoa > Chordata > Actinopteri > Clupeiformes > Engraulidae > Coilia > Coilia nasus. The sequence goes on from CM050208.1 coordinate 19,473,516, forward strand.
CACACACACACACACACACACACACACACACACACACACACACACACACACACACAAACATACGCACTCACAAACCCTGCTCCATTCACTTTCACACACATACACAGATGCGATTTATAGTCAACCATCACAACTAATGCACCCAGCTCTCCATGTCTCCTCATGGGCTTGGATAGAGGAGATGTCTTTATTGCTGACATCGACATGAGACACTGGGATCGCTGTATTATTCATGAGATCACCTATTTGGCACCAACACTAAATAATGGGGATTGTGCGTTGGGAAAAGCATTTTGTACTGCTCCAAGGGAAGCAAGCCCTTGTATTAATAAATGGAAGAGACACTACAGTATGTTGGCTATGAAGGGAAACATTGACAGTCCAAAACAAAGATGAGGACCACCAAAAATGTTGACGGAATAGAGATAAACACTGACAAGAAGAGAGGAGGAGAGGAGGGAAAGAGATGGAGAGAGAGAGAGAGAGAGAGAGAGAGAGAGGGAGAAATGAAAAGAAACAGAGAATGAGAGGGTGAGAGAAAGAGATGAAGAAAAACAGAAAGAGAAAGAGAGAGAATGACAAAGATTACTGTATGTATTTTATAGAATATACTGTATAGATATAAAACTAGACATAGTTTTATCAGCAAAAAAATTGAGATAAACTCTTCAGCCTTGTTGGGACAGCGCTTTCCTGTTCGAAAGGAAGAAACAGTTAGTTGATTTGGCCATTGCTGAAGGACAGTATTGACAGCAGTGGATCAGGCAGACAACTGAACTCACAACCCTCTCAATCACAGCTCCACATCCTCCAGCTACTTACAAACACACCCTGTGTCAGTGCCCTGGGCAAAATGCCTCACCTTCATTGATCAGGCATCGATTCTCCTGGTGGGAGATCAGCTACTCATACCTTTGGCAAAGGACCAACCACACGGTCACAGTGTGGAGCATGCCTTGCTGCATGCCATCTGCTCTGAGGAAGACATGTTTAGTGCTACCAAGAATGCCCAGTGCTGTGTCTCTGTTGGAAACAGATCAGTCTGGGAAGCACACTACTGTACAAAGGTGACAAAGTGACAAAGCTGGTTTCTTTAACCCAGAGGTATTCATAAACACATAGGCAAATTACATAGGGTACTGGGGTATACGGTAGCCCCTGATGAAGAAGCAGTACACCCCAAAAATAGCCAGTTTGGGGGGGTACCGACATATTAATGTCATTAATGTAAAAGGCAGTACTCCCTGTAAAAGGTAGTACCCGCCACTTTATATAGGGGTAATTCACATTCTGGTCATAAATCTCATAGAAGAACAGCCCACTGAGATGTGTTTAGTGAAGGGAAGGAAGCCCTGGGCTTTCCTAACAGGTTTACAACTACCGCTGGGTAAACTAAACCAGGTTTATCACTTAACCACCTTTGTAGTATACCTCCTGTGAATGTTATTCAATTTGCTTTAGGCGTGACTGGACTGAGAACAGCAGAAACAGTAGAGGAGGAAACAGAAGAAACCAACTGGAACTTCTCTGTGATTAGTCTCAATTACAATATTTGCATAATGCACAACACACACACACAGACACGCACACAGACACAGACACAGACACAGCCACAAACACACACACACACACACACACACACACACACACACACACACACACACACACACACACACACACAGCCACAAATGCACACACACACACACACACACAGACACACACATACACACACACACAGACACACACACACACACACACAGACACACACACTCACACACACACACACACTCACACACACACACACACACACACACACACACACACACAGACAAAACAAATACACAGAGACGAGGCTCTTGGAATAGACAAATCAAGGGTCTCATCAGTAGTCTGTGACCGTCCCAATGCCAATGCCTCGGTTTCATTAGCTCCACTACAGAACAGTGCTCAACAGTCATTAGCAGAGATTCAGAAGACAATCGCATCTGAATTTGCCTTCCCAGCAATTATCCGCTCACCTCTCTGATCAACAAATAGCTACTCTGAATCAACAAACACAAACTTCGCCAAATGTAGGATGTTTCACAAACTTTTTCACTGAGACACATTTCTCTTGAGGGAAAAAACATGTTTTTTCAAACTCTTAACTACTGTTGTGCTACAAGTCTGAAAGCCTACATTAATTATTCAACAGCAGAGGCATGGTGGAAAAGGGAAAGAATATGAGGTTAAGATGAACAATGGTTCCGAGCAAAACTGTCTACTCTAGAAGAAGCAGTTATCATGACTAGACATTGGGGGGAGTACGGTTCACGTCCTTTCTTTAGCTAAATTAAAGATGGCGCACCATTCAAACCCTGCTGCAGAAGCATCTGGGATTACGGCATGGGTGAGTCAGCAGGCTGCTCATCAGAAGCGCTCAGTGACCCGTCAGGATGAGAGTGCACTCTCATCATCAGTGGCGCATTGTGATAGTATCATTGTGTGTGTGTGTGTGTCTGTGTGTGTGTGTGTGTGTGTGTGTGTGCCTGTGTGTGTGTGTGGTGGAATTGATGGGCCCTGGCTGGACAGGGACTTTTGGCATTATTAATATAATGGGATGGGGACAAAGTTCTATTCTGTAATGTTGTCCCTGTGTGTGTGTGTGTGTGTGTGTGTGTGTGTGTGTGTGTGTGTGTGTGTGTGTGTGTGTGTGTGTGTGTGTGTGTGCGTGTGTGTGTGTGTGTGTGTGCATGTGTGTGTGTGTGTGTGTGTGTGTGTGTGTGTGTGTGTGTGTGTGTGTGTGTGTGTGTGTGCGTGTGTGTGTGGTCTCGGCTATCAAACTTCTAATCTATGCAGTAGCTATTACAAATGGCCAGTAACTATTACCAACAGACAGAGATGATAAAAGAGGCCCCATTGGGCAGGCTTGGGTATCGGAGTGACGGCACTGGGCAGGCTGTATCGGACTGACGGCAGCTGGTGTGTGAAAACGTTGAGGCCTAATTACAGAGCGTGTGATCCACTCCCATGATACCGCAAATTAGCAGCCCAGGCCAACATGGCGGCGCTGTAATGAGCCATATTGGACAAAAAGGACAAAATTAGCCGGCTAAGGTACATTAATTAAGGTCATTCACCTTGGCTTGCCCTTTGCCAGCCGCACGAGCTTCTCTGTGCGCGCGTAATTTGTGTTCACCACACCTGCCCATTAATACTGAGCTGCCCATTGGCTGCACATACCCAGTCCTGTGTGAGCACGCACTAGTTGTGAAATTCACCAGCAGTGCGCACTGAACTGCCCCCATCCCCGCTACACACCGCACTGGGCTGGGTTCACCAGATTGATGGCTCCAGTGTTTCCCACCATAATTGACCTCAGGTATACCTGTTTGCCAGCTGCTTAAATGGTGTGCATATCAAGTGGGTGCATGTTGGAGAATAAACACGTGTCCTGACAAATAATTAACCTTCAGTTTAAAATGGTATATGTACTTAGAGGCAAAGTGCAGCAATCCACATCCCAATGATTTTCCCCACTCTGCCATTATCAGCATCCCCACCAGCGAATTGTGAGGCAATGGTAACCTTTCATGACATCCTTTTTAACACCAGTGTAAAAGGAGTTATATGTAGGATTACGACCAAAACTGGTACTACATTTAAATTCTAAATATTGTAAAGCATTGCTGTTCCTCCTTTAGAGGCGAACCACAAATCAAACATAAACAGGATTGTGGACTGTGAATTGAGGCTTAAATGTGAATATACTGGTGGTACTATTGTTGTCATTGAAATCAGTATTTAAATGAACCTGTCTCCTTAATATGTGGTGACATATCATGACCACTTAATGATTACTTGCTGTAAATTTCTTACATATAGCACTTTTAAAAAAGAGGAATACACACGTATGGCCAATAGCTAGGAGCGAGATGAAGAATCTCAGAATGCAGGTTTACTGCTCCACCTGCTGGTGAAACATACAAAATACAACAGTGCAAAAAGCATTCTGTCACAGTATAGGTCATACATGAATACCCAAGCTGCCCACTGTGATGTTAGCAGTCAATTGACTGAATTGAGTTTAATGCATGAAAAATGTACAAGTGAAAAATGAGTTTCTGGGCTTTCAGGGCATGTAAAAGTAGGAAACAGAAAAAGCCTTGCTTTTGTTGTGATTGACAGATTCTATCGAGGTTTACAGAGGTGTGGAGAAGCACAGCAGACAATATCACAGTTGCTATGAATTTAAAAAGCTGCAATGGGAATAGCTGTTGAGTTTTACATAAGAGTAGGCATAAATGATAAAACTTCCTGTGGATAGATTCATCATGTGGAATGTAATATGATTTATTTATCACATTCATCAATTATGCCAAGCATAGAACCACAATTATTAGGAACCTACATGTTCAGTGTTTGTTAAGAAAATGTTCTGAATTGTATAAATATTGTTTTTACTCCCTGTCTCCTACTTCTCTTTCTCTATCTCTCCATCTTTTCACTGCGGCCGGCACAGAATGTTCAGAATACCGACTCAAACCCAGCCTGGTACCAGATATGATCAGAGTAGCAGGTGGCCAAATGTGGTCAGCAGACCAGTGGGCATGAAGTTCTTGGCATATGGCCGCAGGCCCACACACATAATGATGGAGCGCATACCTACTTGTGGACCACCAATACATACCAAGATGTGTATCAGCACTCTGTGCTTCCGATGCCAATTAGAAAGAAACAAAGCACAAAAACACTGACACACACACACCACCCACAAAACACTGAGAGTGCATGTTTTCAGCCACTCACTCACGCAAAGTGATGGAATTGCATTTCTTCTGACTAAGGTAAAAGGCAAGATCATTGTAAGTTAGTTACAATCTGTCATCCATTCAGACGTGTCACTTGTAGAGCCGTTTTCTTCATTACATTTACCAGGCTGCTCGCTGTAGCCTCATATGCTTTCTGCTCTGCAGGCACAAAATTAAAGCAGGATTTCACTAAGCCTCCAACTACACACCACGCTTCCTTTCAGTGACAGGAGGAATAAAATAACAGAAGAGGGGATAAATTAAATTAGCCAACTTTATTTGGCTTTAGTCTGAAAAACAATACACAGGCTTGTCAGTTTTTTATTTCCTGAGGGAGCATTCAGGGCCTGGGCTGTCAGCCACAGTTTGTCACCAAGGAAGAGATCCCACTTAGTCTCGCCGTGGTGACGGTGACTTCAGACACATTCCACAGCCGGAGCTGCTGCTGTCATTGTTCCCCACTTATGGGATTAGTCTGTTCTCTGCACGGCAAACAATGGGGGCCATGCATATTCATCCAGCCCTAATTATGGCGGCCCGGATCTACATAATGAGCAGCTTAAAGAGTTTTTACTCTGCATATTCCTTTCACTTGAGAGAGAGAAAAAATATAAGACCTACGTACAAAAACAAAACTGTTCATGGTATGTATGTGTGTACTGTATGTATGTATGTATGTATGTATGTATGTATGTATGTATGTATGTATGTATGTGTGTATGTATGTATGTATGTATGTATGTATGTATGTATGTATGTATGTATGTATGTATGCAATCATGTTTTGTTTAATTTTATTGATTTAAAAAGATGTATCTGGTTTTGAAATCTCCTTTCAAGGCAATGTCAGAAACTGACATTGACAGTTTCGCAGGAGAGGAAGATCTAGTGATCCAGTGAAGAATGTAGGATTTCATGACATCACAGCAAACTGCCCATGAAACAATGGAAGAATGAAGTAAGGCTGTCATTACTCATTCTGAGTGTCTGGGGATCAAAGACCTGTGGGTTACACCACTGCTCTGCACAGTTCTGAATGAAAAGCTTGTTGTTTACCATGACATGGACAGAAGTGGAAAAAATGTTGAGACAGTTGAGACTCTGTTGTTTCTGAGACCGGGTACCACAGTGCAGAAACCATTTTTCTCTAATAAACTTTCACACATCTGGATGCATCCTTTTACCTGCCTGGGGACTGCAGATGGAAATTTGCCAAATCTGGTATGAAGCACCTTCTCTTCTTTGTGCGATTATTGTACTTCGTACGTGGTCACTCAACGATATAAAACAAATAAATTACAGTAAAACTAAACCTGCCTGTTGTGGCTACTGTGGTCTGTCAGCCCTAGGGAACACACACATCTTCACACGATTAGGATCTAATCCTGCGGTGGCATTCGGCAAATGGCCTGCTTGAGCAGCTGGATGACCGAGTGGAACTTACGAGGGAATGGGCATACGCGGGAACTACATCTGCAAAGTGTGTGGCTACACTACAGTCTGGACAGCGGTTCAACTCAGGACGACAGCACACAGTACACTCACTGTGTGTCCACTATGACTATGCCAAATGGTTCGAAAGAAGGGCCTCCAAAAAAAGCTCTTCACAGAACTTTTGCTGAACACCCTCAGAACAAGCGCCCACCATATGTATTTGCTTTCACGCGCAGCTGCGCTAAGACAATGCTCTTAATTACTTCTGCCAGCGGAGTTTTTGTAATCATCGGCGTTTGTTTGTTTGTTTGTTTGTTTGTTAGTTAGCAACATAACTCAAAAAGTTATGGATGGATTTTGATGACATTTTCCGGGTAGGTCAAAAATGGGCTAACTTAAAAGTGATTCGATTTTGGTGGTGATCTGAGCTGCCCTGGCAGAGGTCTGTGCTCTCTGAGTGCTTTTCTAGTTCAAGTTACTCTTTTAGCCATCGCTACAGTGTGAGGGGAACATGTGTTCTCACAGCCCTATATTCCCATAGACCTATGTTCCCACATGTGTATGTAAGTATCTGTATGTGATTGTATTAAATGAATATACAGTATGCATATTTGTACTTACCTGGTTTTGTTTGTCTGACTTAAGGAAATGAAAACAAGGGTTCATTCATTCATTCATTCATTCATTCATTCATTCATTCATTCATTCATTTGTTCATTCATTCATTTACTATAAAGTGTTTCCAAAAACATTTGTGGGGGGATAGGGCTTAAATTAAAGGGACACAAGACCTAATTTTGAAAATTTCCCAGAAATTTGGGAACATTGGGGCTAATTTTAAGAAAACTTAGAAATGTGGGAACATAGGGCTGGGGGCATAGGGGACACAGAGCTGACCCCCAGTGAGTGGGGGACATTAGCATTTGTGCTACATGCCAACACAGACAGCAGCACAACAAAGAGTATGTCTCCATGCATCATCAAATCAAATCATGGAGTCATCAAAAAGGCCACCCCTGGCTGTGGCACTGGTGCACAGAGGCCCAGGGTCAAACCACACATGCCAATCTCCTGATACACACTCCCATCCTACCTCCACACCATGCCACACCACATTGCACCACGCCACACCACACCACACAAACAGCTTCAGTAAGCATTCCATTAGAGTGACCCTGCCCCGAGGGCTCAGTTCGACCAGGGAGGCCTGGCCCAGTCAGTCCACATCTTCACCTAAGTAATGGGGCCAATTGTTTTGATCTGATACTCAAGAGATGGGATGAAATGCTCTGGCTGCCCTGGCTGAAGCAGTGTGTGTGTGTGTGTGTGTGTGTGTGTGTGTGTGTGTACTCATGTATGCATTTCTGCATGTGTGCGTGCCTGTGTGTGTGTTCATGGGTATGTTCCGGGAGTGTGTGTGTGTATGAGTGCACATCTATACATTTGTGTGTGAGTGTGCATGTTTGCATGTCTGTCTGTGTGTGGTTGTGCATATGTGTTGATGCCCCAGGCCATGTTCAAAGAGACAGACTGTTGACGTGAGAGGGTAGGGTAGGGGAGGGAAGTGAGTGTGACTCAGGCTTCCCGTTGTGACTGGCATGACTCCACTACAGCTGTGCTGATGAAGACCCATTCCATCACTGTGCCTGCTTCGTACTACAGTCCAGTTCCCTAAAACCCCCCACTCGAAGCTTAGCCGGCTGAGACTCCAGCAGGGAGCCTAATGACTAACACAACAGCTGTGAGAGCACAAAGGCACTGCAGTGAAAAGGTGCAGCACCTGAACCAAACGACATCAACAGCAACTGAACCAAACGACCACATTGACCTACTGCTTTCACAGCAATTTTACATCACAAACGCAACCTGGGAGGTTTAAAAAAAGAGTGTGTTTGTGCCCATTGCTGTGTGTGTGGGTGAGCATCATTCATTTGGGTTTTCTTTGCCTTTGTGTGTGTGTGTGTGTGTGTGTGCAAGTGTGTGCATGCGTGCGCATTTGTGTTGGTATGTGTGTGTGTGTGTGTGTGTGTGTGTGTGTGTGTGTGTGTGTGTGTGTGTGTGTGTGTGTGTGTGTGTGTGTGTGTGTTCTTGCATGTTGCGGGGGGTAGGGGTGGTAGAGTGTGCTGGTAACTGTCATTCAGAACATTTAGATGCACGGTTACGTCGAGCTACAGCCGGTGACTGGGGCGTGAGGTCCCAGCAAAGTTTGGCTTACAGTGTGACATGATGAATGTGCCCTGGGCAGGCTGTTCTACACCACCGCACCTGAGAACTCAGGGTGGTGAATCATCAGCGCCCCCCCCCATGAGAAACCTGAGAGTTGGGCCGCAAATCTGCTGCGTCACTCCAGCAAATCTGGGACGCACTAATGAGCCTTAGCCAGCTACTGTACTCACAGCACAATGTATCCACATATTTTTAAAAACATCCCAAGTAACTGACTCAGATGTTGGCTGGAACTTCATGGGTGAAATGGAGCAGTGGCCATGATTAAGGGATTCACTGAGGAGAACTTCATCCATGCGTGAAGTCACGACCGTACAATTACTTTTTAAGCACAAGTAGCAGTTTCCCCTTGAAGGTCCACTCTGTCCTGACAGGAGGACACCGCAAATAACAATGTGCAGACTGTACCAACCATCAAGCAACCCTCTCTGCCACTGTTAAGAGCCTCTCACAAAGGTTAAAATCATATCTCCCCTCACTCCTGGTCTTTTACGACCGCGGTGGCCCACTGAAAAAAAAAAGAAAACGTTCTGTCTTCCACTCTCTGCCTAAAATAACACACCCGAGCACTACCGTATTCTCAGAGGAACAGAAAACACTGAACTTACACTGTGGTTGCCAAGCCAAGCACCCCTGGGCCTGAGCCCCCTTGCAGAAATATGCTTTTCATGCCATCATAATAAGCGCTACTGCCTGGTCCAGAGCGTTAAAACCGTGCCTCAATTAAATGCTGAAATAATGTCTAAGTGGGTTTTGGGAGGTCTGGGCCACACTCCTTGCACAATGAAATAATAGCAAGAATCTAATCTGCATTTTGGAATTTCCTTGGGCGAATAACTTAATGATGTGTGCACACCTGCTTAGGGAGATGAAAAAACACAGTTATGTGAAAGTGAGAGGCGAAGCGCACATTCTTTCTATCGAACAGCACTACAATAGGTAGCAACAAGATGAGGATGCACGCATGAATGTACTGTAGGGTGACAACATGACACCAGATCCCTCGCTGTTCCAGTGTACAGTGATGTACAGTATGTAAGCTATCTCAGCGTGGTGTGTTAAAGCCTGTTTGAATGGAGTGTGCATTACGCTACGAACAACAGCGAAAGGAAATAACACTGGGTGGGCCCGCTCGCAAACAAATTGGGTGCTGATTTTTACGCCATGGTGCGTATCATGGACGAGGCCGCCCATCCACACCCTATATACATGCACCATTTGCGCCTGCTATTTTTGGCTCTGTGGTCGTGTGGGTGTGTACATGCACTTGTCACGCGCAGTAACAGACTCTCAGACAATAACACCATTCAGGGCTGTTTTGCTTACACAGGACATGTATAGCACATGCATATTGGGAAATATCACTTCCAGGTTATGCTATAGATACATGGACCATGATGTACTGTAAGCTCGTCCTCAATATGGCACTGATATTAATGATGAATGTGTTGTTCCCATAGTATGACTAGTATTCGAATAAAACAATAGTTAGAAAAAATAATCATTCTGTCACGAAATCCTAGGCATATGAAAAATCTTTCAACAACACACAATTGTATTGTGATGACAGCACGTCTCGTTCACACTGCTGATAAGAACCACATGCAGAGGTCAAGGACAAACATCGTACTGTTCAAGATTGAAGATTTTCCACAGATCACTTGCACTGCAAGATCTATGGCATCATCACAGAGTCACATGAAACTGGTGGGTCTAGGCTCCACTCTGATAACGGGCCTGGATGTGAGGGTTTCTCTCTCTCTCTCTCTCCCTCTCTGTCTCTGCCTCACAAGATTCAATGTGAAGGACAGACATTTCACAGTTGACAAGACTTTACCGAAAACAAGCCAGTTGTCTGATTTATCCGCAATCATCTTTTGTTTTGATAGCCATTCCCAGGAAGAAGAAAAAAAAATCATATCAGCCAACAAAGCGATGCTCATAAATCTCTCTTTTCCCTTGTCACAGTGTAATCTACTCCTGTCATCTTTTGTTTTCTAAGCCAAAACAAGGCAGCCACTGCGTGCCCCTGTGTCTGTAGATTGTATCAGATTGTGTGACATTATTGTGGCCGTGTTCTTCTTGTCCTGCTTCTCCACTCCCTCCCTTCCTCCGGGCTCTGGGAATCTCTGTAAGGAGAAGCCGATTCTTTTTGCAGACACTTTCAGGTGGAATTGATTTTTTGGTTTCCTGTTTTGTTTTTAAAGACCCTTTTCCAGTATTACTACACAGGCCCCATTCTGAAACCTTCACACCACATTCTTCATTTATGATTTCTTGTGAGAATCCAGCAAGAGTGCAGTGGAGTGCACAAGAAAAACCTGTAGTTATCTAAAGCAATGATGTTAACGTCTCTAATAAAACTGCGAAACAGAGAGGTCACAAAAGGAGACCTGGGCTTGGCTTAGGGGGAAGAAGTGTGACACTCTCACTCATATCAAGAATCATCCCTAATAGCTATCGTGCGTGCCACTGTAACTTGAATCTGACAATTGTTCAAAAATAGGTCCCCTAAAAATAGCATCAGGGCCATTTATCATAGGTAAACATAATCATATGACGAGGCATTTTATTTTGCCGCAATTTAGCACCGAGGTTTTCTGTAAAAAAATTGTTTTACTGGATGGACAGAGAAGACGAATAAACAGATATGCACAAATTGGTTCTCATAAAACAAACTTTGCAGGTTTATGACTGAACGAAAATTATTCATGTGATAAACAACTGTTACAGTATGCCTCGTCACACTTTACACTGCATGGCTCTGGTTACAGCGTACTACACACAGTGACAAGCTGAGTAATAGCACACCGATACTTTGTCATTACAAAGAATTATGGCTATGGTTGCTATTTGTGGTAACGGTATTGGATTACAGTAGGCATTATGTAAGAACAGAGGAGCAAAGTGCCATTACATCTTCTACATTACACCCTCATCCTGTGGTATTTTTGGCATTGTACTCTTTGGAAAAAGTGTCTGCCAAATATCATAAACAGGAACATCTTCACATATGCGTTTGTGTAATACAGACTACAATAATTTCCACCTCCATATACAGTATTGATATATGATTTTGAATTTGCTTCTATCTTTCCTCCCACTTTTTATTTGTAAGGTAGTCTTGTCATGAGCTCTTTGAGAAACTCACAAAGCCTGGCAAATAATCATATCTAAACATGTGCAGGGTTACAATGGCTGACATGGATTATCACTGTTTATTTAGCATCTCTTCCATCTTACCATCTGTCAGCACTTTTATCATTTGCTTCAAACAAAATCAGCATTGGCAAACATTGAAAATGCGAACCAATGTCAACACGACACTCATGAACAGCATATTTCTCAGAAAGCTGTAGGCATCAAATAGCTCTATTTAAATTCCACAAAGTAAAGTGGGAATGTGTTAGATAGTCAGCGGTAAACGGTGGATATTTCTGAAAACCATTTTCCCTCTTTCAAGAAAAATTCCCCTATTTTTATTGTGTCCAAACAAAACACAAAACCCGCCGAAACACAGCGAGAAAAACATTCAAGAAACAACTGAGGACGAAAAAGCAATCAGACACCATTTAGAAGGGTTATTCTAACCTGGGGATATCTGAAAATAGCAATCCACTGTTTCCTGCCATTTACAACCCAGAGCACGCTACTTCCATTAATCAAAACTGACTTTACAACACTATGCATGCTGGGGGCATTGAAAAATCTTTCCCCAAAGAACACAATCTACTGCCAGGCTTTCTGTCTCTGTCTCTCGCACTCTCACTCTCTCTCTCTTTCTCTCTCTCTCTCTCTCTCTCTTTCTATCTCTCTCTCTCTCTCTCTCTAACCCCCGCCAGCAGGCTGCAGTGGTCAGTCTCTTGTCATTTTGAATAGGATTTCTAGAATACAAGAGAACAAATGATCAGTGGTAATATAGATGATGTGATTGGCTACATCGATCTGCGCGTAGATCGAAAGCTCAATAAGCTTTACCTAGGATACAGGGCAGGAGAGCCCCTTTCCGTCTTTGTGATGAATGCAGTTATTGGATAAACAGTCATGGCTGTGACAGAGGCTGGCTTACCATACAGTAGTCTCTGCCTCAGAGAGACAGAGTGCTGTGCCGTGGAGTGTAACCTGAGGAACAGTAAGTAAAAGGTTCCTTCAATGTGGCGTCGAGAGGACTGTGACTGGCTGGTCACTTTAGCCTGGGGTGAGAACGGTGACTGATGAAAGTGACACATGACCTCACGGTCATGACATGTGCCCTCGCGGCTTAACAAAGGCCACTGGAAAGATCCAGTGTGGAAACAGAAGCAGCACAATGTGAAGAAAGTTTCGACCACAACCTAGAGTGTCAAAGGTCATTGTGTGGGACCAAAACACTCCTTCTGTCAACTTCTCTTTCTCACCATTTCAGATTGAGGTAAGGCTCTGTACGTGATTCCAAGCCTAAAATGATATGTAAACCAAGGCACATTTTTCCTCAAAGCTTTCTATTCGGTAAAATAATTCAGATGTAATGCAGAAAAGAAACACATTAAGTCGCATGAAATTTATTATCACGTCAATCCACAGTCAATTCACCTTTAAAAAGAAAACAATAGAAGTGATGATGAAAGACAGTGGCTCCCTCTCCAGGGAATGCTTTGGAAATGCCAAAAAACCCAGACGACCTATCTGGTTTCATGAATCCAGAGACAAAAAGGCTGTTGGCTGCCTAATGTCTGACTGGCTTTTCACTGCATCTCCCACACATTTCCCAGTAGAAACCCATATCGCTATGTGGAGAGGAGACAAGTCAATTTGAGAGGCTATAGGCTACAGTAGGACCCTGGGAGTGGGGAGCAGAGCATGATGGCCTGGCTCACCTGTTCAATCTCCTTATCAAAGGGTGCCCCGTGTGTGTGTGCGCCCGCGCGTGTGTGTGTATGTGTGTGTGTGTGTGCCTGCATGGACCTGACTCACCTCCAGTACTCTGTCGTGCAGCTGCAGGCCGTCTGCTCTGCCCGCAGGACCCTCTGCAGACACGTGGGACACGAAGATCCCAGATCCCTCTGAGTCAGTCTGCAGAAAAGCATTGCAGTGGCTTACACTGTTTTATGATTTTATTGTTCACACATTTATATTCTAAAAAAACACAACTGTTGATATCGAAGATGCACTGATGTTGATTTCACAGAAACGTCTGGCAAAATACAGTAGAGTTATAGAAATGTGGAAAGCTCATGGTGGCCATTTGTGAATCTGAAGTAGGCCCATGTCATTGTTGTTAAATTACAACGTTCGTTCTCATCCAAATGTACCAACACTGCGCAGGGCGCTTACCTGATCCTGTTCTCCCCCCATTATTCGGAATCCCAAAATTCCATCCTCTCTTTGCAATGTGATAGTCAAACGTTGAAGCTGTCCGTTCTGGTTTAAAACAATATGCAGTTGGATGAGAAATTCACGCTATTATATTGTTTGCGTTGTCATTGTGTTATCAATCCCAGCAACAAATGTCTTTTTTTCTCGAAACAGAGCAATTAATCAATTGACAAATATGGTGATGTTTTGCTTGAAACTTAGGCTTTTTTTTTTTTTTACTTATGCGTGAATCTTCTCTTACCTCAAATGATCCACTGATCTGGTCCCATATCTTACGGATGCAAAACATGTAGCCTACTGATCTAGTCTCTGTTGGTATATCACGGCACTGACCTGTGTTTCGTTCTGCAGAGCTGTCAACTGGGACAACAGAAATTGTTCCCGTTTCCCCCAAATGATGCAGAGGTGTCTGACTTCGGACGCAATTCTCTCACTCCACGTCTGCAGAACTTCGTTTTGATGCCGTAGTGCTATCATGCAGCAGCAGTCCGTGTTATTTACTGAAGTTTTGTGATGTAGTTCGCATCCTTTCTTGCAAATATCGTTATACGCAAAAATATTATTACAATTCTTTCTCGGTGGAAATTCCATGGTAACTATTGTAGGTAGACTTAAGTCAGGCAGTCATTTCTTAAGTCGTTAGTCCAGCTATTTTAACTTTTGCCGTAGCTTCCGAAAAATGAAAGTAGCCTAAGGTTTGCAAGTCGTACATCTGACTGTCACCTCCTGTCTAGGAAACAAGAAGCCATATCATCCTGCAGCCAGAGCAGAGTGACCACCCGCTCATTCAAAAACTTTTACGTGACGTGTGGCTATTCATTCAGTGGAAGCTGTACCTTTTGAACTTAGAGTTGGCTTCTCACCCAGGTTAAAGTTACAGTCCAGCTAGTAAGGTTAGTTCTTTTGTCGAAAGAAAACATTTTCTGCTGAAAATTAAACACCGACTAGGTTAAATACAAATTTAAAGAATCAATGATTTACTATATTACAGAAGCATATAGGACAGATGATTGTGTAATTTCTATGACTCGCCACCAGAGAGCAATGAATCACTCATGCGCTTTACACATCCGACTTGAGTTGTGATAGTTGATTGATGTGCACCTGTTACTTCAGAATTCAAAGGGTGGGAGTTATTGTAAACTACATCAGTAACCATTATCTACACGTCAGCCTATCCTTTTACTAAAAATGTACACATTGAGTTTAATTATAAGTCAAAGTCAAAGTGTACTTTATTGTCAATCCACTATTTAACAGGCATTACACAGAGGACTTAAATTGCTTTTCACCAGACACCAAATGTACAATTGCAACCAAAAAGGAATTGTAAAGAAAAACATTGCCAACTCACACAGTTCAGTAAGTGATATCCTGAATGATCTGCAGAGGTGGTGTGTAGAGGGGCCATTTGTTCCTTTTGGGACATTCACTAACCTCAGAATGTCAGTATAAGGGATGGTCATTCTGTCATGCAGCATATTGCAGTACTAGGCCACATAAATCAGACTATGCTACTATGGCTCATCTTTATTTTTTATTGTTTAGTTTGCTTGGTTGAGTAAGCAGGGACAGTACTGCCAGACACTCAAACACACAGACAGATGACCTTGACTGAATGAAAGTTGTCACCACATCCTAAGATATCTATTAACAATAGGATCTATTGCCACCAGTTTACTCTCTGCTTACAACTGTGCCACCCACCTTCAACCCACTCTGTGTTACCCTAATTGCCTTTTGACATGCCTAAGCATCAGCCAGATAACTTCATTTGTAACAATCAGAAAGAAGTACAAGTACGCATTGCTCTGTCTGAAATTTGTCAGCATTACAGTCATATTTTGTCTCCACAAACTATTTTCTGTAGTGCCAGTGTAACAGACTGCTTCACTGCACAAAGTTAATTCATACAAGCTACAATATACAGTATCTCAAGATGAGTCATATATCTGACTGATATATTTATACTTGTGATCATGCCATACATGAGGAAATGCTGATAGTGTGATCTCACAGGCAGGTTCCATATAATGACTAACTTTTGTTCTTCCACAAAATGTGTGAATAGATTTACACATAGATGTAAAATCTCATCCTACCAGAGCCAGCTGACAGATGTTTCAATAAAACAAAGGCTGAAGCATGAAACATCTTGTCTTCTCGTCAGGATAGTCCCCGGCTAAGAATTTAATCAACGTTTAGTCAGTGGCTACATATCTTTCAACATTATTCAGGTAGAAAATGGGCTGTTTATCTTTAACATTATGCTTTGGAAATGTAGCATCTCACTCATGTCCCCCAAGCCGTGAGAACTGATGTGTGCAATCGTTTGATGTTGCAAATCCCTTATTTGTTTACAGTCAGACAGGGCGTGAAGATACTTTGTGAGTAATCTTTTGATTCTTCACATAGCATCAGACCACCTCAAAATGATCCTGCAGTTCCTGTCATGGAAAGCCCCTAAACTAAGATCGCGTTCCGCAATGCTGAGCACTACTCGCTAACAGTTTTAACATGATTTTATTTTAACAGGCTTTTTTATAGGGCCGCTGTTTAACATGAAAGGCCTTTTTACAGGGCCACTCTTTAACACTATAGGCCTTATAAAAAAGGCTGGGGTGGAGGGGGTGGTGGGTTAGTATGGTTATGGTATAGCATTTTTATTATCATTAGTAGTAGTAGTAGTAGTAGTAGTAGTAGTAGTAGTACTACTACTACTACTACTACTACTACTACTACTACTAATAATAATAATAATAATAATACATTTATTCTTTTATAGGGCCCAACATTTCTAGCAACGCCCCTGCTCCTAAGATTAATATTGTTGGTCATTTTGTTCTGTGCAGGGTCCCTGGAGCGTCCCTAACTGTGCCCTGCCCTACTGTACAGCTCACATGAATAGGTGATTCAGATGATGGCCCCTGTTATATGTTATATGTTACATGTTACAACAGCAACATGCTCATAAAAAATATTACAGGGAAACACCAGATCAGCTCTTAACAGTAATATATCATATCACTGAGCACATACAGAACACACCAACGGTGACTGTTCTGAGAATTTCAACTGTGTTTGAAAGGAAACCATTAAAGAGGGGTGGGGAAAGGGAGTTTATATGGAAATATTACCATAGGGAAATTTTATGATGTGTTTTTTTCGTGTTTTTTTGTTGACAAGGCAAGCACGAGACCAGCCAAATGAGGCTACGTGTGCGGTATCGCGCTGACGAGAGCTGCCCCACCGGGACCTTCAGACTGTGAATAAAGCCCACTGTATGGCCCAGGTGCAAAGCCAGCACATCAACAATCCCACGAAGATCTTAGGCTCAAGCCTCTCCGGTGTTCCAAACTCCTTCAGGAGATCATGTACAATTTCATTACTTTTTTTGCCTTGCCCACTTCCCTCTCTTACTCAACAGTACAATCTGGGAGCCAAAGCTGGACTCCAGCCTACGGTGGAATTTTTTATTATGCATTTTTCATAGTGGTATCTCCGTGCAGACATAGTACTCATGAATTAGCTCACAGGATGGATCCACCCAAAGCAGTGAGCATTAGTATAATCTTAAAATGGGTTTTTCATAGCAGAAGGAAGTGTGAAAGACACAACGTATACATACAAACATAACATAAACATACCGTACCACCTAGGCTCCACACTGTGTGGTCTTGTGGTTCTAATGAAACTGCAATGACAAAAAAATGTCCCAAAAACGTTTTACTGCATGATAGTGCTAAAAGTATGTGTTACAATGCTAGCAATCTTTTGTATCACTGTGTTGATGATAATTACAAGGTTTCTGCATGCTTCTGCAGGTGTGATTGCTTGTTTTTCCACCAAGATTACTCATTGATTTCCAAGGTGAGTATGTAAACATTGTATCAAACGTGGTTTACACAGACATCTGTTAGATTCTGACTGGAAATAAAACAAACACGATTTGCAAACTCATAGTTAACTACTTTATTGTAATCCATATTTCATTTCAAATCCAGCCGATGAGAGAGCCAAGTTTTACCCCTAAAAGTTTGTGCAGTGAATATGGAAGTAAGCTTCACACACATTAAATTACCCAGTGGTAAAGAAAAAAAAAACACTACATCTAGTGTTTTATGGAGTGAAGACAGTTGTAAGGATGGGGTGGCTATGAACATTGGCAGGTAAGGAATATGGATCGGTTAGATCCTCCTCAGAGCAGAACTGACTGGGCCTCATACAACACTCATTAGTGAACACATACGCACACACTAAACCCTTGTCCGACACCGAAACAACAACAGCGAGGAAATGAAGCCCCGACTGTGTAGCATGAGGTACAGAATGATCACTTCCTGGGCCCATGGTCCTGCAAGTACACAGATGAGTGAAATGTACAGTCGGTCAGTCGTGTTGGATTTTGTCTCTCCCAATCATTAATCACTGGAACTAGCTGCTGCAAAGCAGATGACTCTCAGGTTAAGGTTTCTGATGGGCTGCCATCCAAAGATGAATAACCTTGTCTCCACAAACGAAAGAAAGAAACAAACGAAAAGTTTGGAATAAGTTGAGTTGTACATATTGTATATGTCCATCAAGTTGTTACATATATGGAGCTCCTCGACAAACAGAATGTACCACTTCTTCCAGAGTCATGCATCTGAGGACGTAACGATTTTTCTTCAGAATATCACAGATTGCAAAAAGTTAAAGGCATTCATGCATTTGGCAATTCTTTCACTGATGATTCGCTGCATGAAGGAGACAGGAAAAGCACTTTGTGGTGGTTCTCGATATACTCATAAAATGGGATAAGCAACAGCTATAGGTCCAGTCACACTTGAAGAGGCCTTCACTCTAATGAATCAACATTAAATTAAATCCCCACTATCTGGTTCCTGATTCTTATGACTCTTCTACTTGTACTGAGAGATACTGGGATCACTGTTATGGCCATACAACAACTCTTCATCTCCCATAGTGCTGGAAACCTGCTTTTAAGAGTCAACACACACAAAAAAAAAAAGATTTCATGAAGGATCTCTCTTTAGTGCCCTGGTGGTACCTATGAAAATGCAGCATATGGAAACAAAATATACCTCTATCATTACATAAACTGCAAGTCATAATGTCATTTACCAACAAATAGAAGTACATTATTTGACATTGATATATCTTTGAACACTTGCACTGAATATGTTATAAAGACAAAGAAAAACACAACCAGATTTTTAAAAACAGACAAACAGTACAAACACATAAGGTTCTCATGAGGCGGGTTCACATAGTAAAGGGTGGAATGCTTGTCGTTTTTCCCCTATTTCATTAACTGACAAAAAGATGACATGATAAAGATAGACGTTACAGAGCTAGGCAAGTTGTTATTTAAAAAAAAAACAATCAGTTCATAGCAGGTTGCTATGTATCAGACACTGCATGTTGAAGGTGCTATATGTAAGACTGTGGCCGACATAATAAAATGTAAAATATTGTAAAGCGTTGTTCCCCCTCTAGAGGCAAATGCTATATCAAAACATAAACAAAATTTGTGGGCTGTACTTTTTTGTTTTTAACTGTGAATATTTTGAGTGTACGTTTGATGTCAGTGAAATCAGTATTTCAATTTAACGTGTCCTTTAACTGTAGTGACATATCATGACCATTTTATGATTACTTGCCATATTGTTTTACATATAGCATCTTCAACTGTTTAAAGACCCCTGTGTGCACGTTACTGCCACTTGGACAAGGGCAACAATGAGAACAGTTCTAATGGACCTAAATGAAAGGGTCATAAGCAGTGAATTGAAATGTTGACATTCTTTACCGAGGATGCAAGACTGAGGTTCTGTTGATATGATCAAAAAGGCCTAATTGTGCTTAGTACCTGTCCTTTGGGGAAAGTGTGTCCTGGATTGTGACTGATCTCTATGTGGTTGGGCACGTGACACTTGCAAAGCAGTATTGGTGGAATGATACAGCAGAGCAGTGGCACCACAGTCATGATGTTGGCATGAGGGCACAACACAAAAAAGACCTATTTGTGCTCGGTACCTGTCCCTTGGGGAAATCGCATCCCTATTTGTGACTGATCTCGCTATGGTTGGGCGCAGAAATCTCTTACAGTATTGGTGGAACGATATAACAAAGTGATAGTACAGGCATAATCTTGGCATGATGGCACAACACAAAAAAGGCCAATTTGTGCTTAGTACCTGTCATTTGGAGAAACTGTGTCCCTATATTTGTGACTGATCCAGAGGTGATTCTAGAGTCTGTTGGGGCCCCAGGCAACAAAAAAATCTGCTACTTTCATAGAAAACTGTAACCTCTGTAGTTTAAGGTTTGTCAGCCCCCAGGGGCCCTGTAGTAACCTGGGGGGCCCAAGCAGTTGCCTGTGTTGCTTTTGACTGATCTTTCTATGGTTGGGCAGATGAATCTCATGCAGTATTGGTGGAACGATACAGCAAAGCGATGACAACACAGTCAGGATCTTGACATCATGGCAGCACAATCTCTATGTGGCCACGTAGCCATGATCTCCATGTGATGGCACAACACAATCTACTGTTGATGTAACCATATAACCATGTAACCACATAACCATGATACTGATGAGATGTACTCATATAACCATGATAGTGGTGAGATGTAATCATATAACCATGTAACCACATACAGTAACCATGATATTGGAGAGATGGCACTACACAATCTCAATGGTAACCGTGTCCTTTTGTCATGGCTGTCATGATGTTCCGCTTGTGTTTGAAATCATAAGTTGCACGGGTAGTCAAGCGTATATCTTTACCTCAGCGCCACAGGCTTACACTGTACATTCAACTTAGTTTTACAAACACAGATAAATGTGCTTCACGTGAAAATGTACAACACTCTTTGCCGTATCTTCTGCAGTCTGTTGGACATTAATAAGTGTTTAGCATGTGTATTCCCCATTCAAATAACATGACTACATGCACAGAAATATATTACTTGTACTGAACCACTTTAGTCCAGGTTAGGGCAATGAAATCACGATTTCTGAACAAAACATTTTTTTTAATAAAGTATGAGTGGATATGATAAAGTAATATTTCATCATGGAGAAATCAATAGCTTATAAATTATTGCATATATAATATTAGCATAATATGAGCTTCTATACTGAAGGTTATGTTTAATATTGTACATGTATATGCCTGAAATGTTGGGTAATTCAATTTGATCTGCAAATGGAGGGTGTGCTTTATAATTCAAACAATAAAAAAGGGAAAAGCCACTTATTTGCAAACTACATGTAAGACAGATTCTCGACATCCCCACACCTATCTTTCACTGTGAATTACTTGCATTAGATATGGAGCGTATAGTTGAAGACTGGCAATCCATCCAACAACACAAATCTCTTATCATGTCTGAACATGTGTTTTACTTGTTTTAGGTGTTATGTCCCCCATGCATATGGGAAGATCTGCATCACACCTCAACAAGAAAAAGAAAAACACTACGGCGGAAATTAATGACCAACCCATATCAACAAAAGCAAGTAGTTCATCTGTGAAAGATAAATGAAGAGAATGATATAAGGCATATTCAACAAGTTGACAGATCTCCTTCACGGCTCATCCAAAGATATTTTGAAGACTAACTATGGGATATCCTGGATGTCCATGTTTTTGTTCTGGATCTTCACCCCCACGGTCTGTCTGTCTGTCTTTTTTTGTGTGTATTCCAGGGTGGGAGATATGGCATTTTGGTTGTGAGGTCGAAACCAAAAGGGCCGTGGAGAGTCCTCACAGGCAGCATCCTTACAGTGTCCGTTTCACCAACGCCGGGGTGAAGACAGGTAAGAATGGCGCTACATTCAGAGTCCCACACACAACAGCGCCACCAAAAGCAGTGCGGCCAGGCTCAGGGACTGGGCGGCCATTCCAGCTCCGACTAATACTGAGAGAGAGAGAGAGAGAGAGGGAGAGAGAAACAAATGCAATAAAGCAATAAGTTGGCTTAATAAACAGGATCTACTTACGCACACACACACACACACACACACACACACACACACACACACACACACACACACACACACTCACACACACATGCACACACACACACATCCTATTTTAAATGATAAAGTTAGTAGTCTTCAATCAAATGTCATAATATTGTCATTTCATGTAGTCAAACAAAATCATCTAAACTTGTAATGAAAGAATAAAAAATGGGGTGCTCTCCTGGCTACCATCGATTCGCTCCTGTGCCACTGGTCCATCCCCCCCTTCGCTGTGTGCCCGGACCTCCACCAGGGAAGGCCCATCTTTGGGCATTGGCAAGTCTATATGCTGCTTCTGCGTCGAATACAAAATCCCTGCACCGTGGGCATCTTGTCTGTGGAGAATCTGGAGGACCATCAAATACCAGTCAAATAAGACATAAAAGATGTTTTTATATGGATGAAAAAATGTTTAAATACAACAAAAAATATGTTTTCTGATATTATTTAATGAACAAATGCACATACCAAACACACTTGCATATGGCGGAAAATTCAATCTTTAAGATTCACCTATTTACCACCGTCATGCTGTTTGAAAGTTGAGTGGCTAGAGTGGTTTTCACTGGTGCCTATTCTCCATAACTATCCATACTGTCCATGTCTGCATCTAATTGTCAGTCTGCTTTCCTGCTCGCCTGCCATTCTGTTTGTCTGCCTGTGTCTGTCTATCTGTCTGTCAGGCTGTATATTTGATCTGAGGTCTGTGTGTTGTCTTTGTCTCTTTGTCTCTGTGTATGTCTGCCTGCTGAAAATACCTTATGACACTTACTTTGTCCTGTTTTATATTGGGTTTCTTTGCTGATTGGGTTTGAAACAGCTTTGTGTTCTTCTGTACTATTTCTAAAAGAATGAGGTTGTACTCCTGTTTAGGTGGACCAATAACAAAAAAAGAAAGTAGAGTGTCTTCCACTCCCTGGCGCCGACCCAAATGTGAGCTTCCACAAGGCTCAGGAGGGGAGACCCACCTTGTAGCACTCGACCTTGGACTCGTTGGGCAGAGAATGCACCGGCTCCCACACGATGTTGACCGAGCTCCCCCCCGGGTTCGTCTTTTTGCTGATTATCCTAGGGGGTCGACTTGGAGCTGGGTGGAAAAGAGGCAGAATGTTGGTGGATGCTACAGCAACGAATAATGTTATACTGGGCATCGTAGCAGAGTATGCAGGAGTGTTTATATTAAACATGGACATACAGCGTTTAACATGTTCACTTTGATATACAGGTACTACCCGGAAAATTAGAATATCCTGAAAAAGTGCATGCATTTCTGTAACTCAACTTTAAAGGTGAAATGTTTAAAGGCTCAGGACCCTTTTGCAAGCGTTTTGCATTACTTACCTGATTAGTGTATGACACTTTTAGCCTACAATATTGAAACTTTTCACAGTATTTTTATTTCTGAGTTTTTGGGTTTGAGGTTTTAATAATCTGTAAATCATAATCAGCAAATTTACAACAAAAAAACCTTGAGATATCTCACTTTGCATGTAATGAATCTATAAAATGTATTGGTTTTACCTTTTATGTTGGATTGCCTGAATAAAAAAAACTTTTACACGATATTCTAATTTTCCAAGTAGTACCTGTAGAGATGGATCTATCTTATATAAGGAAGAAGATGCTCTTACGTGGTTTCTTGGTTGCAATCTCAACACGTTGTGGGGGTCCCAACCCGGCTGAGTTGAATGCTCGCAGCTCCATGATGTAGTGTGAGTTGGGCTTCAGCTTTTCCACCCGAGTGTGGTTGTCAATGCTGGAGACCATTATAGGAGGGTGGGTGGACTCGTGCTCTGCCGTCTTCCTCCAGTACTTCAGCTGAAATCCACACAGATAGGGGTTGCATCACCCTGCTTTATGCACAGGGCTCTATGTAGGCTGGAGGTTGGATACTGATACTGTGTGCACAGTCTGCTTTTACCAAATAGTTATTCTCCCTGGATCCATGACCGAGTTGCCCACCTATTTCTAAGCCGCATTTATAAACAGCTTTTAACTGCATGTTGAGTTTCATGTTTTCAATGCAAGTTGTGCTTTTCCAATGCAAGTTGTGCTTTTGAATTGTAGGTACATTTTGAGGTTATTTGTTGTATTTAACGGCAAAGAATATGTTGTGTGAATCATGGACAAATTACTTTCTAATCATTAATCAAGAAACAGTAATTATTTAGTGAAATCAGATTTCACAGTCCTGTGAGGTAGGCTAAGGGCTGAAAAGTGGTGTGTACATTTTCTTTCCTACCTGATAGCCCTCTACAGCAAGATGCATCATGGGAGCCCAGTGCACTGCTGCCTCTGTGGCGGACAATGCCCTGCCTTTTACATCGCTGGGAGCCTCAGTAGGAACTGCAGGGGCAGAGTTACATCATATTTGACATGTTTGATACCTGATTCATGTAAACAGCAGTGTGCAGTGAAAAGCACTTTGCACAATTTTGCACTTTGTGTTTTTTCACAAGCTGACATTTTTGTTTGCATGGTTATGTGAATGAAAACATTGGAAACCATTGTAGGATAGACATTTTAAACCCTTGAATAATATTGTTTTACTAGCAAAAATGATTGCCGTTGTGCTAGCAAAACAAAAATATATATTTTTGTCATAAATGACAAAAACATGACAAAAAACTTTGCTAATACATCACAATATGGCCATGACGTTTTGTCGAGAATAAGAAACATTTTAACTTAATAGGCCAATACAGTAATAGCCGTTGTCGTGCAAATCATATTTTACAGGTCATTCTGAGTAACAGCAAAGGTTATTGGTACTTTCATTTTTGACATTAATAATAGCTTTAATCGAAGGATCAGGTAAAGCTTCTATGTACTCTGCTCTTCCCATATACAACGTGAGTTACAGCCTGTGGCCAAGCCCGTGTCATGTCTATTTCCTCAGCTCCCGAAGATTTCAAAGTGGGCTCAGCACCAAATATGCGCCGGGGCCATCATCCAGATGCGCCCACAACATTTTTCTCAGGCTAAGCCGTCGCGTCCAACCACAGGTCGCTGAGGCAACTCGGTACGAAGATAAGCAAGGAGGCTGACCCTGGGTCTGGTCGCAGCCTCCGTTGTCTTTCAGTGGCTGTTAATATTCCGGTTAAATGCCTCACATCCCTGGCCGAATTAGCAGCTTATTGTTACTGCGCAACACAGATCGCAGTAATCCCGTCAGTGAGAGACGAGGAAGCAGGAGGCTCCCATTCAGAAGGACTTAAAATTCTTCAGATTCAGGAGAGATGGGCCTGAGTGAGCAAGGCTTTGGGAGAGGCATGGAATTATACGTCTCAGAAACGCACACTGTTTGAAGCTGAGCTGATACAGTACGTCTGCACACAGAACAAAATGTGCACAATATCTGACAGTGTACTTAAAATGAATACGCAAAGCAATTATTAAATGACACCAATCATAACAAGAATAAGAATAAGAAGAAGAACTAAGAAGAAGAAGAAGATGAAGAGAAAAAAATAAATGTAACGTTTATTACAGTAGAGGTGCATTTGCTGTGCATTTTTAAAAATGATCCATTTTTATCTGGTTCTGCTGTACAAGTCCAGTCTTACCATCCTGTGCTGAGTACACGGTCGCTGTGGGGCTGAAGGGACCCCCTCCTTTGCTGTTGAAGGCCTTTACTTTGACCTCAAACTTGGTGAAGGGGGGGATGGCGGAGTCCTTGTGCACGTAGCGCCTGGCCTGAGGGTCTGCCACCGTCACTTTCCTCCACTCGATGTCGTCCAGGGGCCTGAAGGCCACGATGTAGCCGAAATCTTTGCCATAGAAGTATTCTGGCTGCATGGGCTGTGGAGCAGTGCAAACAGGCACACACACACAACACACACACACAGACACGTAACACACACACATAATACACACACACACACGGTTCACACATGGACATATGAAGGTCACCTACTGTACCTCGGCTTTATAAGCTAGAGTTTTTGGCTCAATTTGAAAACACAACTCTCACGGCTTGACTTTAATGTTCCAAGACTTGCACTAAAATGGCAATTTTCTAAATGCCTCGTTGAATTTATCAAGTGCCACCAGCATACGCAGGGACTAATGTTTGAGATTTATCACAGTGGTACTCAGGGTAGATTTAGTAATTGGCCTTAAATCAGAAGATTAACTGCAGGCCTGCGAGCACTTTTAACTCAACAGCAATTTCTCCTCACTTCTAACAAGATCTGGGGCAGGCAAGAAGACTGCTTCATACCTGATGCTCTTTTTGTTACGAGTGAGCAAGAACTATGCCGTCTAATGTAGAACTACAGTGACTATGTTATGACTACTACGTAAATATATAGCTAAAATAGAGACAAAGAGAGAGAGAGAGAGAGAGAGAGAGAGAGTGTGTGTGTGTGTATGTGTGTCTGTGTGCTTGTGTCTCAGTGTGTATGCGTCTGTGTGTGCATGTGTCTGTGTGTCCATGCATAAGGTTGTGCACTTTATATCTGTCATATAAAAATTCTTTATTTAAACTGTGCCCAATTTTCTCTGGCGAGGCAGAGAGAGACAGAGACAGAGACAGACAGAGAGAAAAAGAGACACACAAAGAGAGTCATAGAGAGAGAAAGATACACTAAGGAAGTAAGAGAGACAGAGAGAGAACGGAAAATAAAAGACAGTTCTCACCGTCCATGTGATAGTCAGCTCCCTGCTGGTTCCTCCTCCTCCACCAACACCCGAAGGTGCCACCACAGGAACTAAAATAACAGAGGAACACTAGACTTTCAGTTTCCACAGGCAGCCCTGTCAGACTACCAGAACAAAAGGGCCAAATATATACCCTGCGCTGCTCTTCAGGCCGTCTTGCTAAACACTAGAGCCTTGATAAATACCTAATGTCAATGTGAAACGTATTGCCAAAACCTGGCTGTTACTTTGGGACTCGTGCCACAGAAAAGAGGAATGTCAGGAGGAGAAAGAAAGAGAAGAGAAGCTATTGAGAACCTGTGTGGTGTACCCCTCTCTCTCTCTCTCTTTCTGTCTCTTTTTGACACACACACATATGCACGCACACACACATACCCACACACAAGTATTACACAGCTTCTCTGCAATGAGAAAGAGAGGCTCACCTACAGTACCAAAAATATTCACGTATCTTAAATGCGCGGTTTTGAAAACTGGCCCACAAAAGCAAAAGAAAGGAGCTACATGCCCAAAAATCCAATTACAGATGTATGGGCAAATGTGGCTGGAAGAACAAAGTGAAGGCTATATTTAGACAGGTCATTATTCATTTTTTTTTTTGGTTCACTGTATCTATGGCTCTTAGTATGAACACCACTTGCCTAGCCAGTCTACAAAAAAAATTAATGGATATATATTCAACTTAAAGCTGCCAAGAAACAAAAATGTGCTAAGGAATAAAACATATGCAGCTTATACTGTATGAAAAAAAAAAAACATTCTATTCTATTCTACTCTATTCTATTGTATTCTATTGTATTCTATTCTATTCTGGTCAATTTAGCAAAAATAAAGCAAATAAACCCGGCCCACCGTCTATTAGTTTAGTGCTTGCCTAGCTCACCTGACTCCAGGGTCGTGACCTTTCGGGAGGGGTCACTGGGATCTCCGGTGCCCAGGGTGTTTGTGGCGATGACCCGGAACTCGTACTCCGTGTAAGGAATCAGGTCCACCACTGTGGCAGTTTCTGTGTTACCTTCCACGTTGGGGGGAGCTGAGAGGAGAGAGAATGCAGTCATTAAAGCTGGGTCTGTAGGCTAAAGGTGTGTTTTCATACAGAAGGCTAATTCAGAAAGGAGTCGACAGAAGTGTTAACAAATTCTATGCACTCCAGTCTATGCAGTCTAAATGCACTATGCAGTCTACACACTCTGCAGTCTATGCAGTCTATGCAGTCCACAGGCTATGCCCTCTGCAGTCTGTGGCCTATACAATCTATGCACTTTGCAGTATACACACTCCACAGTCTACACACTCTGCAAATACCTGTTTAGCTGGAGGACCCAATGGTGTTTTAAAGTGGTGGCTGGCAATTAAATAATCTCTGCCGTTGGCACCGATATTTTAAGCGTTTGCCATTTCTTTATGCTGAGCATTATCACAATGAATGAAGCAGTCGGAGCTGACAAAATGTTTCATGTTCAAGCATAAACTACGAGTGCATCTTGCATGTGTGCATCATAGATAGATAGAATAGAGAGAGCCAGAGAGAAAGAGAGAGACAGAGCGAGAGACAGAGAGAAACAGTGAGAGATGTCTTACAGGTGATGGCCACCCTCCACTGTCCAGTTGAGCGCAGGTCTCGGTACTGGATGGTGTACTTGGAGATGGGGCTGTGGTTGTCTTTGCCCTGACTCCAGATCAGGCGCACGGACCTGTCTCGCACCTCCTCCAGACGCACTCCACCGGGGGGTCCGGGAGGGCCTGCAGGGACAGAAGGACAGCACAAGGGGCTAAGGCCAAGACAGCGGTGAGCAGTACCCTTCCACACGGACCAGAGAGGGGGAAGGAAAACAAGGCGATCGCTCTTTTTTTTTTTTTTTTTTTTCCAATAAGCAAGGTCAATAGGTTCATCTTCATGAAAAGGACATACTTTTTTGCCCTCCACAATTAGCTCAAATGTTTTTCCATGGGACAACTTACAAAACCAGACCATCGAAAAAGTAAAAAAAAAAAAAGAATGTGCCCCCGCCCCCAAAACTAGCCCTCATATTAAAAAGAGAAAGAAAGAGAAAAAAAAAAATCAGTTCCGTTCCATTAGGGTAACACAGCATCCCAGAGGAAATCTGATTACGTTCAGTGATAGCCTTCATGTTCATCACCCAACACATTAAATTACACATGTTGGCAGCAGCTCTATTTAAAACACATTAAGCTTTGGATTTGGGTGAGGACTAAGGCATCATTAATATAGCCTGCTGCCTGTTAAGCAAGGCTAAGTGGAAAGCTTTAGAAGCCATTAATCCTCTCTTATTTTCTTTGGACGGGGCTACCCTGTTCTTTCCAGGGGACAGAGGAAAGGGGAAAGAAAGAAGCAGGGGGAAAAAAAACTAATAGAGAATCCAGACTGTTAGTGTTAGCTTTGAAAGCTGTGCTTTCGTCCAGCATGCAGAAACTAAGCAGTCCGTCTTTCATGTCAACGCAGAGCCCATTCGCTGCACCGAGAGGCTGGGAGACTCCAGAGAGTGCGGCCTTCCAGCCCCTTCTGTTCATTCGAGACCATTTGCTTTTACTGTGGCAAATCAGAGTGACACTGTTCATATTAAATATGTTGGGTTGATGTCTTTAATGTGGTTGCTTTACATTAATAATTTGTTTACCGCAATGTCATTCAAATGTGCATTCCTTTGCGAAACAGTTGCTAATATTTGAGCTCCTCAGCCAATCAAACTACACCCCACCCCCCTGAAGGAACGTGCTGATTGGCAGGAAAAGTATATGGCTAAGCCTTTTCATCGTCCCTTTACCAGAGAGCCAGGAATGTGCACAAACTGTGCCAGGAAAGTGCAAACACTGTGCCTATTTAAAGCATCTTGATAAAAAAGGGTGAGTTATCGCTACAGACGGATATGCTGGAAAATATATCAGTAAGAGGTCTATTATGTGGTCATTAGATGTGGTTTTTCAAAGCTCACTAATTTAAAGGCTGTGTGTGAAGGAGAGGCAGGGTGGGTGTAAGTGATGCTCAGCTGTGTGGTAATGTGATTTCCTCTTGTTCAGTCGCAACCATGACGCACACAGGTGGCTCTCCTCGGGATACTCACACCCCGCCGATGTCTGACAAACCAACGCCTTTCATCTCTGCCTGCCACTGCCACAGAGCGCAGCCTGTGTTTGTGTGTGTGTTTGAGTGTGTGTGTGTGTGTGTGCGTCTGTGTGTGTGTCCCCTTGCATATGTGTGTGTGTGTGTTTGTGCATGTATGTGGTTGCATGTGTGGGAATGTATCCGTGTGTGTGTGTGTGTGTGTATCCTTGCATATGTGTGTGTGTGTGTGTGTGTGTTTGTGCATGTATGTGGTTGCATGTGTGTGCATGTGTGGGAATGTATCTGTGTGTGTGTGTGGGTGTGTGAGAGAGAGAGGGAGAGAGAGAGAGAGAGAGAGCAGGAGAAAGAGAGAGAGAGAGAGAGAGCAAGAGAAAGAGAGAGAGCAAGAGAAAGAGAGAGAGAGAGAGCAAGAGAAAGAGAGAGAGAGAGCAAGAGAAAGAGAGAGAGGAAGAGAAAGAGAGAGAGAGAGTATGTGCTCACATGTGCACTCCACTCAGGTCAGAAACATGTGTCTAAAGTTCCTACGTGATGAAGTGCTGGGTACACTTGGGCAATTTGAGAACTCTCTTTCTCTCTCTCACACACACACACACACATGCACACACACGCATGCACGCACGCACCAAAAGACACCTCTGGTGATGATGTGTTTGGTTACACTCTTGCAGCATTTTGGGAACTGTCGCTCCAGTCTGATGAGATACTTAGTCATCCTAATGTCATCTCTCTCTCTCTCTCTCTCTGTTTCTCTCTCTCTCTCTCACACACACACACAAACACTTTCTCTCTCTCTCTCTCTCGTGCTCGTGTGAAAATTGAATATGCTTATTATAAGTAAATTGATGATATGGATGGTTTTGTGGCTGTGTGGGGGGTGGGGGGAGTGTTGTGCCATGTTGCTGTTGATGGCACAGTGTTTTTAAATGTGTGATTAGGGTGGTGCAGCTTTTAAAATGCACATAGGGTTGTGAATGGTGTAGTTCATGTGGTATGGGGAAGTTGTGGAATTGTCTGATTATGATTTAATAAAGGAGTTTTAAACCTCTCTCTCTCTCTCTCTCTCTCTCTGTCTCTGTCTCTCTCTCTCTCACACACACACACACACACACACACACACTAACCAAAAGACACCTTTTGTGATGACGTGTTTGGTTACACACTCGCAGCATTTTGGGAGCTGTCGCTCCAGTCTGATCAGATGCACTTAGTCATCATAATGAGAAGGCTGCTGCCTGCCTGGCAGACTGAGGCACCCATTTGTCCCTCCCATTTGTCATCATTACCTGGACATCCACAACAAAGGGGCTGCTGAGACAAAAGTGACAGCAGAATTTGGCTCTATCTACCCCTACGAGACGCCATGAAGGATGGCTGGGTGTCCACAGAGGAGTGCATGTCTGCTCCCCGTCAAACATCAAACGGAGCGCAGGTGGAAAACGATGGACTCAGCACACCGTTGCTGCTGATGTATCCAGCAAATCCCGGAGAAGCGAATAGAGCCATTACGTGACGTCTGTGCTCATGGGTTATGTGGGTTAAGTCTGGGCTGTCTGGGCATGCGGCTGAGCCCTGGCATGGTTTAGGAAAAGCATCTCTTCCCTCGTAAAAGGCCGATATGTGATTGGCGAGCGGGCTGGCGTCGCCAAAAGAACAGACGGTAACTGAATTTAATGGTGTTGCTTTTACAAAATGGCCTGGTGCTGGTGACTCGACTGCGGGCACTGGCGCTGCACCGCTCCGGAGAGGCCTGTGCGTCACTCAGACCAAAAAAATAAATAAATAAATAAAAAAAAATCCCACCTGGCGCCCAGGCGAAGGAGGTTGTGCATCCGTGGGCCAACAATAACCCTTCCCCGGGAATGGTGGCCACAGGCCTTCTTCTGCTTACACAGTGAGTGTCACAACCCAGGTAACACCCAGGCGATGACTGCGGATGCCAAGAATCTACAGTACATGGCTCCAATTTCCACAGTTTCAGCATTTTAGTTTTTCCTTTCTTTTGAGCAGCGTGGCTTATCGTGAGCAAACCACAGTGGATATGCGCAGAGATTAGACATGCTGTAGCGCAGCTTTACAAGCGCTGCATACCATATCAGTTTCATTTCCTACAATCAGACGCCCGCCTCCGGTAAAGTCACACCACTGAGATGGTTGGCTGGGGGCCAGTGTCAGTGTGAGTGAGTGCGTGTGTGAATGTGAGTGTGTGTGTGTGTGTGTGTGTGTGTGTGTGTGTGTGTGGATAGGTGGTGGGGGATACATTTCCCCTCCTTGCCTACACGTTGAGCTTGTGGTGGTTGGAGATGGAGCTGCAGTGTGGATGACAGATTTAAGGCTCCAGAATACAGCCCTAGTGCAGTAACTATGAGAACACTGAAGCTAAGAAAAACGCCTTCAAAGATGTCACACTGCCCAATCAAACATGGTGTACGCATAACAATAGTGGTGATGCTTTTATGTGCTTTCTTATTACAAAGAGGCAAGAGATTTAGTCACAAGATTAAGGAGGTGTTATAAGGTCAATTTCCAGTTCAAACTCAGTTTTGGCAAAATATGTAGTTACTGCCTTTTGGCCTTGTATGGTGGTACACCTCTACAGACGGAGCTGCACATGTGCAGTACATGCCACTTGCCAGAGGCATACTTCACCAGTTGTGTCGAGCACCGAGCGATATGTGGCTTGAAGTCCATAGCTTCTGCATGCTCCCAGCAAAGCCTAGCCCATAGCTACATAATGGGAACAGGATAAAGGTGTGTTATGCCTTATGGAAAAGTTTTCAACCAGAGTTCGTTGCAGTATCATCCCAGAAACAGTGGAAGGATACTAAAGGTGATTTCAGGTGAACTAGAAACTAATATCATTATATATTATTTTAAGGCTGTGCTGTCCATGCACAGTCAATGTGCAAATTGTGTGTATTTCAATTAGGGATGGGAATTGATTTTTGTTATTCCAATTCCATTTTCGATTCTGCTTAACGATTCGGTTCTTTATCGATTCTCTTATCGATTCTCATTTGGAAAAAAAGGAGAACAAACAGGTCGATTAGCATCAACTTTGTTTAGTTTAGAAGTAACATGACTTTACAAACCCAACAGTGAGGCAAAAGAGGCCCACAGCCTAGATAATAATAATAATAATAAAATGAATATTCTTTTGTAGAAAATAATAAATACAACAGCGTAGGTGCCATGTTTCCTGCTGACTGTAAGTCGCTACACACGTTGTGTCACTTGAGTACACAAGATACGTGGTGTTAGTCATGCCCGCTGGAATCGATAAGGGAATCGTTTGCAAAACTCCTCCTCCTCACCTGACCCTCAACATGGGTCAGACCTCCTCCACCTCCTCCTCCTCTCCTCCTGCTCCTGCTCCTCCTCCTCTCTTCCTGCTCCTCTCCTCCTCCTACTCCTCCTCCTTCTCCCCTCCTGCTCCTCTCCTCCTACTCCACTCCTCCTCGTCCTCCTCCTCCTCCTCTCCTCCTCCTGCTCCTCCTCCTCCTCTCCTCCTCCTCCTCCTCCTCCTCCTCCTCTCCTCCTTTTCCTCTCCTCCTCCTCCTCCTCTCCTCCTCCTGCTGCTCCTCTCCTCCTTCTCCTCTCCTCCTCCTCTCCTCCTCCTGCTGCTCCTCTCCTCCTTCTCCTCTCCTCCTCCTCCTCCTCTCCTCCTCCTCCTGCTCCTCTCCTCCTGCTCCTCTCCTCCTCTCCTCCTTCTCCTTCTCCTCTCCTCCTCCTCCTCCTCTCCTCCTGCTCCTCTCCTCCTCCTCTCCTCCTGCTCCTCGCCTGGTCCTCTCTCCCACAGGCGCAGGCCACCAGCTGCCCGCTGGCACTGCCTCAGACTTCCGTTTAAAAAACTCCTCGTGTCACCAGCTCCAGTCCACCAGGCCTCAAGCCGACCATGCAATGCAGAAAGCACTGCTGCCAACCACACCACTCAGAATAACTCCTGCTGCCGGATTTACGAGGGGACACGATGACAGACACGGTTAATGACGCCAATCCTGCCACTGCCACTGCTTATTTCTGTCAAACCCACTGGCTGGGTTGTCGGTAATAATAACACCAAATTAAGATGTCAAGTGCCCACTGATCTTAAGACTGATCTTAAAACAATACAGGTCTGTATTCCTCTCTTTAGTCCTACAATTAAATCCGTTATAAGCTAGTTGTTGTGCATTATGAACATATAACAGGAAATGGGGTCTTGCGCATCTTTGTTTACTTTTCCTGATAGAAACTCACCTCTGACGACCAGGTCTGCGGATGCGGTGACATTGTCCACTGGGGTCTGGGCCGTGCAGGTGTAGCGGCCAGCGTGCTTCAGTTGCGTGTGTTTAATCAGCATCTCTCCACCTGAGTCTCCATCCTGAGGAGATGAAAGGCAAGAGAAAATGGTGGACAAACAAAACTAAACGACTGCACCATGAACATCATGAAATTCAATGCGAAATGTCAATTGGTTCGCCTCCACCTGCCATAGCTTTATTTGCCCTGGACAGAATGTGACCGTGACCCATGACCTCATGACCCTGAGTACCTCATCATGTCATGTAGCATTTATAATGACTACATATGTCAATGTCAGTGGAAGTCCCCGAGGATGCATAAGATGCATAGGACATGCAAAGTGATGTTACATAAGTGACCTAATGACACCTTGACCTTTAACTCCAGATCTTCAGTATCTAATCAGTTCATGAAGCATCTGTGGTGAGTAATTGTGCCAAGCTGGATGAAGATCCATCCACCCCTTTGGGAGATGATGTGCTAACACTATACTATAATGCAGTGGTTCCCAAAGTCGGGGTCGCGACCCCCCGGGGGGTCGCAGGCCAGTGGAGGGGGGTCTCGAGACGATTTCCAAAAATAATGCTATTGCCTGTTTGCTAACCAGAGGATCGTCACCCTCTCATTAGCGGGCATCAAATGTGTGATCTGTTGTCGTTCTATTGCTCTGCCCTGCCCGATTAGCATAGACTCTCCTCTGGCGATCACCTACTGTTTAAATCTGTGTCCCAGCGTCGGGTTTTCACATGTATTATTATAAATCAGGTACACACCCTCCATGCGTTGTGTGCTTTGAAGTCCTCGCACAAGAGAGTCTAAACCGGCGAAATTATGTAGGCATATGAAGACCAAACATCCCAGCTTCACAGATAAAGCCAGTGACTTTTTTCGCAGAAAAGAGAGTGTTACAGGGGCAGAAGAAACCCATCACTAAGCAACAACTATCTCTGCAAAGGCGCAGAAGGCTTCATATGAGGTGGCATATTTAATTGTGCAAACAAAATGGCCCACACGATTGGGGAAACTTTAATGAAAATAGCAGCAATAGCGACAATTTGGATTTTGTTCGTAATATTTGTAATATGTCCGTATATGCTCAGCATTTTATATACGTTATGATGGGATGTTGCCTATTTGTTTTCGCTCGTGAGTTTGGTAATAAAATACACTAGTTCAGAGATTGTGTTCAGTTTTGTTTTGCTCTACTGCCTTGCATGCGTAACACAGAAACATTATGAGAGAGGAGGGGGGAGAAAGAGAGCGATAGAGAGCGAGAACACGCGCATGTGACAGAGAATGGTTGCGGGGTCGCGGGTCGTCAGCAGCTTAAAACTGGGAGTCGCGGTCTGAAAAGTTTGGGAACCCCTGCTATAATGGACGCTTCGGGGGTTTTTGATGTACACATAAAAATAGTATGTCCCATAAAAAGTGATTCCCAATTATATGTTTTCATTACATTACATTTATTAAGTGTGTAATCACAGTGATATGGTTCACCAGTTATTAAAATGTATTATTAAGGTTATGATCACAGAGACTGTATCTATCACTTAATCCCCAACATTTTATACCTGTAACTTTACTGATGGAACAAGCTTCTAGAAATACTGCATATACTGTAATATTCTTCTCAGTCCACACAGGCTAATCAAACAGTGAGCACTGATGTGAATCATTCCCTGTGCAAGCACTTCATTAGAATAAAAGGCTCCAAAAACCCCGGCACTAATTTCAGAGTAGGCACTCTGTCTAATTTCACAGTTCCACACAATGTTATCTTTGGGCGATTTGAGCCGATTCATCAAATGTTGAGACTCCGCGCCCTGCCAAGTAAAAGACCACGCTCGTATCCTACGGTGCAAATCCGTGAGGTAGGTCAACCTTTGCTGACCCCTTAGAGAAACTTTCCCCCTTTTTCCCAGAGTCAGTGTTGTTTCCCATTAGAGAACCCGCTGTGAGCTCTGGGCTACCGCCAGCCACCCCCCCCCCCCCCCCCCTAAACTCCGGGTCAGC
Organism: Coilia nasus; assembly: GCA_027475355.1. Classification (NCBI taxonomy): domain Eukaryota; kingdom Metazoa; phylum Chordata; class Actinopteri; order Clupeiformes; family Engraulidae; genus Coilia; species Coilia nasus. The sequence continues at coordinate 19,509,400 of CM050208.1, forward strand.
CCAACTAATGCTCGATGAGTGACACAGGCCTATAATTTCATATGCACCACACGTGGACATCTCTGGTTTACATCCCTGGCTACCCGATTATTTATGTCTAGAAGGGTTAGCGAAAAAAAAATGGCTACTGTTGAAAGGAAATGCTATTTTTAGACGCGTCGTAACTCATGCCGCTCAGATGCCACACAAATAATATTAAGTGGCACATAAAGTCCTTGTGGTGAAAGGGAAACAGCCCTCTGACTCCAGTTCGACATGAATGGAGCCTGCTAAGGGGCAGTCGTCAATCATCGATTCGCTAAAGTGAATTAGAGACGACTGGTTGCGGAGCGAAGAGCTAGAAGCTAGAAGCGAGAAGCGAGGAAGGAGGAGCAGGAGTGAGTGTAGGTACGCCTGGGCGTGACTGATTTACAGAGAGAGCATCAGATGAGGAAATCACTGCGCGCTAGGAACGCATCAGCAGTAGATGTCATCAATCATGCCCCGCGGTGTCTATACGCTAATGGACTGCCAATGGCCTCAGCACGGCAACTGAGTGCAGGAATTCTGCATGCATAAATTGTCCTGGAAAGAAAAATAAATAAACAAATACAGAAAATAAATAAAAAAAACAGCCAAACCAGAGGACAGAACGTGAAAAATGACTGCCCCATGGTGGCCAAAGGAAAAAAGGCACGACTGCAATCCTGCTCCTGCATAACATTTTTTGCTCTGTGGTCTGCTGCTTTCAAATGATTCCCAGTTACTGCACTAATTTACAGTCATTTATGACCACCACCGAATGTCACTACTACGCTCCATCTAGTGTGCATAAGGAGGATTCAAGTTCAGTAGCATGATAATGGACTACAGATTAAGGACCAATAATCTGTGTGAAATGTGAAATTTGCCCTCTAATCACCGTTTCCCAGCTACAGGCTGATGTGTAAGTACAATACATACATATCCAGCAGCCGCCCTTGCTGCATATATTATTCTGTGCTTATCCACTGCATCCTGGGGAAGGTCAATCCTTACCACGCGTTCGTAATGCTCGCGCTCTCTGTCAAAGTCAATGGCGCGGCCGTCCAGGGACCAGATGAAGGTGATGTCGAGCGTGGAGTCATGAGAGGCAGCACACTGCATCCGCACGCCCTCCCCCACAGTCACGTCGGCGTTGGAGGGTGCCAGGGTGATCTTGGTTGCATCTGGAAAAGCACGGATATGTTCAGTGTTGTTACGGTTCCTTCTGTGTCAACATTCTTAATGTTGTAAACATAGACTTGGGAATTGCTATTATGCTTCCAGGTTTTAACAGTGGTAAGCATTTTATTACATTCACACACACACACACACACAAACACATGCACGCACGCACACAGATTGTGTGTAAGTCTGTGATGAATTTCCAAGTACTTTATAATACAATGTCACTGAGCAAGCCTCAGGCATGAGTAACAGCAGTATGTAGATTGCACCACTAGAGGGCACTAGGCAGCCAATTATTGGCCACAGCAGGATACGCTATCTCCAAAGGAAAGCTGGGACAGATACTGTTGTGAGGCTTAATCCATGACCACAGGGAGTCTGGAGGATAACTGAACAGGCACACACAAGCCTGTGAAAGCTCGTTTTGTACACAGCTTTAATACCTATAAACAGACAACACAATAAAATGTAAAATGGAGCCTGTTATTATTTTTAATGAACTGCATTGTTTCTTGCTTGTACCTTTTTGTATAGCTGGTAGGACAGTGGCTTACCAAGGGCTGGCATGACAATGAAAAACATAACTCAAGTAGCTTGAAAAATTATATGTAGGAAAAACCTTATCAAAACTGAAAAAGGGAGCAAGAATGGGCAGATATTTGACTTCTTTTTACGACTACTGCAACCCTTGAGTCCAGCACCTGTACTATAAGATTGGATGTGTGCAGACCATCAACCCTATCTGTTATCACATGTGACAAGAATGCATCCCAGAAGCCAAAAAAACACAATCTTATTCTAAATCAGCTCCACAGATAGCTCTTTGCATTTTAAATGTGATAAGCACACTTGACCAGCAACCAGGAAAATTGAATTACAGCAGATAGAAGCCTCTTCAGATGTAATCACTCCAGCTATCTCAACCAATTAGCTTCACCCATCCATTACTGAGGAATAAACAGCTGTTGACATTCTTACTTTGTTGGTTACCACGTCACCTACATTTCATTAGGCACAAGGCGAACGATGACTATAAAGCAGTTTGAGTCACGGCCCTTCTAGATACATAAAGTCCTCCAGTAGATGCAACACTCGGGGAGGGCTCAGACCATACAAATCAACAATAGATTGAAAGACAGGGTAGCTTTAAGCTGCTTCCACACTGCCCCAACAAACACCAACATTCTAAAGTTGGCAGTTGTTGGTACCTGGCAGATGACAGTGTTTAGAATGTTTGGTAAACTGCCAGTTCGAAGCGTTGCTTCTACCAAGGGCATTGATATGGAAATGGTGATTCAAATGTTTAAAATCTACTTCAAAGATTGCCAGTTATACAAAATTAATTCCCACCAATTTTTAACCCCAATTCTGATACGACAGAATGTCGGGACCAGTCACACATAGTCAGAAGCCGTCTGGGTGCTCAGTCATAATATTAGTCGTCATGTTTGTTGGGGAGACAGATTTGAATCCAAATTGTTTTTTTCCATTGTTGACAAAATTCCAAGTAAAACAGTACCAGTCTGTTCCATGTTGTCATGATTGTGATTGTGACGTGGAAGTCTGTTGCATTTTTAACTCATCTTTATATTTGTGCTTACAACCGACTGAATATCGCATCCAACACTGTCTGTAGGTTTGATGCTCTCAGTCACTTAAAAAAAAATCAGGAGGTCTGTTCCCACCTTAACAAAGGGGACGTCACAGCTAACGAACACACCCTCTGTTCGCTGATTGGAGCGTTCGTGCTGGAAGTCCCCAAATGCTCCCCAATAGCGTCCGGACCAGACCCTCTGCACGAAATGAAATGAAGTACGAGGGGCGGGTTTACCAGGCTAGGTGAAGACTTACCTGTGACAAGGAGGGTGCCAGTGCTGTTACCCTTCCCTCTGTCATTCTCCGCAAAGCACGTGTAGCTTCCCTCATCTGCTTTGGTAACGTTGTGAATCTCCAGGCTTCCGTCTTCCCAAATTAATATCCTGAAAACCACATTACCATTTCTGTTAATGTTTCTTCATGTCATTATCTATCTATTAATTAACACTATTATTTACAGGCCATTTGTCTTCAGTCAGGATCGCTGTTTCATCTCCATGTAAATAAAACATTTGTTTACAGACGGCTGTCTCAGTTGGCGTGTGTCCAAGCAATGTTACAGGAGAGCCCCTCCATGTTCGGGCCAGTTAGCTCGAGAAGCTGGGCCTGGGCCAGTGCCCATATGTCCCCTGACAGTAGCCAATGGCCTTTGTAACAGGAGATTAGCATTGTGTTGTCTCTGAGGACAGACAGACATGTGTGGATGTGTGTGTGTACTGTATGTGTGTGTGAGCGCGCACACACACACACACACACACACACACACACACTGTCACACACACTCACACACTGTCACACGCACACACACACACACACACACACACACACACACACACACACACACACACCTTCACACACACTGTCACACAGACTCACACACTGTCACACACACACACACACACACACACACAAACGCACACACACATACACATATACACACACTCACACACACACACACACACACACACACACACACACACTCACACTCACACACACACACACACACGCGCACACACACACACACACACACACACACACACACACACACACACACACACACACACACACGTATAGTGACAGGCTGTGGAAGGAGAGGAGCTGTTGGGGTAACTTCCGATGTGGGTTAGTGCTGACAGAGGTAAGGAAGAGACCCGTCCATCACTTAACACTGTGCCTCTCTTCACTCTGCAGCCACTTAAACAAGTAAGACTTCAGCTAAGCTCTGGGACATAAAAGCAATTGAAATGTTGAAATTGACATTATTACCAACCTTAGAATGTAAGTAATTAATTATATGTCTTTTAAAAATGTATCTGTAACCATCTGTGTGTATCTATTTTTTATCGACTGGTTGTGAAAGGAAGCAGGGTAAAAAAACAGGAAATCCCAATACACACACACACACACACACACACACACACACAGACAACCCCCCCCCCCCCTAAATGACACACTGACATAAGGCATTGAGGCTTGTGCTTAGTGCTCTGCTTAAACCTCTGACCTGGAAGAGTTTGACAGCAGCTCTGTCCCCTTGCTCCAGGAGAACACAGGCTTGGGGGCCGCCCTTGGCCTGCACTCGATGACCATGCGCCCGTTCCGGGCTCCCAGGATCCTCCTCTTCACCGGGCTGTGCTCAAACGTGGGGCTGCTCGCTGGCGGGCGACACAAAACAACAGCTGCTCATCAGCCAAAAAGCTGTCGTCGACAAGAGCATACTGTATAACACCTAAGAAGTGTGACATGTGTCCACTAAGTGGACTGAAAACACTTTTGCATGCACTTTCAGCACGTTGAGTATCAGATGTCAGCGACTGCACGGCTAAAGGATTTACTCTAATCTTCAGTAGACCTAAAGCCTGTTAAAAGCTGATTAACTTTCCACTTAATTCCCCCTCGTGTAGTGGCATGAAACAGCCAGCATGTACCGTTCTTTCCTGGTTATGCATGAACTCAGATGACTGAATCATATAAAATTTGTACCATATTTTTGATTAGGGTCATTTAGCTGAGGCGCTAAAACTACCACTAGACAAATCGTAGAGACAGTCTCCTTTTCAACAAACCTAATGAATTATGGTACTTCTGCGGTAACATCAAAATAATACATGACAATTAATCCTTTTTATCCAAAGGATATTAATAATTAACACTGCACAATACGTAATTCGCACAACCTAATCACTAGAAATTACAAAAGCTGTGGCCTCAAAGTCAACACAGTTGGCTGATGTCAGTGGGCTGCTGCCTGTGCCTTGCTACTGTAATTATTTCCATTGAAGTGAAACCAAACTTCAATTACGCTCCTCTAAGCCTCAAAACAAAAGGCGGAGCGATTAGGATTCCGTGTGTGTCTCCGCCAACGTGATCGTCGGTCGGTCGCAGTTCAGTGCCGACGCCAGGGGAAGCGCGCGGAACAGTGGGCATCGCACGGTGACCCGCGCCATCCCTAATAAGACACAACACACCTACTGCGAGAACACGCTCGCTCACCAAACACGCGCAGCTCCGCGTTGGCGTAGATGACACCATGCCGGTTCTCCGCAATGCACTGGTACATCCCCGAGTCCTCGAAGGTCAGCTTGCTGAAAGTGGGGTCGTGTTTGCCATACTGCGAGACAGAAACAGATGACAGTGTTTCAAAATAATACCCACAATAAAATCATTCATTTCAGTTTTTCATTGCTAATGTAATAAAGCAAAATTAGACAAAAAAAACAAAAACAACCCAAGACACAGAGACAATTTGTTGCTATAGTGTGCGTATGTGTCAGGGGGCTGAATGGGACTTCAATAGGAGTCTGGAGGGAGACCCAGGGAGGCTCCCTTTCAGGAGGTCTCCCTTTCACCTCCTTTGTAAGGCCGTGATAGAGGCACGCTCTGTTCCCTACTACTTACGCATGCAAGCGCAGTACACTTTGAGTTGCCTTTTTTTCGCCCCCCCCTGCAGCCTGGCAGTTGCCAGGCCCATTACGTAACCTGAGGCTGGCATCCTCTCAGAAACAAGACATAGCGTTCCTTAACACCCCGACTCGCTTCTGTGCGACGTGTGCCAGCGAGCTGTCAGCGTTGAGGCTTTAAGGTGGGGTTTGCGTAACCACTTGTTGTTTTGTTTGTTTTGTTAAAAGTGTTTGAGGGCACCCCAGAGAGGGGAGGTGGGGGTAAGAGACAGGGTGCGAAAGGGTACAGGACTATGCTGCCCTACAAAGCCAAAAGGCAGTAACTTACAGTACATATTTGGTCAAATTGAGTTTTGGACTGAAAATTGGTATGGTGCAGGACTATGCTAATAGTATGCTATGACATGCTAATACTATGCTAATTCTAACATTGTTTCGTCTCAACATGTACTGTGTACATGGCTGAAAGGACAATAAAAACCCACTTTACTTGACCTGCTAGATGTGGGGCCGGGTGTGTGGGTGTTAGGGTTGCTGGGTGCAGAGGTGTGGGGGTAGTGAGGCCAGCGGGGGTGGTGAGAGTGCTCCTTACTGGATGTCCGTTCTTCAACCAGTGGACATGTGGCCTGGGCTTCCCAGTGGCCTCACAGGTCATGGTGTAGGAGCTGCCGATGTCACGCTCGGCGCTGACGATGTGCTCCACCCATTCAGGCGCCGCTAGAGGTAGAGGTAGAGGTAGAGGTGGAGGAGAAGGAGAGATGGGGGGGTGGGGGAGGGAGGCGGAGTTGGCGAGAGTTGGCACAAAAGCTTACTGGATAGTTGTACTGACATTCATAGCAGCTTCCACTCCCTCACAATGTGAAATATGTCAGGGGTGCCCACTATATTTTGGCTCGTGAATTACTTTTAAAATGACCATGTCACAGTGATCTACTACTACTACTACTGCTATTATTATTATTATTATTATTATTATTATTATTATTATTATTATTATTATTATTAATAATAATAATAATAATAATAATAATAATAATAATAATAGTAAATCACTCAGTATGTGTTTTTACATGTACAGGAGAAGGACAGATGGGGGGTGGGGGAGAGAGGCACAAATGGTTACTGGATAGTTGTACTGATATTCATCGCAGCTTTCAGTCACTCACAACATAAAATATGTCAATGGAAGTGCCGTTACTATTCCAAGTGTTTTTTCAGCTTACAGTTTTTATACAGAAGGCAGTATTTAGACAGCTGTGACAGTGACAAGCTTTCAGGGCATTTTTTTGTAGAAAACCCACAACACTCCCACTCACTGCAGTCACTATGGTTACACTCCAGAGTACAAACAAGGCAGAAAAAGAAAAAAAAATGCAGAAAACAGAAAACAAAAAGGCGAAAGCCAGCTACACTGTAGTGTCTGCTCTCATCGGCACACCACTCACAAACCTACCACTCAAACCTTTCACAAGCAAGTTGCGTAAGCAACTCTTTGATTTGTTCACTTTTATCAACGTAGTCCTTTAGAGTTACAAGCTTACTATCACCCTAAGATTACTGACGGGTTCCAGCTTAAAACATCCTTTTTTAAGGAAATGCACAAGGGATTTTTAAACGTCCCTGTGTGAAAACTACTACAGGGCAATTTTGCTGCTTTGACTTAAACAACTAAATGGCTCTGTCTACCATACCAGGGCCTTGAAACTAACATATCTCACAGATAAGAAGTACAGGATCTTACTCAAAGTGCTTTCGTCATATCTCCACAAAATTACTGCCTTGTTAGAGTCTCATCTGTCTGGCAGTAAGTGCCTATTTAGGTTTTCATACAGTGAAACAGAACATCTCACTTGTTGTCCCTTAACTGTATTTAATTCAATTGTATATGTGTGTAGTGACAAAAGGCATTCTATTCTATTCTATTTAAGACACAAGTGTGTAACATGACTGTGAGCGTGTCCTTACCCTCCACGTTGACCTTTGCTCTGTGCGAGTCGTTCCTCTTTGAGTTGATGGCATCGCACGCGTAAGTTCCAGCGTCCTCGTACTGCACGTTCATCAGCTGGAGCTGGTTCCCAGCCATGCTGATGATGTGTCCCTCTGGCAGCTTCCCTTCAATCTTTCTCCACTGGATCTTGGGGATGGGGCTGTGGACCACACACACACACACACACACACACGCACACACACGCACACACGCACGCACGCACGCACGCACGCACGCACGCACGCACGCACGCACGCACGCACGCACGCACGCACACACACACACACACATAAATTTAACCTTCTGTTGCATAATATGAGTGACAAGTGCTGTAATGAATGCTTTAGAAAATCCAAAAGGATAGAGGTTCACAAAACTTTCCACACTTTCCAAGACAAAACATTAATGTGATCAGGCGACATTGCAAAAACTGCAGCATCTGGGATCTTCTTTACAGTAAAGCAGCGCTTTTAAAACTCACTTCCCCAGAGCGAAGCACTCCAATGTGATGTTCTGGCCCACCAATGCGTTTGTCTCTGGGAACTTGACGTTGATGTCAGCTGGGTACTTCCTGGGGTGACCTGGTGGGCGACAGCATTTTGAGAAAAAAGCGAGCGAGTCACCTTTTTGACAAATCCTCTTTTTTGGCTCCCAAATAGTCATGGCCAATTGGAGTGGAGGGCAGTGACAGGCTTTTGGTATGAGTCGGGCCAAATGTCACAACATGTTCAAGAGGGACCTCATTGTAAATAATTACATGGAGGAGTGACAGCAGAGTAACACTGTAAACATGGACACTGATGGACACACACACAAATACACACAAACACAAATGACTGCAGATACATAACACATAATCTTTCACACATGCACAAATACACATACACAAACACACACACACACACACACACACAATACTGACATGAACAGTATTTAAAGCAGGCACCGCGCAGCACTGCAGCCTTCAGATTGAATAAGGGTTGCTGTAAATATGGGCCAGGCCATTGCCGGCAGCCTGCTCCGCTCTCCAGTAATGCAGTCATAACAAAGCCCATGCTCATGCTTCAGAGAGCACCACAGGCCCCTGCAGGAGGGGCCACTGGGTGGCTGCTACACCTTAAGACCTTGTTTGCATATGTCACTAAGGCAAAGAAAACACAACCCCCCTGTGCTCATGTCTTTACACGCCTCCCAGTAATATAGAGAGCCCAGATCCTAGCTCATGCTTCTGCGTGTGTCTGACTTACTGTGAGTAGGCCGGCCGGCCGGCAAGTCTACAACATCAAGAGCACATGCTTGACTTCAGATCCCGCCTTGCGTACAGTGCGAAAGCGCTGATGTATAGGAGTGTGCAGTTATACTGTATGTACTGTATGAGTGAACTTCTGTTTCTGCCCTGCGTTTATTTCCTTGTGCGTTGGACTGCGTGATTTATGTGTGTTTGTGTATTTACATGTACATGTCTAAGTGCTGAGGGGAGATATGGGAATGTTCCGGAAAGCTCTGTCTTCTGGGACAGCATTGTGAAAACTGGCTGGGATTAATTTACCTTTTGTTCAAATTTTTGATCCAAGTCAAAATTATAATCCAAAACTTTCTGGAAATTGAACTATTGGGTCATTCTAAGATTGCCACCAATCAGCAGCAAGTGGGAGTGGCTAAGCACAATAATGCTAAAATTCAGCATTGGTTTGAAATGCATTTACAATTATTTCCACCCGTGTTAGAGCTGGACAAAGCAACACAAACAACAACAAAAACACCAAAAAATATTAAGGAATTAAACCTGTCGTATGAGGAACCTCTGATGTTATTCACTCACAGCAATGCCATTGGTGTTTTACTGGCAACAGGGTTTGGCTTAAGCCCAATACATCGTCTTGCATCAGTGGTGCATCAGCAGGAAGCCAAGTGATTCTATGGTGGCTGGTGCTGACCGGTTAAAAGGCAGTCCCAGTGGTTTTGACGTCCACACCAATTAAGGTGCAACGGCTGGAAATAACACCCAACGGAGAGAAGCCAGACCCTGGTCACAAGCGAGTCTGGGTTCGGTTCTACGAGGCCATTGTGGAATAGGATTGGTGTGTGTTAACACGGAGGCCAAGCACCGGAACACAAACAAGAAATAATTGATGGACTTTCTGAAGCCCCCAGGGAAACGGTGAAAAGCTGCCCGCTTATTTTCAACCGCACACAAACTCTGAAACTAATAAATAAATAAGTAAACAAAAGACTATCTGAAGACTCTGTTCTGAAGGTTGACAAATTACCCTGTTTTCATACCCTGACTTGTTTTGATCCACTTCTCTTTTTTTTTGTCTGGCACAACGGCACCTATCCCCATGACTGAGAAAATTTGTTAACACTTAATAGATGGGGTACACACAAAAAAACTGCTGCAAAAACAGTCTTATTGACTACCTCCTATTATTCAACCTGCATTTTGCCAAGAATTGCAATCGCTATTTTTCAGTTTCCATGAAAGGCCGCTGGTTAACTGTCCTGTTTGTGGCTCACTTCCTGAAGATTTAGCTTACTCTAGCAAGCGCTTTTCTCCAACTGCTGCACTCCCAGTTTCCTTTTGCTGTAATAACTCTGGAGCTCTGCACCTTTTTGTACATCATAAGCACTGAAGACGGCGGGAATATACAGTTATATAACTACAAAAAAATAACCATAAGGAAATAAAGTCTCTCTCAGCAGAGTACTAACGTTCGGGCTGGGGCACCAGGGGGATGAACTTGCTGAAAACACTCTTGGCGATGGAGGGGCTGGAGACGAAGCAGGAGTAGTTGCCGCTGTCGAGGGCCAGCACCTTGGAGATGAAGAGGTTGCCCGTGGTCTGCGATACAAACTGGCGGCTGCTGGGCTGAATGAAGATGGGGAATTCATTGAGCATCCAGCGGTAGGACAGATCATCTGAAAGAAAGCAAAAAGGTGGAGAACAGACTTCACAAATGAGCTTGACAATGACCCGAGGTTGCGTCGCAAATTGCCCTGCACTGGCCCCACTTTACCACGATGATTCAGTCCATGTCTCGCAAATCTAATGACACAGATAATGAGCCATACAGTCTGCAGAGCTCCTCTGAGATGATATGAGGGTATTTATAGAAACCTAATTACTGCCAGACAGTGGGAGTGGGTTTGCTTAGCATTGTGCTTGCCCTTTAGATCCGCTTAAAACGTCCCCCTGGCAGTGTTTCCCCAGCTTTACCCCCTCCTGTTAATGTCAGGGAAACCACCCAAACCTCCATGACACTGGTCAGCTTTGCATTAGTGTAGGGTTCAACAGTTGACCAGGCCCATGCCATGAAACCTGACCCATTACAGCACTGCTTGGTGAGTTTCTTTTGACAGTCTGACTCCAGGTCTATAATTTAATGTTAGTTTATTAGACACAGGGTAGTAGTTTTGTGTCTTTCTGCCTTTACATGTTTTAACTGCACACCTGCAGTCTTGCTGCCTAAGAACCTGCACACATTAGCTGACATTAACGAAAAACAACATCACATCAACATCACATGACACTTCGGAGGAAGAATGCAGGTATGCGGTGGAAAAATGTAAAATTATCAACCAGTACCTAAGAAAAAATAAAACTATTATAAATAATTAGGGCAAATTAATTTGATTTCAGGTGTGGTTTAGTTCCTGGCTCACCTGGGTAGTGAGGAGGCGGGGCACACAGCAGCACCGCCCCCTGCCCCTCCTTCACAGACACAGCCTCTCGCTCCTCCGTGGCAAACAGGTCCAGGACTAGAGGGGTGAATGACAAAACACAGAGAGAGGACAGACAGGAGGAGGAAGAGATGAAAAGAGAGCTGTACTTTCATGTTACTACTACGTCAACATTTCAAGACTTTTTATTGTCATTGTACAGTTGCCTGTACAATGGAATTAGATGACAAGGCCAGAAAGGTGCAAGGTAAAAGTGTCATAGTGTCAAGTGTCAAAGTGTTAAGCAAGGAAGTATAGTAGAATAAAAAGAAAAGAAAGGAGAATATACAAGGGCTTAATAAATAATAAATAGTAAAAGGTAAAATGGCTACGTACAGAGCCTGTAAACAAAAACATTGCACTATGGTATAAAATTGCACTATGGTATAAAATAATATTGCACTAAGGTGGGTATTGCACAGTGGGTGCTGTACCCTGTCTAACTAACCAGTATGTGACAAACACAAACGGCCTCTTGCTCCTTTGTGACAAACATGTCACCAGACTAGAGGGATAGGTCATAAAAAACAGTAAGAGGAGAGATACAAGGAGAGAGATGAGAGGAGTTGTAGTTAAACCTTCATTTCACTACAGCTGCACTCTGTCCAACTAATATGTTGACAGATAAAAGACTAATCTTCAATGCAGGAATGCAGAGATGAGAGGACACTTGCATCTGCATTTCGCTACTGCTGTGCTCTATACATTTAGTATGTGTTAAATAAAAGCCTTGAATGCAGGAACACAGGATGAAGGGACAAAGATGAAGAGAGAGAGAGATAGAGAAGAGGGAGAGCAGCTTGTTGAAAAGAGCCATTTTTGTCCTTCTGTATTTGACTTTAGGCGACACATGTCTTGAATGCCTGAATGTCCTTGGATAAAAATAATGGCTTTAGTCATATAGCCCAGTGACTGTGAAGCTGCAGCATCATCACTCTGAGCAGAAAGCCCTTAGTGCAGCAAAACCAATATCGCTTATAGAACGCTTGACATTTAAAAATGAATTTCCATTAACGGGCGCAGGCCAGGGCATTCAACGTCCAAATAGGTGTTTGTGCAACGCCGGCCAGGGTTAGTGAAAAAAAAAAACGAAAAAAGAAAAAAAAAACATCACAGCGTGAACAGAGTCATGACCGTGATTTATCATTATGTAACGCACAGTTCACGTCCTGTCACGGTCACTTACACCCGAACTGGACCGAGGCCTTCCTGCTGATCACGGTGCCGTAGTCGTTCGTGGCCTCGCAGGTGTAGTTGCCCACGTGCCTGCTCTTGTCTGGGTTACTGATGACCAGGTTGCCCCCATCGAGCCTGTAGTGGTTGCCGGCTGAATTTTGAAAGTCAATCTCCTCCTTCTCAAACCTCCACCTTTGAAACAAGAGATTAAATTTCAGGTCCCCAGACACTAAGGCAAGGAATTAAAAAGCCCCAAAGACCGATAACTCTCATTAGTGATTTATGATTGCTTCGCGTAACAAGGTTTTCCCATTAACTTATCAGCACATTAGCTGCCATCGAATGCTTAAGCAAATGTGGCTTAAGCTCTGACTTAGAAGTGCTGAATCCAGCTTGCTTAACCTGTTCTGCACTGCAAACCACTAGTGGGTGTCACATTTGTAGATATTGTGTTTCCTGATCGAGGTTTCTGTCTTCCAACTCTAAGCCTCCTCTTTCTATGCACACAAATAGACAAACACTAAGCACTGACAC
>CM050208.1:19527500-19622500 GCA_027475355.1 Coilia nasus
TGAAGACAGAGAGAGGAGAGGAGAGGGAGAGGGGAGACAGAGAGAGAGAAAGATGAAGACAGAAAAAGAATAGAGAGATGGAGAGGAGAGACAGAGAGATGGAGAAAAGAGGTAGAGATAGAGAAAAGGAGACAGAGATGAGGACAGAGAGAGAAGAGAGAGGGGGGGAGGAGAGACAGAGAGAGAGGGGGAGTATAGAGATAAAGACAGAGAAAGAGAGAAGAGAGGGAGGAGAGAGAGAAAGAGGGAGAGGGAGAGGAGAGACAGAGACAGAGAGAGGGGTAGGAGAGAGATAAAGACAGAGAAAGGCTGAATCCCATTACACCCCTTGGTCCTACCCCTTTCCCCTACCCCTCCAGTTTGCACGTGCACGTGTAGGGGTAGGGGTGTCCCATTTCCCCTGAGGGCAGAGGGGTAGGGGGAAGTGGTAGGGCTATATACCCCTCCAAACGAAGATTTTTCAGAGGCACACTCCAGACAGAGGGGTATGAGCATTTTCTCAGAATGCCTTGCGAATCACCAGCAAGATGGCTGCAACGACAAGTACAGAGACCAAACTAGTTCACAAAAGTATTTTCTCCATTATTTACGGTTGATAAATTGTGTTAACCGCTGTATTGTCTTAAGTTTAACATTGTTCCAATGCGTAATGGTCATTTTCTTTATAAAATATAGACAAAAAAATCGCTAGTACTGTATTAAGTAGTGTAACGTTATTTGTGACCTTGAGTGATCGGTTGATGCATGGAATTGCATGGAAGTTGTGAACGCATTGCGAGCGTCGGTGCAACACAGTTATTTCGATATTGTAACCCAAGTAATTGCAAGCAATATCATTGGTTTAGCCTTGGAAAATCTGGGGTTGTGTTCGTTCGTTCGTTGTATGCGTGTCATTCTGCTGTGACGGTGTTACTTTTTTCTTTTGGGAACCGCGAATGCTGGCTAGCTCATTGCGTTTGTAACAGTTTACAAGCAACTGACGGGTTCACTCGTACTTGCTGCCCCGAAGACTAGCATTGTAAGCCCATTCTGCAGAAACGGTAAAAATTGTTTAGTTCAGAATGCAACCGTAAAAAGATGACAATAGCCCACGCAACAGAGACCACCACAGCTGCAGTCGGCATGTTGGATTTCTGGCAAAAGCTTGTCGCGTCTGCTTACGTAAAAACTAGACTACTCATGACGTATGTCATTGTTGAAGTGGTGTCCCAATTCATAGGGGTTGACTTCCAACCCCTACCCATTGTTGCTCAGTTTCAGGGGGCAAGGGGCAAGGGATAGGGGTAGGGGAAGGGGTATAAATTAGAAATGGGATCCAGCCAAAGAGAGAAGGGAGAGAGGGAGGGGAGAGAGAAAGAGAAAGAGACACAAAGTCCTGTCCAGCAAGGTAATAGACTGACATAAAAAAGGGCAAAACTCATCTGAATTTTAAATGGAGAAAAGCTCATGTTGCAGGGGTGAGCTCTGGCTCAGACCTCCCTGATAATACATCAATTATTCATGAGGTGGGAGGTTTTAAAGGTAGTGTTCCAGAGACAGAACCAGTGCGTTATGTAGACCTACCTACCTATTACCCATCCACATGGGTGTGACTCCATTACAACATCCTCTCATACACAGACCCACAACTCCCTCAGACACAAAACGCATGTTTTACCTGCAGTTACCACAGGAAAGGGTACAATTCACATAAAAAATGTTGATTTGAAGACTTAATGAAGACTTAATCTGCATTCTAATTCAACACCATATTAACCTTCATTTTTGGTATGCAGCATTACACTGCTATTCCAACCCAGAGTAAAGCTGCACTGTCCTCATATTTGCACAACCTTTAAATTAAACTATTAAAAACCAAGGCCAGTGGAATATTTTCTTTTCAGACATATAACTGAGTCTTATATTATTTGCATAATGATGAAATATCCATCTATGTAAACACCCATTACTAAGTCTTATTCCTTGGCTGATGGATGTCTTATGAAAGAGCGTTGGCAAGATCACCTATGTATCATCTATGTGTGTGTGTGTGTGTGTGTGTGTGTGTGTGTGTGTGTGTGTGTGTGCATTTGTCAGACCGTGACTCTGCACACACACACAAGCACACACACCTGTGTGTTGTGTGTGTGTGTGTGTGTGGGGGGGGGGTGCTTGGTAAAGGTGACTGTGTAGCACAGGATGACAGAGCCGTGGGCTTGTGTGCGTTGCCTCCGCTGTGCGTTACCACGCACAATCTGCCTTTGGGAGATGAATTTGGATGGGATGCTCTTTGGCACCTTCACCGGCACACACCCAATGCGTCAAACACACACACACACACACACACACACACACACGCACACGCACGCACACACACACACATACACATATGCATACACACACACACACCCACACAGACACACACACACACACACACACACACACACACACTGACTGTTACCTGACTCTGTACACATACACACACACACACAGACACACAGACATACAGACACACACACACACACACACACACACATACACACACACACACACACACGCACCCACACCCACACAGACACACACAGGTGTCAGGTAACAGTCAGTAGAACATTTCTTATCAACAAGACTTTGTAAATGAAATAGAGCTGCCTAAAATGTACACACATTCTTAAAAACAATGCACATGTGTATTTACGTCATCTTTTCCGTCATCAAATTCCAACCAAGAGTGACAGGTCTCTGTGCAACACCCTCCAGAACCTTGTGCAGGTCATTCCCATGCTTGCTGTGCAGTCAGAATGGGAGCATATGATCTGATGTGCCCAATTGGCATGAACAATCAGCTGCCATAGGGGTGTGACCCCTGTCCAGGAGTGGCGTGTGTCAGGGGTAATTAGCCACGGGCTCCTCCGACGCTGGGCAGCCACCGAAAAAACAAACAAACAGTGACTTCCAGTTTATGCCACCTGCCTAGAATATCAATGAGCTAATGGTTGCGACTGTCTCGAATCCTAATTAGTCACGAATATGAGCTCAGAGAGCGACAGATACAACAAAATCTGCATGTGTGCACACAATTGGCTCCCGGCTAAGAATATTGAGTGTTTAGCCTGTAATCATGGGTGCACAGTGCTTCCTGGTTTACCCTTGACGAGCTTGTTTTGAAGGAGAGGGACAATTAACGCAATGGGCGGAAATGTACTGTAGCGTAATCTCGTGCAAGAGTGCCTGTCCGTCAATCATGCACAGCCATGACAGCAGCCTGCCTACTGCGCTAGCGTTTGGCTAATAAACATCCTTAAGTGCAGGGCTCAGGAAGGGCAGCTGTTCCAATATTATGACCCATCTTAAAAAGGTCAGAGTGATTTATCTGGAACACAGCCAGCTCAAAACGAGTTCCAACATATGACAAATTGCTTTGGACGTAGATGCGGCCAGCCAGCGATGTCGTTAGACCCATTTTAGAGTGGCTTGAGCCACCCTATTTTGTGTCAAAGCCACCCTAATTTTTTTGCAGATTTCTAAAATTATTTATATATATTTTTCTTTTTTTCTCCAAAAACAAATGCAGTAAAGAACTGAGTACAAATTGCTTTGGACGTGGATGCAGAACAGCAGTATATTTATACAACTTGCAATGCTGGAAGAGCTGAAATGGACATCCCTCCCAACACACACGCACACACACACACACACAGACAGACACACAGACAGACAGACACACACACACACACACACGCACACACACACACTGCCCCCCTACCCTACCTCAATTTACTCACTCCCAGTTCAGCCACCCATCCACCCATCAGAAAGAATCTCATCCAGTGTGTCCTTTAAAACACATGATCCGGTTCCCTCGGTCAGAGGGAGAGGCCTAACCCGCTCTGACAGGCAGATAGCGTTGTGTTTACAGAAGCCCAGAGCTCCGGAGCCTCTCAGAGGAAGAGGCCAGCAGGCCCTCACTCCCCTCTCAGCTACGGGTGCACTGACACACACACACACTCTCTTTGTTTACGCACACTGCTGACAAGAGCGGCGGAGCTACACACTTATTTAACAAGGGCCTGATTAAGACTAATGTACGCAAGTGCTACACTAAGAAAGACTAATCACTCTGGATAGCTGTGTGCTTGGGGGTGGGGGTGGGGGTGGGGATGTGGGGGAGTGGGGGAGTGCAGGGGGGTTGGAGGGGGGGACACAGAGCAGGAGAAGTGCCCTGCTTTGGAGTCCATAATGAATGGTCAAGTGCACATTCGTGATCGTGCTGATCAAAGGCTGTGGAGAGAAGCTCATGTTTGAATGCAAATATGCATCCTCGTGGTGCGTTTGATGTTAAATGAAGGGTGGGGGGGGGGCTGTGTTTTGACACAAAAGAAGCTAGACTTCTGATCCTGTCTGTCTAGCCGATCCTCAGATGAAACGAGTGCAGAGCTGAATACTCGGTAAGAGCAGCCAGCCCCTTCAACCTTCTCTCCAGCATCTCCGCTTTTACAACCTCACCAAGGTCCTCAGAGGTGCCACACTGCTATCCACAGATGAATGTGTTTATTTGACCATCATTCAAATGCATTTTACAAGCCCTACTTCTTTGCCCTGCGAGATTGTCGTGTCCTTGGAGCTGGCATTAATTATGAATGACAAACGCTGATTTGCCTGGGGCCATCCATGAATATGGAACCCTCCATGGCAGGTACTTAGAGCCTGACCCCCCCCGCCCCATCCACCATCCACCATCCACCCCCCACCCTCAACACCCCCATTCAACTGCTCAGTCTGCCTGCATTTTGTCTCTGAGTGATGACCATTAAAGTTTAAGGAGCACACAACCTCGGTACACACAGAGTAAACGCTAACGATTAGTGGTCATGCATTTTGCATGCATATCTTCAGAGTGGTTGAGCGTTTTGGATTTTGCGTAATGTGAGAGCACCAGTAAAACCCCATAGTTGCACTGTACAGGTTCAAACAGGAATAGAGTCCATGGCTGCACTGTACATAATAAGGTAGAAACCTGAAGCTTCACAGTTTATGAACAATAAATACTAAGAATATCAATATGAGAAAAAAACAGGCCTACTGTGCAAGGTCTTTCAGCGTCATAAATATTATACTGTATATATTATATGCTTGAGTAAAAGTCAAGGACTTACCACCAAAGATCTCTGGCACCTCGCTGTAAAAAGTTGAAACTGCAAAGAAAAGGGAGATTTAGTTTAGTGCATTTTATCAAAATCATTCAAACATAAATTGAATTCATATGTATTACTCCATGCATTAATTACAATGTCTTTAAACAATGGCATAAAAAAAATATCAAACATAAATTGCATGTATGTGTGTAAGTCGGTGCATTAATTACATTGTCTTTGAACAATGCCATAAAAAAGGGGTGGACAGGAATCTGAACAACCATACTGTTAGGGTAACACATCATCCTGTGTGGTGTGATTCCCAAGGCACAGACTGGCATTTAGATGCATAATAACCATGATTGATCTGCATTGTATACAGGCTGCTTTCCCGAAGCATGAATCTGAAATTAAAGTTTAAAGCCTGTTCTTTGCACTACACACCATTTCTAGCCTACAAACAAAATGTAAACATATGTAACGTATAATGTAATTGAAGGAGCTGCTGAATGATGTCCTGTGTTCTTTCATAGTGTCACATTGTTCTGAAATCTCTGCTTAGTGGGCCATCCGCACCAATGCTACAGCGAAGTGTCCACCCCCAGGGCAGTGACCCATTTAGGCTCTTACAAACACCCATGATACCTTGCAAGATATGACTGCATGATACATCCATCTATCTACAGTATGACATAATGGCTGTAAAAACCAAAGAAGGAATAAAACACAGAAGGGTTATGCGTAATATATATGCTAGGTTCAGGAATATACAGTAGTATATATTGATGTGACATGAAACAATGTGGCATAAAATGAACTCTGGGCTTGAGGGGGGAGCGGAGGGATTTTCTGAAAAGCTGCAACTGTCTAAATGTTTCCTGCTGTTTGCCAGAGGCGTTTAGATGCACACTGAACGTATACTGAATTATACTGCAAGCATCTGCCAATGTCTGCATATAGGTCTCATTGGATAAAATAATTCTGGAGTCCCTCTGACTCACTCTCATTAGCTTTTTGGCCTAGCCCTTCAAAATGCTAATAGCAGTTAATGATGAGGTTAACACTAGGTACTGTGCCTTGCACCCCTTTCCATCTCTCTCCACCATTAGTCCAGCAGAAACCATATTCTGGCATCTATAATACTTCACTACTTCACCAGACACACACACACATACACACATACACACATACACACACACACACACGGACACACAGACACAGACACACACACACACACACACACAGAAGGACACACTATTTTTTAAAGAAAGAACTAGACATTGTGCAACTTATACAAAGATAAGATTTTTGACCGATCAAATGATACATGTACAAGCACCGCAATAGGATTATTCACCAAGGCAACGAATAGTCAGGCACAGACACCTGGTACCTATCCAAAAGTAGACAGCATCCAATACCTCCAAATATCTGTGGATTATCTGGGCACATACAGGAGAATCCTCTGCCAGCTCCACCTCTTTTACATGTAAATTACTGTCGAAACAACGTTCCCTTCTAGACACAAATCAAGCTTTTAAGGTTAAGCCCTCTCTATAGAAGTCATTAGCACAAAAATCTGAATGGGGGTGCAATGACACACTCAGCCAAACTATTGTGTTTCGCACAGCGCTTTTCCCTGAACGGGTAAAAATGCTTTAATCTAACAAAGATAGAGGTAATACTCCTGCATTTCAATCGGGGCTCGGACAGATCAATTTCTGAGATGTCCTTTATCTCCCCCCACCCCCCCTCCACGCTTTTTGTTGTCATCCTCTGGCTGCTTGCCAGCGAGAGCATCATGCTCTCTCCTGGAAAAGGATATGAAATTGGCTTTGATAATCAGGGTGATTGGCTTCTTTATAGACTACTGTGTATGCAGACGCACACAGATATAGAGCAGGCAGTTGATCCAATCTTGATGCAATTAACTTTGACTCAGACACCCGTGCCAACCGCTGTGATAAGAGAGAGAGGGGGGGGGGGGGGGGGGGGAGGAGAGGAGAGGAGGAAGGAAAAGGGGAGGTGGCGTTATACTCACAAGAGGAGGCGAGCGTCAGGGAGAGGCCGAGCAGGAGCAGAGCGAGGAGCTGCATGCTGGTCTGTCATGAACCTCCAGGTGAAGTCAGCAGAGCGCGGAGTCAGAGTGACATCAGCAGGTATGGCTGGATTCCCTGTGCAGCAAAACAAATGGAGGGAGAGAGAGAGAAAGAGAGAAACCCTGTTAGTCATCTGATGATGCTTAATGCTTGACTGTCATTCAGTTGAAAACTACATGCTTCAAAAAAAAACTAATCTTGGCAGTGACCACAAGAAAACAGGAAGTCTGCTTTCCATCTGGTTTTGAGAGTGGACTTCACAGACTGCCCTCTTTCATCCAGTGACTGAGCCATTCATTGTACCCTAATAGTTCACAATTATTCTCCTTTGCCAACCCCTGCCCCACTTTTTAAATAAATCTGTTGTCTGCTATTTGTTTTTTACTCTGTTACTTGAACTATCAGATACAACATTTTTTTTTTTATAAACTTTGAATGTGTCTACACAAGATATGTAGCAGGAGCAAGATAATGTCATGTGTGTAAAACACAGAATGAGAGGCTGGAAAACTGCCACATGTATGTCAGTCTGATGTGTCATATATGCTGCACATCTGACCGTAGCATGGCAGATCTACCCATACTGGCATGAGATGACTGACAGGCTATCGCTGGAACTGGACGAGGAGGTGCAAGAAACAACAAACTGGCCCAGGAGGAGCGTAGCACGAGAGGCGCGCATCGCCAGGCGGGGGAAAGACGAAGCCGATGTGACAAGGAACAGCTGTCTCCTAAGAGACTTGCTGGTAGCCCTAGTCCACACGGGTGACAATGCAGCACCCCCCCACCTGCTGCGTCCACAAATGACTGGCCCCATTCAGACAGAGGCACTGACACTAGACAGAGAAAGACTGAGAGATAGACTGAGGGAGCACCAAGCATGACCTACTGCTATAGGTCAGACAAACTACACCACAGATACAACTACACCATAGATAAACTACACCATGGCACTACATGAGGAATAAATATACTGCTGGAGTGTTTTTTCATGTTTTAGGCTAGCTATTCTTAATATCTTTCAGATAAAAATAGGCTGTGTTAAAGTGGTAAATCTGATGAATTGTCTGAATATGATAACCCACAGGCCTCAATGACATGAGCACACTATTTAGACTGTAGTCACTCCTTTAAAAGCTAATTTTACTCAGTTCTGACATGCTCACTAAGGAAATAAAAAAACGATGAATCTTAATAAGTAAAAATTACCCTTTAAAGTACAGATGTGCAAAACATACCGAAAAAGCTACTATTTCACTGGTTGTAACAACAGCTAGAGTTCAGTGAAGTTGAATTAACTTAATGCTTGATGTTTCAGGACCATATGGCCAAAATCACTCATAAATAGCATGCTGTTGATGGGACTGACACACACAGACACAGACACACAGGCAGAGACACACGCAAACACAGGCACAAACACACGCACAGACACACACACACACACACACACACACACACACACACACACACACACACACACACACACACACACACACACACACACACACACAAGCACAGGCACACACAAAGATGAATGGACATACAAAAGCAAGTCTGCACACATGGATGCACATCAGCACACACACAAACACACACTCATCAAGAGAGACTGAGAGAGAAAGAGAGAAAGAGAGAGAGAGAGAGAGAGAGAGAGAGAGAGAGAGAGAGAGATGTGCAAACATAGATAAAATCATGGATGTACTGCATCTCTGCAGACATGGTCACACCAACAGCTAAACATCATCAAATGTAAATCAAACAAACAAATAAATAAATAAATGAAAACTTTAAAAAAGAATCACTCAGCATGAAGCACCCAGCCGGCATAATGTCTGCTGGGGAGAAGTAAGAAACACAGAGGGGTTTCATCCACACGCTGATGGTATCCTAGCAACACTTCTCAAAAGAAGCAGTTGTTTTTTCAAGCCCTTTTGTGACTGTGGAGAAGGCAGAGAAAAACTAAATAGATACAATTTTTTTGTCTCGAATGGCATTGTTGAGCAATACCATGGAAAACAGGGAGCTGGGGTCATCTGACTAACAAATCCATCAGTCCTTGGAAAAAGCCCAGCCTTATTCTCACTCCATATGATGGCTGTGTGTTGGCGGCATGTTCTCTGGTGAACATGCATATGAATAGAGGGCTTGCCAGTTTAAAAATAGACTTCAGTTGAACATTTCAAAATTCCAACATGCCTTTATGATCAGCTTTGAAAAGCCAAAAGCATATAGAGCCTCTTAGTGAGGATTTGGGACCCAAATATGCATGGCAAAGCAGAATATAAATGGTATTTGTATTCTGATAATGGTCTTACAACAACCAACCAGCATATAGACCTAACACCTGTGTGCTCACTCAATATTTACTCTCCTACTCTACTTCAGTGTCTGTGGTCCTACGTACGTGAATGGCATAAAAATGTCAGATTAAAGAACTCTTTCCTAATCCCAACTAGCAATACAGATCCTGAGTATCTCTCCAAAGATGTAGTCCTAGCCCCAAAATGGCCATATCTCAAATAGCCCTCTTTAACAGCTTCTATGAATTTCATGGTCAGCTACCTCTCTATCTTCTCGCTCAGCTAAGCATTCAGTATTACTGACCCCCTTTTCCCCTTTATGATGCACCCCATTTTCCAAACCATCTCCAAGAAGCCCCTGCCCCTCCATACACACACACACACATACACCCCACACACACCCTACACACACACACCCACACACACTTTCTCCTTTGAAACACACCCCCCTACCACCCTTCAGGCTTTAGCCCCCCGATAATAGGGTTGCCTTTTTATGAGCTTGTCATCTCACATCAGCATTCAATGGCAAATATGGGGGGGGCATCCACCAATAAGGAAGTGGGTGAGGGTGGGCGTGGGGTAGATCTGGCACATAAGAGCCGTATCCACCCCTACCGTTGTACCCACCCCAGCCCAGCCCACCCCACCCCACCGATCCTACCCCACCCCATCCCTTGGCACTGCTTATCTAACAGTGAGTCAAAGCAATCCCTGGGGGAGCAGCCAAGAAAGGGGGGGCTATGCATCTCCATCGGTCTTAATCAGGGAAGGACTGCAAGGATTGAGTAACTCAGTGCTTGCCTTGGTGTGTGGGATGCTGTCAAGAATTGGTAAAGAGAGAGAGAGAGAGAGAGAGAGAGAGAGAGAGAGAGAGAGAGAGAGAAAGAGAGAGAGAGAGAGAAATAACACTCCGCTGTGTGTGGCTACAGAGCATTAGCGAGCTCTGGTGAATCATATATCCAGTGGACGTTAGGGTTTCGATTAGCAGAGGCTCCTGGGTGCCTTCTGGCTTGGGGTATGTGTGTGTGGGAGTGGCTGGCAGCACAAAATATGTCCAGGGACCGACAAAACCAACAGCATAAATACACACTGTCTTTGCCACAAAAATGCAACATTACCACAGAATGATGGCTGTTTTTGCACGTCAAAAGCAGATTGATATTATGGTGAAGACGGGAAATATGGACGGCAATGTTACAATGCTCTTGATTATCAACAGAATACTTAAAGGAGAACTTCGGTGTAAAATGAAATTTGGCATGTTAAAAAATCATGCCAAGTTGGTATGTGTGCTGAGGAGCAAAATTGATTTAGCCTGTTGCATTCAGAGTTTAACTATTTTTTATCGTTTGTCCCAGAAGGCTAACAATGGAAGTGGTAGGTGCCCTTAGACGAAGCATGACGGCTACGCTATTTTTAAACCATTAAAACAGCTCGAAGAAACTCCACACTCCATCGGTAGTACAACAAAGGCCCTGACATTAAAAACGAGGCACTGAGAACTTTGTAAGTGTACACAACATTTATTAATAAAACAGTTTTGACAAGCAGTACCTTGCTTTAGTTTCTCGTCGCCACCATGATGAAAGTCTACACAAGTCGATTGACGAACACGAACCAGCAGGAAGAATAGGAGGAGAGGTAGTACAATCAACTTGTTTGGACTTCCATCATGGCGGCAACGTTTTAAATAAACGTTGTGTACATTTACAATATTCTCAGTAGTTCGTTTTGAATGGCAGAGCCTTTGTTGTACTACCAATGGAATGTGGAGTTTCTTCGAGCTGTTTTAATGGTTTAAAAATAGCGTAGTCGTCATGCTTCGTCTAAGGGCACCTACCACTTCCATTGTTAGCCTTCTGGGTCAAACTATAAAAAATAGTTAAACTCTGAATGCAACAGGCTAAATCAATTTTGCTCCTCAGTACACATACCAACTCGGTATGATGTTTTAACATGCCAATTTTCACTTTACACCGAAGTTCTCCTTTAACACTTACACACATTATGTAATGTATCATGTGTAGGGTATAATTGCTGCCCTATGCTCCACTGCTCCAACTGTGTTATGTAAGAAGCATATATGTATCCAAGACAACAAAAATGTGTCCAATGTTTATTTTTGACAAATACGGTGGCTTTTTCGTCTTCTGTATCACTGGGCATTTTCATGTTGGGAAATGGATGGACTTCTCTGTGGTCCAAACAGCTGCTATAGAGGTGTGCCAAGTTACAACACCTTATGGATATTTTATAGAACTCAGTATGCAATTAAAGTCAATTAAACCATTTTGATTAAGAAAAAAATAAACACACAAAACAATACTCTAAGCTCCAAATCGATTTTTTAAAGGCGTACACATTGTGCGACATTGTGACAGTGTGCAACAATAGGCATCCATTGTGGCTGACTGTGCCGGGGTTGGCTCGTGTCACTTACTGTACAGGGAAGAATAAGACACAGAGCCTGGCATGTCAATGATGTCATTCTCTAGCCAGACAGACGAGTCACGCTCGAATCTTTACAACAGCCATCGCTCCTTGTCACCCTCACGTAATCCATTCACTCTGACCTTGTGGCCAACATAATGCAGAGGCAGGTCAAAGGGGTCATGACCTGGACTCACTCCACACGCACAAATATTCCACTCGCCGGCCCCCTACATGTTTAATGCAGGTACATGCTTCCAGCAGTGCATAGCTATGTTCAATCACAATGTAATTACCTTCCAGCCTTGCTGTGGGTGGCTGACAACCATGTCGCCATGGGTTATAAATGTTTTGTTTTGCAGTAACTGTTTTTTGTTCGATCAGTTTGTCAGTGAGACACTCATCATAGGGATACAATTTGTAGGGGGGAATGGGAGGGAATTTTCACCTCTTCTGGTTTTCATATCCCTACCTCTGTCAAAATTATTTTTTATCTCTGGTGGGAACAAGGACTATCCCCCTTTCACAACAATTAATGCAACTCAGCTGATGTTACTTAAAATCAAGCGATCTAAAAACACGGGCCCATACATCTAGTCTCAGAGTAAGATATGCAATTAGGCCACTGCGATGCACATCTACACTTAATGTTTCTGAACGTCACCAAAGACAATATTAAACATTGTAACATTTTCATGTGGGGACTTGGCTGAGTCACAGCGGTAGACAAAACAGGACTGAGCTTAATAAGAAACATGTTCAGAGCAACATCTTGGAATGGAGAGAGGGCTGTGAGTGGTTTGTTGTCAGTGCAGAGAGATCAGTCATGCTCGTGCTGAGCTTGTTCCGACATTAAAGATTGCTATTTAACGAATTCTTTTTAAGTGTTACATTACAGTTCAGCTGAAAAATCTTTTTTTTGCCGTATAACATTGCAATCAACACTGCCTAGGGTGCAAATGTTGTATTGATGGATTGCAGAAGCTGAAAGTAAATCGTTGCTGGAAAAACAATAGCCTAAGCAACACGGTAGGCCTAGTTAAAAAGACAAGTTAAAAATACAGTGTTCATTTCCATATATAAAAACACACCCCCTTTTCTTTTTAGATAAATCACACCCTGCCCGTGACTAAAATGACTTGGTAAACTGTACCAGATATCTTTTTGTATATGCGTACATCTTGTTTCAAAACTAACACCAACACATAAAATCAAGTAGTCATGGCCATAACTATAGCTTGGCAGTGTTCTTTAGAAACAATCAATTCCATCATACACAACAGTCAACCTTTTGACCCACAGCAAAAGACCTACCCCACCCCACCCCACCCCCCACCCCCCCTTCTGCTCTGACTGTCCGCTTTCTGCTATCTGCCAGCCAAATAGAGCCATGCTGCTTCATTTCATCTCCAGTAAACAAAGCAGAGATAACACAACAAAATCATCTGACAAGATTCATAGCCCAAAGTACAGGACATACCTGGCATGCTGACCTTTCTGCTCACCGCTCTCCAGCTGTGAGATACTGATAGTAAAGCTCTGCATTAAAGACACTATAAATCTCTTTTTCACGAGACCTGAGGAGTAACGACTATGCCAGGGGGTCAGGTACCTGTAATACGAACCAGTAATATTCCCTGCACAGTTTAGATGTGGTTTAGATAGCCTTAATGTGAGCCATAGCATACGCGATGCTGAGTAAGGGAAAAACCCAACATCCGTCGTGCCCCTTTACTGCGTTTTGGCTGCACTACTGTTGTTTCACATTTCACTACTTTTGGTTCATGGGGTGCCAAAGTCCCTGACTTTGATTACTAAGCTAAAACAGTAACACCACCCTAATTTACTGTAGTATATAATGTAAGCCAAGCTACACACACAAATAAGATCAAACCAATTCAGGTATCAACACCACCGAAATTATGTTATGACATTGCTGGATTAAAGTAAATTCCACATTAGAGGCACAGATGATTTTAAACCAGAACACTTAAATACAATAATAAAATAGGTAATATGCATCACATTTACACATCACATTAACTTATCTATGTGTGGACATTGGAGTGTTTCTTTAAACAGACTGCATGGACACATAAACAGCTTGGAGTTATGACCATGCTAACGCAGGACGAGAAGGGGAGAGGGATGGCGCTGCAGACACTACTGGGATCCTACAGCGGATGTAACCCATTACCTGCGGTCACACCCCTGCATCCTTTATGTGCACTTTCAAGTACCCACTATTAAGATGCCTTTAAGTCTGCAGAGCAGTAGGCTGAAACTTCAGGAGGCATGAGTTATTGAGAGTGACAGTGCACAAGGCAATGAGGCCATAAAGTCTTGTTGTCCATCCACCCAATGCAATCTGAAAGGTACGCATGCCAAAGTGCCCTATTTAGGGTTGTAAGAGCACAAGATCAAGTAACACGACCAGTTTAAAATGGCTGTGACATTTTTAAGAGAAGAGGCCACATCGTCACAAAAGCAGGCCCTGTGTGGAGGGCTTTCACAGGGGCCTTCTTCCAGTCCCCCTCAATGTGTGCATACCAGCAGCCATCCTAAATCCTCAGAGCCATTGTTTAGCGCTCACATGAGCAGTGCGGCACTGAAGCACTCTGTAACAGCAGCTCGTGGAGGCGTTCTTAAACAGTAGCAAGTGAAGCAAAGATGAACTCCCTGGGCACGGGGACTGCCAAGCTAATGTTGATGGCACTGGAGCAGCCTCCCCTGCTGAGTGTGTTCTGGTGCGAGGTCGACCTGTGACCCCCTGCCTCCCCACCTCACCCGACCCCACCACCCCAACCACTCCCCTCAGAGCAAAGACGGGAGGGTCTAATCTCTTAAGCCCCAACTCAACTATCACTTGCCTGGCTGTGGGCCAGACCTTGAGATGTGTGCACCTGTATTAGGGGATGGCGATGGCGGGGGAAGGGAAGACCTTGCAAAATCATCAGTGACGGCATTATTACTACTATGGAGGACACAGGCACTTTAATTTACGGCAATGTCCAATGGCTTTTCAAACGTGCCAATTTAGCTGAGGGCTTGGGACTAAACTGAGATGATAAAAACACCCTGTAACTGGCAAGCAAATTGTTTCAGCCATCTGAAGAGGAGAGAGGCAGATGAGTGTGTGAGGGTATTCACAGTTGCAAAACAAAAAGGACACGGAATATTAAACAACGCTTAATTAATATGGATGATGTTCTGGACCTCTGCCACGGAGAGAACCCTGGTGCGTTCCAGTACTCACTGATGCTAAATCAATTGCTTCAGGTTCCCTCTTCTGCTGCTCTTGTGATTTTCAAGGGAGTTAAGCCTGAAGGTGACACTGTGAGTATTGTATCGTTAACTAAACAGATTTGCCACGGGAGCCATTTTCTGAATTATGAATAAAGGAGGCATAAAATCTCAACATTATGCGAGAATTATACCGCACATCTCTTGAAAGGAAAAAAAAAACATTTGCCTGTGCTGTGTCTTATCTCACTGCAAATGTGTGATAGACTCCTAAAACCAGAGCTCCTTTGAATTTGGGGCAAGCATGATTAATGAATTGGGGGAATAATTAGGCGTGATAGTGCAGACCCAGTATACTCTTAAAATCACTGACATGTTTGCAAAAAAAAGTTCTCTCAGATTTGACAAAAAAAGAATACACAAAGGTCACAGGAATGTCAGACAAAATAAATTACCACACATTACACGAGTCATCGCAAAGATGAGACACGTGAAACTCCCTGTTAGCCTATGGTCTATTTTTAACACGTTGACTGCAGGAGAGATATGCACTTTGTTGACTGTGGGAGATATGCACCTTTTCTACTTCAATGCTATTTCGGTACCCATGCTGTTTATTTCAGTGCTTTTTGAGGTGCTGCTTCACAAGACTAACAGTGGCACCATGATGAATAGTGCAATCGCTGGGGGAAAAAAAGAGGAGCCTGCCTACTCCTCGTAGATGAAACAGGACGAGAGGCAAAACAGGGCCTGGAATTGATTACAGTTATTGGATTTCATGCGAGGTAATCATGTACAAGCCCCCAGAGCCCTGGCACTGGTGTTGTCGTCTCCGTGTCCCCATACCTGCCACGCCAGTGCTGCTGCTGTTTGCGCCTATGCCACACTGATATGGGTGGGGCACTCGGAGGCTTAGGAGTCGGAATCGATGCAGTGTCTTCCATTATGAAGACAATTCCGAAGAGAGGACTGGCACACGTGAAGGAGGAAGATCTCCAAGAGCAACATCTGCCTCAGGATGAACAGCCAGATGGGATCGTGGAAGAAATTCACAATGATGAAGCAGCAGAGTTCCTAACTGGGACGAATATATCAGTCTTGCTTGCTTGCAGGTGTTTACTGCTTACAAACTAATGAGAATGCTTTGTGAAATCCAAACAGGCATGGTTTTCACTGCTTACACAACTATCAAGTTCAGAGATGTGTGATGCTAATCCCCACACTTGCTGCTAAACCCCCCCGGCTGTTGTTAAAATGCTACTTGGAACAAGTACAAACAAGAGAGGATGTCCTCAATTCTTGACGTCCCCACGGTATCTCCATTTTACATAGGGGTTTTTTACACAACTTTTCCAAAATGTTCCTAATTTGCTGGGTTCCGACATGATGAGGTTAGCATTGGGAGATTCAGCGCATAGGATACAATTAGCTTATTTAGAGGCGCAGACAAGATATATAGCTCCGCATTCTCTGAAGAACTCTTTGCCATGCCACTTCAAATCATCGAAATGCCGCATAGAGAGGTTACTGTACCTGGCCGCCTTCCTAGACAGTATGAGGAGACTCAGAACAATGTGGGAATATGTGTGCATTTGTATACACGGCTTTCTGCTGACGACTCAGAAGCATTGCCTGGTAGGGTTACACGTCTAAGGTTCTACTAAACATTTCTTGTGTTTGATCTTAAATGTGTGTTTTTAAAGGAGCAATGCACATTAAAGGGGGTGTAGGTGCATTCAATGTATTTGTAAAAAGTAGGAGAAAAAAAAACATCAGTGAGTCTAGTAGCCAGTGCAGAACTGGCTAATTGGTTAGGCAGACTGTTATATTTAAACATACAGTAGCAATTAAAAATCCACATTCTTGCATTTTTTCAGAAAACATTTAGTTTTTAAACTGTGGTTTCCTTCACATATCTCCCCCAGCATAATGCAATGAATGTCAGAGAACTAAATTGTGTTAATGTGACATATTTTGTGGAAACTGCACTTAACTCAATTGCAATGTGACTCAAAGGGACTGGAGAAAAGTAGTATAAATGGACATTCAAGTCTAAATTGCTAAATCTGTGTGCAAAGTCAACTTCTTAACAGGTCAAAGAACAGACTTTGCCAATGAACTGCACACCATGCAATAAGGCTGAGTGAACAAGCTGACCTACATACTATGTACCGAAGCACGACGATAATGAGAAAATCTGTGATGAACAGCAAATGTGAAGATATACAGAGGTGACATGAGATGCAATCGCACATAAATTATAGTGTAGAACTTGCATTATTGTACGCTATATATCTACAAAAACAAGTAGCCTAGTTTGTATTTTCAGAACAAGACCAAAAAACAAAACAAAAAACATATTGGGTTGTTGGATAGACGATAAACTTTGAGAGCTGATGTGCTCTCTGACCATTTTGCCCTTCATTTTGTTCTGTTTTTTTTATCTGGCTTTGTAAGACATATTCCAGAAAGAGATGTACTTTCAAATCCCTTAGTGAGACTATTCATTAAAGGTTAATCTAGCTTGGCTAATGGATGTTGGGGAGCAGGTAAATGGGACTAAGTAGCTTGATGTCCAACTGTGACGAACAGAAAACACTCCGACTCCTTATCAGTGTATTACAAAATAAACCGCTTCAGATAGAAGTCTGCTGTGTAATCGGATTATACCCGGTTTCACAAAAGGCTCAACGGTACTAAAATGTGTGACAACAAAACAAACAGCTTATACAAGGTGAAACATGAAACATGAATAGGAACGCATGACTGGTCAGCCTAAAAAAAAATTCCCATGCAACACGCAATGGTTTGATAACCAAAAACACCAAAACTACATCTACCACAATTCCTTTGAGATGTGGTCTCTTTTACAGCTACAGCAGCTGCCATCTGGTATTCCTAGAGCTGTTAGTTAAAAAAAAAACAGACATGCATATGCCAAAAAAACACTGATGTTGAAATCGTGACTTTGTGGGAACACTGGCAGAGCCTGGCATAGCCTTTGCTATGCTAGTAGTGTCCCAGCAGGTGCATAGGTGCACATAGGGGCAGCCAAGGATAAGCACCCAGGCCCTCGGCCCAGGAGAGGCTCGTTTCAAATGGCAGCTCATACACGGCTAATGACATAAAACCACTTTATTCATGCATGCAAACTCATTAGCAGAAGGTCACTCGCTCACGCTTCGCACAGCCACCATGGCCTTTCCAAAGCCGAGGTGGCAAAATGCTTATCAGAGCTGACATTTTAAATCCTCCTCGCGTGTGTTGGGTTCTCCGCTTCCATGACACATAACATGCTTTGTATGTACAGTATGTGTGTGTATGTACAGTATGTGTGTGTGCATGTGTGTGCATCTGTACATTTGGAATTGTGTTAGCACTGAAATGCGAAACGGCAGACAAAATACTTGCCTAACGCAAGAGTAGGCACAATATAATTTGGGCCATCTCAGGGCAAACAAAAAGTGTGAGATTAATTTTTAAGGCCATTACTTCTATCATTGAAAACCTTAAGAGAGTGATGCCTCGAGAACTGAAATAACATGCTGAGAGGGACCACACAAACACCCATACCTAAGCACACACATAATGACACACACACACAGACATAAACGAACAGTACAGACATATGCACGAAGACATTTGCAACGAAGCCCTACATTTGCAACCACACAGGTTAGTGCACAATTACGCTCCGGGTGAAAGCACAGACATGTGGAAAACGTGTGTCTAACCTGAAAAAGATACACCGACCTAAACAGACCCAGAGACATGCAAGCTGCGCCCGTGCACACGTGATCTACTAGAACATACCCAGACAGCGACAACACAGCCTGCTCCCCATACACCATATAGTCCAACCTCCGCAGACAGATCATCCGGTGAGCCAGACGCTTTCGCAGTGCTGTGGCCAGCCCCCTGTCCTGCAGCCAGTAATAAGCCATCGATTCTGTGTGCGGGAGGAGAGAGCCAGGGGCTGCACAGCAGCCAGCCGCTATGGTGAGAAACCCAGAGGATGGAGGGACCAGGGGGGGAGGAAGGGCAGTGAGAAAGAGGGGTGGGGTGGGGGGGTGGTGGGTGCTGCTGCTCTCTGATCTCTCCTGCTTTTACTTTACATGCACTGAGTAGTCAGACAAGCATGCGTCGGACGTCTTGCCGAGGAATCGCAATAAAGCAGACTGCTTTCTGTCAGTCAGACAGCTACCGTCTGCAGCATTTACTACCACCACCTCCCCAATCTCAGCAGCAGCACTACCACCACCGCCAACAACCCACCCCCATGCCCCCACATCCCCACATCCCCTTACCCCATCAGGGGGGGCAGCAGGCCAGCAGCCATCCCCCACCCCCCACTCACCAGTTCCATCAAATCACAGGAGCTTCCTGCTGCGACCTCGATGCTGACAGAGAGACACAGGGGGGAGGAAGGCACTTAGTGAAGCAGCTGCTCTTAGCTGGCTGCTCCGCTGTCCATGGTGCAACGCCCACAGCTGCTCAGGAGATCCAGGGGAGAAAGGTGTCTCTCAAATGGACAGGCATAAACATCATCTACCCCCAGCGCAGACTCCTGCCAGTGCCAGCCCAGCGCCCTGGCAACAGCGTCCGAGCTCCAGCTACAGCGTGCTTTCACACAGCGAGCAGCCTCACATGCATAATTAATGCAGCGGTGACAGACGCTTCCTTCCGGTGCACGTGTGTGACTGTGTTGTGTGTGTGTGTATGTGTGTGTGTGTGTGCATGTGTGACTGTGTGTGTGTGCGTGTGTGTGTGTGTGCATGTGCGTGTGTGTTGGTTTGTGTGCGGTATATCTACATGTTTGTGTGTGTGTGTGTGTGTGTGTGTTGGTTTGTGAGCGGTATATCTACATGGGTGTGTGTGTGTGTTGCGTGTGCATGTGTTGTGTGTACGTGTGTGTGTGTATGTGTGTGTTGTAAATGTGTCTGTCTCTGTGTGTGTATGTGTGTGTCTGTGTCTGTGTGTGTGTGTAAGTACGCACGTGCGCATGAGAGTGTGCTGGCCCAGCCAGTCCCCTGCCTATTGATTACGTTCTTACAGAAGCAATCAAGGAGGGGAGGTAATTGGTTCAAGCCAACATAGAATGCCCTGGTCATAAATCCATCCCCTATGTGACAAGCAGCCACGGCTGATCATGCCGAGGCAAAACACATTGCACAGGAGGAGGGGGGGGTGGAGGAGAGGAAAGAAGGAAGAAAGAATGCAGGGAAGGAGGAAAAAGGAGAGAATCAATGAGAGAACGAATGAGTGAGCAAATAAGGAAATGAGCGAGAAGCAACGAGCCAGCAAGTAAGATAACTCAATGAACATGTGAACGTGTTTATCTGTTCATGTGTTCATGTGTGTGTGTGTGTGGGAGGTCTTGGTTGTGAGGGGCAAATGTCCTCACAATGATAGGAAAACTAGAAAGAATGTGTGTGTGTGTGTTTGTGTGTGTATGTGTGTGTGCTTGTGGGTGTTAATATGGAAAAGGAGGCAGGGTTGTGCACATGGGCCCTTATTTATGTGGACGTCAATTTTGTGTGATTTGCCCAGCGCTGCACTTCACACGAACAAAAAGATCACATGGGCGGATGAGTCACCCTCTGGATGCGCGTCGGCACAAACCTGCAAATGGCAGCCCCATCCCCATTACTTACTTACGAGTGTCACATCAGGCCTCTTTTGTGACATGCTCTACATTTCCTCAGATCAATCTATTAGAGCAGGTTTTAGCCATGCGCTTCAGTCTTTTCACTGCCTGTCTGCCTGGTTTGCCCCCTTTGACCGCGTCGAGCAGATTTAGGTCACTGTTTGAATTAGACTGACTGATGTGTGTCAGCCTCAAATGTTCTACTTTTCCCTGCAACAAAACCTCTAGGAATAGAGTTACAGGGTTCCTTCCTGCACAAAATGTGTTTGCCAGTCAAAGCACAGTTTAACCACACAGTATGGAAATAGCTCAGAACAGTTACAAGTCATTCATCACATGTCACTCAGTGAGTTTGAGATGGTTAAAAAAGAAGGTAAACTAAGAATTAGTCATATTGGAAATGGTCTCACAATAGGTTTTGAAATGTCTTGGAAGCTGAATTACTGAACTTTATTTCAGTGGAAAAGTCCAATTTGGCACAGGCAAGAGAGATAGCGCCTGGACAGCATTTAAAAAATGTTCATGCTGAGGGTCACTCCAAATGACATTCCCAACCAAAGCACTTTCTTAATTAACTGTATATTTCCATGGAGAAAAAAAGCAACAACACCCACTCTGTCCTTATTATGGTAAACCTCAGAGTCTTCCAGAGAACTGAGGCTAAGAAGCCATAATATAGGGCAATTTTCATGCTTTGTGGACAAAACACACCATATTCAGTGTGTGCTGTACCACATGGCTTAGTGCCAATAAGAGAAAAAAAAACAAATTAAAATTAAATTGAGCATGTTCAGTTTGGATACATTTGGGTATTTGGGAGCTTTTGAACTACCATGTTTACACAAGATCATGTCAGCCCAGACAGAAAAATAATGATGTGTTGATGATAGCATAACTAACATGCTATGAAAATAGTTGACTCATTTTTACATCTGTATCAACATCAAGACATACACACATACGCATACACACATGCATGCATGCATACACACACGCGTACACACACACACACACACACACACACATGGGCAAACACTCAAATATCTCCACAGACACACATACACACACATAAAACCAAAAACTGAGAAATGGCCAGGAAAGTGAGTGAATAAAATTGCACTGACTAAAGCGAGGCGCTGAAAAAATAAGCCCTTTTCTCAAGTGGAAAAATAGGTCTGACACTTAATTAGCAAACAAGGTCGAGCACTGAACCCAGGTCTTCTGTTTCTTTGGTGAGTCACAGTGTCCCACATAGCGCAGAAGCATATCCAGGACAGTCACACTTATGTGGATATGGATGAGCCCCAAACAAACATCCTCACAGCATCCTCATAATTTAACACTGGGGCAGTGGTGGTGGTGGGAGGGGCTTTTCTGTTTCCCTGAAGAAGGTCAAGCAAAGATATGAAAAATGAAGCCGTTGCCCTCAGGGGCATGCGCTGCCTTGAGCAAAGTGTAACACATACAGTATACGACATGATACGAGATTACAAGAAGCTTGCCTTTAAGGAGCATGTGAAGACCATTTTTTTCTGAGACCGCTTCCCTTCCTAACAAAACTAACCCCTGCTAGCCAACTTTCTACCTAGCTGCCTTGTGCATAATGTGTGGGTGTAGATTGGGGGGAGGGGTGCTACTGTATGCCTTTCTTTATTGTGTGTTCCTTTAGCTTGCTGTATCCTCCTTCTTTGGGTAGGCAGGCACTTTTCTTTGGGTAAAAGCATCTGCTAAGTGTAATGTAATGTAAACAAGGGGAAAATATCCAAGAAATGTTTTTAACTGGCTTTGCCAAAGCCTCAGATATGCAGGCATCTTTAAAACCTGCTTGCCACATATCCGTACCATTTAGGGAGTGCTCAATACCATACTATTCAGCACCAGAACCCCTCTGTGAGCTGACCACTGTTTCTTGTACTGGGCCTGAGATCGCCACAAGTACTGGTCAACAGCAGGAACCTCCTCTACTGTACTATGAAGTGGGTGTTTTCACGAAGCACTCCAAGGATCATGACGAATGGAACAACGAAATGGACAAGAGGCAGAAAGGAGTGGAAGAATAGGGGCTTCATAATAGAGTGCTATGCCACACTGTGACAGGCACTGTCCCCTCGAATGCTGACACAAAGCCGGCTTTGTCAGACAGTTGAGTTATGGCCACCAGTACATTGATAACTATCAGCATGCATGGACCAACTAGGCGGTCTCCACCACTGCTAGCAAACTACAGCGTATTATTCCCATTAAAAGGAACCCTTGTAGGTGTTTTTCATTTATTTTCACAATTTTAGACTTTTATCTAGCTTTTGTGCTCATACACATTATACAACCAGAGGAAGGATTCCACAGAAAGCACTTTTGTCACTATCCAAAAAACACCTGATTCCAATTATAGCCATTTTACGTAGTCACTTTCCTTTTCCGATACCAAATTATGCTGATGATGTTAAACAATAAACACAAAAGACTTTGCCTCTGAAATGGCAATTTTTAAAGTCAAATCAATATACAACCGTTGGTTTTTAATCTTCCACCAGGATGACACTACTGCTTGCATGACCAGTCACAACAGAATGTGATGACGCATTTGAGACTGAAGAGAAACATACAAAATGAGAAAGACTATGCATTTTCGATCATCCAAGCCTTTTAATTGAATTTACTACACCCCAAAAAACATTATGCATCTTTGCATCATAAACATTTAGTGCATCACAGTTCTCTCATGATCTCATCCTCTCTGTCAAACTCTGTCTGCGCTGTACCATGTGTAAAAGTCCCCATGAAAGCCTGTAAAGGTCCCACATAAAATCTGGAAGGCTAGCAGCATTTACCACACATCTGTGAACAAAAAAACAAATCCTGTTGTTACTGAAACCCAGGGGATGTGTCTGTTGTGTCTTAGGAGGGAATGTATGTCTGTCCAGTGGAGTGACACTGCAGCCTCTGCTGCTGCAGGAGGGAGGGGAGAGGAGGGGAGCGGAGTAAAGAGAAGAGAAGAGAAGAGAGCACCTGGCACGCAGTCCACTGTCTGCCATGGAGGTCCCTGGAGACCTGGCAGATGAGCTACCGGTCCGGCCAGTGCCAGCCCGCTGCTGAGGGGGATAGAGTAACACCGAGGCACCCAGCAACGGCCGGGGGAAGGGGGGCCGGGGGCTGCGGAATGGAAGGGTGTGGACGGACGAAGGTGGGGGGGGGGGGGGGGGGTGGGCGTGGGAGTAGGTGTGGGGGGTTGGGGGTTGGGGGAGGGCAGAGCAAATTGAACGCATGGACAGGAATCGGCGGGGGCTTCGGAATTGAAGGGTGTGGACGGGCGGAGGTGGTGGGGGGTGGGCATGGGGGGTTGGAGGGTTGGAGGGTAGGGGTGTTGGGGGAGGGCAGAGCAAATTGAACGCATGAACAGGAATTGGCCGGGGCTTCAAAATGGAAGGGTGTGGACGGACGGAGGTGGGGGGTGGGGGGGTGGCCGGCTGGACGAAGGTGGTGGGGGTGGTTGGGGATGTGGGGTCGGCAGAGCGAATAGAAAGCATGGACAGGAATCGCTGAAGTGTTGAGTATAATTCAATTTGGGCTGGCTATAGCGGCCATTAGCACAGGCCTAAGTCACAGTGCCCAGGGGCTTGTTTCCGCAAAGCTATAAGCGTCCTTGATGGCTCAGGGCAGCTGCAGCGCGAGCAGTGGAAAATGCAATGACAACAGAATTATAAAATAAAATATTTCTTCTCGTTGGACGCCATACAGGGCTAACACTTTATTATGGATGACAACAAGGACAAATAGCAAAAAAGCATCACACACAAACAAACAAACAAAATGAACACTCAAACACATGGGGTGGGGGCTGATGTGTGTCAGCACTTGCTCCGAGCCGAGGTTTTTAGGGGAGAGGGAGCGAGGCTGGGTTTGCCTGGACCATATGCTCCCGACGATTCTCCCTCTTCTGGGCATCCCTGAAGCCAAGCAGGCCCAGTGCCCTGCTGAGTTGTTTACACAACCCCACACCCCTCCCTGTCTCTCTTAACGATTAATTAAATTATTTCCCTTTTTGAACGATTCCCTTGCTTATTGATACTCCCACACAAGACCAAATTGCTAAATAAACATCTAATTAATGAATCAGTTAATTATATGTAAATAAAAGAATAAAACATAAAAATCCTGCTTTAGAATTTCTTAATTTTGCCTTTCATGTGTGTTCCATCTTTAAATCAAAACACAGGACTGATGAATATTTTCCTTTTCAGACAAGGCTTTTTGGCAGATCACAAAACACACACTCATCAAATATTCAAACATACTGTAATCATGAATCCTTTCAAAATCTTCTAAAAGGATTTTGAAAATCCTCTCTCAGTATCGGTCAAAGTAGAATTAGGAACAAAACACACAGCATTCTTCGTTACAATTTGTGGTTATGGCAAGTCTTGTCTTGGGTTAACTGTTTTATACCCCCAGATGGATGTCAGCTTGAACAATCTTGATATGAGACTGTGACTCATTGCCAAGATGTGGTTGTCGATGCAAACATGGGCCTCTGTAAAAAGAAGCCCCCACATTGTGCCTTATTTTGCATAGCACAAACCAGAACCGAAGCCCACAGACTCTCAACCCACACCAGCTCGTCACAAACATGCTGAAGTCTCATTGACAGTCACAGAGTGGACTGAAAGGGACCGAAAGTAGGTTAGATGTCTGTGCACAGAGTGTTCTTTTGGCAGGGAGGCTAGAGAGAGTGAGAGAGATAGAGAGAGAGAGAGGAAA
Organism: Coilia nasus; assembly: GCA_027475355.1. Lineage (NCBI taxonomy): Eukaryota > Metazoa > Chordata > Actinopteri > Clupeiformes > Engraulidae > Coilia > Coilia nasus. The sequence goes on from CM050208.1 coordinate 19,553,095, forward strand.
AAAACAACATCTGGATGAGTGTCAGAGAGGAGCAAGTCCGTGCACTGGCTAATCTCTTGCGCGGCCTGCTGTGATGTGATGTGGTAATCGGAATTAGTACCATCCAGACAGGAGCTGCCCCAGAGACACACTTCCCTACTTCTCCTCGTCCTTCATTAGTGATCAGCGGAGTCAAGCTGCGCTCTAAGGGAAATTACAAGTTGATGTTTTATATGTTTTTTTGGTGTTCATTTATATCTGTCTCATTTTGCAATGGCGTGCTGGAAATGTTTATGTTGTGCGATCCTGACATCAATGACCATCATCCCTCACACATCCTGCAATGTTTTGGGAAAGCATGTGTGTTCTCATAGTAGTTTAAAGAGACTGCCCTCTTCTTCCCTGCAATCCCTTGTTTTTTCCATCCTGTTGTGACATAGCTTCTCATTCTTACAGGAAAGTTCTGCTTCTTTCCTCCGTTATAAATTTTGGATGTACAGTCTATCTGTGGTACAGCCCTGCATGAAACGCAGTTCTTCTTTCTTCGTGATACACACACACACACACAGACACACACACACACACACGCACACACACACACATGTGTGAGGCAGATACAATGTTCAGTGCTCGAAAGTGGTGGGTGGAGTTTCTCATAATAGTTTAAGCAGCCTGCTCTTTGCTTCGCTGGAACTGCTTCGGAGTACTTACAGTAAAGTTAACCTAACACAGAGCTTGTTGTGTTCATCTATGCTGTTGTGACAGACCTTCCTATTCTACTCATCTCTCTCCTCTATTCTTATTTCGGATGTTTGTTCCTACTGCCCCACATAACACACTTTTCCATTCACCATGACCCACACACACACATGTACGCACGCACACACACACTCACACACATACGCACGCACACACACACACACACACACACACATGCACATCCTCTGGTGTTCCCAGGCAGGGGCTGCATGCCGTGCGGCAGATAATCATTTGCTCTGTGCTCGGCTCCTGATGTCTGCCTCACCTTCCGCCAACCCCTCCATTCCGAACCATCACACAGGCCTCCTCATAAATAACCCAGAGCATTAAATAGGCCTCTCCTCCCCCTCTGCCATTCCCCGTCTACCGACGCAACGTCTGGGTGGCGGCCAAAGAAGCCGTGCTGCCCCCTTTCGAAGATGAGACAGAAGACCAAAACATATTCATCAATATGTATCGCCTGTTTGCCATCCAAGGGAGGAGGAACCAGATGAGACTAAGCATCATGGAATACCAGGCTTTGATTTTGCGAGCCTTAAGTAATTTTGCATCTTTCATAAAGACATGCCTGAGCTTTTCTGGCATTTAACATAATAAAAACACCTCAAAAATCATAACTTGGGGAGTGCAGCATTAGTTGGTGAGACAGAAAAGTCTGTTTGTCCTCTAAGAAGGAACATACACAGTCACTAGGACAGGACAATATTCTATATATAATAAATAATCAGCATACTGTTGAAAATCATAAATACCAACAGAACAGAAATTCAAAGGCATCAGCGCACCAAACAGCATGCTGAACAGAAGTCAGACTTAATTTGGGGCAAGCTTATTTACCCCATGTACAAGAACGAAGCATCATTCCATTGGGATACAGCACAAATGCTTGTGCTAGTTCCTCTCAGACGCAGATGCATTTGTAACACAGCATGACCCTCCGCTGTAAATAATGAGTGTCTTGATGGGTAAATGATAAAGATGTTACAGTGCTGTAAACACACTGCCAATGGCTGAATGTGATTCTTACAGTGACTTCTCCTCCCCTTCGCTACAACCACCCTGCATTACTGTCTCTCCACATGCAGATGTAGACTGCTCACAAGTAAACCTTCTGACAATCCCAGATGGCGGCACGTTAACATGCAGTGGCCACGCCGGGTTTTTGGTTGCGTGTATCACCAATTGTGAAACGTTGTATCATCTCACTATGTAGTGTGTATAGGGCTGAAATGACAACAAAAACCTACTTGACTTGACTTCTTCCCTTGCCTTCTCCTCACACAAGGCGATATCACAGTTGAAACTGTTCTCCTTTGTGGTCCCACAATGGTGATACAAGCTACCAGTTGTTACAAGTGCAGGGCCATCCTTCTCTTCCTTCAAGAAGCTCTTCAAAAATCTTTTCCAAGAGCACTTCCCTTCCTGCAACAATGCTAACCTTCTACCCTTCCTCTATGAGCACACTCTCCTTACGTAGTTCTTCATGTCTGCACTTACTCTGCAACGTCCTTAGGTTATTTGCTCTTCTTTCTCCTTTGTATGACTGTAGCTTGCTTTGTGTCCGCCACTGTGTGCTTCAGATAAAAGCGTCTACTAAGTGAAATGTAATAATGTAGTGTAATAATAGACTGCTACTATTGCTTCTATCCATTTCAGTGACTCATCCCAAACTCTGTTGGTATTCCAACCTGGTAGGCAGGCAGGCAGGCAGGCCAGGAAAACCAACGGAGCTGGTTGTGCTGTGGTGCTTTAGGAAGCGCACAGAGGTTTTTCCACACACACAAGGCTTCTTTTGGTGTCTTTCATCCCATCTCATTGTGCATGCGAGGAGGACCAGCGCGTCAGGCCCTTTCAGGCCATCCAGCGAAGGGCCCGGTTAGCGTGGAACGGCAACGCGACCTGTTTGTCGGCCGCGCCTCCGTAGAATGCTAATGCGCACCGTGCCAAATGGGCTCCTCAGAGCGGCTCTTCTGACAAACATGCAAAAACACACAAATACACACAAAAAGAGATGCACACACACAAACACACACAAACACACACAAACACATACGCACACACACACAAGCTTTGCCTGGGTGAGGGTGTTCTGTCAAATGTCGAGCCAAAGGCAGAAACTCAGTGACACACCAGATGAGGATCACACCATAATGTCGCAAAAGCACTTGCTCAAACAGAATCACACACCTGCATTCACAAGCCACACAAACACAAACACACACACACACACACACACACACACACACACAAACACCATTACAGCTTTGCCTGGTGACGCAAAGGGACTGCTTTTATTGATGGCCTTCGCTTTGTTGCTTTGTCACCCTGACCAAATGCTTTTTTCAGCCTCGGCCCCACTGTTTATTCTGCCTGGTTTGTACCGTGGCGCCTCTCTTCACAGCCAAGGGCCAATGGAGAGCCATCAGTGCTCGTTTCAGCGCTCAGCACCTCAACGAATGCTCGATCAATAGCAGCACGAAGCGAAGTCATCAATGTCACCGTTAAACGCGGAGAAAATAAACACAGGCCCTGTTTACCTGAGCATGCACTGCGAATGTTATGTTTGACTTACAAAGAATATGTTTTGTAGTTTATTTATAAAAAATGAAACACTATTACACTTGGCTTAAAAACAGAATGGATTATGCCTTAAGTTAGGCAATTTTTGTTACTGTTGCATAAAGCTGTCACCCACAACCTTATCGAAGCAGAATTGCATACCCACCACCAAAAATAGATCTGTTTTCCTGAGCATGCACTGTGAGTGTTATGCTTCACTTACAAAGAATATGTTTTGTGGTTTATTTTTTTTATGAAACACTATTACACTTGGCTTAAAAACAAACACAAATGGATTATGCTTTAAGTTAGGCAAATTCTGTTACTGTTGAGTCATTGCATAACGCTGTCACCCACAACTTTATCGAATCAAAACTGCATACCCACTTCCAAGAATAGGTTCTTGTCTGACAATGTGTTGTTTTCAGGCAGCACAGGAAACAAAGTGGATATTGGGTATCACAAGGGGAAAAGACCATGCATCCTAGAGAGCGTTAGCGCAATGTTTCCCATACCTTTCAAGCAGTAATGGGATTTTCCCGCTTAAATGCACTTTCGCTCATCGGTAGAAGCGTTGGAAGTGAATCCATCGATCCACAAACAACTTAGCCACGTCGGAAAGCAGCACAGCCTAAATGTACAAGAGAACTTTTCCAACAAGATGCACTGATGACCAGACTTCCAGTTTGCTCTGAAACAAATCTCCCTCCACTCAGACTGCCCTGCGACCATTAACGTAGCCAGAGGAATTTACTGCAAATGGTCAACAGCAAAGCATACAGTTCAATGACAGGGAGAACAGTGCTGTGTGTATATGATGGGGTTAGAGGGGAATGGGGTTCTGGTTCGGTGTGTGTGTGTGTGTGTGTGTGTGTGTGCATGTTCGCTCAGACTTAGTCACGGCGATGTATTCCTGATGCACCGCCCTACTGGTGCTATGGAAACAGAGCCGCCATGGAGGCTGGAGCTCTGGCTCTGAAACAAGTGTGTATTCTCCTTTAATTGGATGAGCCCTGGCTTGGCGCTTCCACTTCTACATCGTTAGACATGAGTGCTCAAAAGCCTCCGAAACAGCAGGTAAGCTCAGAGAGACACTCCTTTCAAAAACAATCAGCGCTCATTTAGTGTGTCCTGGTGAGACAAAGTGTTTCTTTATAGGCGTAAATTAAAATAAAAAAGGTAAAGAGGCTTGGCCCACATGCTGCGATAGGAAAAGACATCAAGTGTAAACCACACTGATCGAGTAAACACGACACCTGACTAAAAAAATATGTAGGTTTTCCTTCTGAACACAGCATTCCATAAATCTGCAAAACATGTTTGAATTCCCCTCTTGCTCAACTGGAAGGGTGTGTATATTGTGATGCAGATGACTGAATGTTTGTGATTAATATTTGTATTATGGATGAGTTGGGCTCACCAAGTTATACATGTTGCTTGTTTAGACAGGGTATCATCCACAGAACACCATTGGTGTGTGTCTTCTCTTTGGTGGTCAGTATGTATGAGAAGTATGGTAGCCAACTCTACTCATCTGAATGGATGACTATTGCACATGCTACATGGGACTGATGAAATAAAGATGCTGCTGTCCAAACAGTTATTCACATGGTGCTGTATTACACCATCAAAGCCTTGTCATAACTTTTATACCAGACCTTCAGCAATATGCAGCAATTGGAAATAAACATCTCAAACTGAGTATCTTGGTGTACAACACTAAGCATGCAAAATGTATGAGTTTAGGTTTATGCATTTATTAATGTGAAACAGCCTTAATCACCATAACTGATTTTATATCAGTAGTTATCAAGTAGTTACCAACCCCTATTTTAAATGAAGTGAATGAACATTTGTAATTTACAGTAACTTAATACAATGATAGAAAAGATAGAATACAATGTAATGCTAGATAGGCTACGGCATGATTTGCACTAGTTCCTGGATTATATAAACATTGTCAAAGGTACACAGTGTGTCACGAAAATGGCAGGATGGTTGTTTCATTTCCTATAAACTTCACGAGTGACAGCAATCCCCCCTAATCTTACAATAAGAGTTTAAGGAAGTGATGCCAGATAGGCCCCAGTATCCTAAAAGTCCTTGTCTAATGTGCATTATCTTAATGGGCTACTCTCTGTAATGCAATCGGACAAGTAACATCTTTCTGGCAGAGAGGCAACTTGGAAGGACAAGTTGTATGGCAAAAACACAGACCTTTATCAGTAATGATGATCACCTAGATACCATTGCTGAGAGCCACAAGGACTATACTGGTCAAGCTTACTGAATTACTGTACAACTCAATTTGGTTTTATAGCCAATTTAATGATTTACTAGACTTTTAGTCTAAACATTAAACATTAAAATTAATAATTTATATAGTCGTCTTAGTTTATATAGTCAGATTGTCTTAAATCATTAAAGGTATTGATCAAGCAAGTCTATAACCATTAATTTATTAAACTAGCTTTTAAACAGTCATAAGCATGGATCAAAGACAGGATGTGCGTGTCACAAGTCTTGCGAGAGACACGCAATCACTGACAAGCTGAGGGGGGAGAAAAGGGAAACAGGTCGATGGAGGTGTGTCAGTCCACATGACATCTCCATCATATTTTCTGCCGACATGCTGAACTCACCAAGTCACAAATCAGTGAAAAACAAGGACAAAGCGGCAGCCATGTTTTTCTCTTTGTGTGTGAGGGAGGCATTTTAGGAGGCTTTTAGGAGAGAGCCCACCGGTGGACCACCAAGGCCATTAGTCACAGGTTCTTAGCGAGGCTGGGTGGAAGGGGAATGAAAGGCAGGAGTGAAAGAGATGTTTGCGCTGAATGGAGCGGGGTGATAACACAGACCCACAGGCAAAAGGGAGGGGACCACCATCAAAATAAACACACCAACACCTCACCAACAAGTGAATGTATCTAGAAAGATCAAGTACACATACATACTGTACAGTATATGCACGCTTACAGACTCATACACGTAGGTATACTGTATGATATACCACTAACACACATAAACACACTCATGCGAGTGTGCACACACAAACAAACACAAATGTTGATATACCGCTCACAAAACAACAAACTCACACACACGCATACAAACACACACACACACACACACACACACACACACACAAACACACAAGCATCAGAATCAGCAGGGGCCATCTTTCTGAAGCACAACAACTCAAGGCCCACAGGAGGATTCTGTTGAGTGAGGAAGTAATTTCCTTCACAGCCCAACCATTAGGGAAACCATCGATCGCAGGGCGAGAAATTGCTGAGCAATCTACCAAACCCACTGGGGCACCACAATAATTCCCATGTACACGCACAAAATATGCAAGGAGCGAAGTTGCCTGACTGTGTTGCTGGACTTGAGAGAGGGGCGGTCATGTGTGATAGCCCGCAGCCCAACATCATGAGAGAGAAGAATGCTGAGTGATCTACCTTGGATCCCTTACTGCAGATGCTGAAAGGAAGAGAGATGAGCAGCTCAATTCCATCAGTGGTAACCGGTGGCTACCACAGAAATCATTGCTGCTGGCTCCATCCTATTTACTTAGTAGGGGGACCAGGCTCTGCATTGTCCACCCTGAATACAGCAAGGAAAATACAAAATATCTTCTCTGTAACATATTTCTGATAGTCCTATTACATTCAGACTGACACTCAAGTCAACAAGATATTGAAAATTATGGATTTTTATTCCAATCCATCAAGCTGTAGAGCTTAAAATTAGCTTTCTTTCTTTCTTTCTTTCTTTCTTTCTTTCTTTCTTTCTTTCTTTCTTTCTTTCTTGCTTGCTTTCTGACATCCCTTGGTTCCTGCTTAGTCACTCACATCTGCCACACATTCAAAGCTGAAGAGCGCTACTGTGATTGCTGTGCTTGTGTATGACTTCAGTCATGGCCATGCATGAATCTGCAACACAGTGATTACACTGAAGAGATGCTTTGTGAACCACGCATTCCTTCCGGTTTGAATACTACTGCTGCACACTGAACAATCAACCGCCCCCACGGCTTGACAAATGGCAGAGCTGTCAATCAAAGGTAAGGGCTTTTACTATCAAAGGCAATCAGCCAATCTCCTTCCATCCAACAGATGCGCTGTCATTTGGCCTTGAATCCTGTAGTCCTGGAGACGAGGCTTATCAGTGCATGGGGCTGTGGAATTACTTTCAACTCAAATGGCAAAAATCCAAAAGGTGAGCATTCTTGTTTTCATACTCACCTAACTAAACTCCAGACAGACTCTCACAGCTTTGAAGTCCACAGAACATGCCTACATTGTGAACATGTAGTTAACAATCTCAACAATCCCAGACTGCACAGAACATACTAGAAGTTCAGGCATGAGCAGAATTCATTTTGCTCTCTGTTTGTATCACAGAATGTGGGATATAGCCCTCACCAGGGCCAATAATGAGTGTTGAACTGTTGACAGTAAGCTCTGAGCAGAACTTAAAAACTTCTGGACAAATGTGGCCTAGTCTCACTGACTTGCAAAAGACCACAAAACCCTTCAGTGCATTCAAATGTACCCTGCCGGTAACAAAGGCAATAATTGCTTATGACATTTCCAAGGTAAGGTCCTTCGGAAGCAATTACTGTTTATTCACCAGTTGACAAATAATGATAAACAAATTAAACTGACAACATAATAATGATGTCATTATGCGACTATTTTCATGTCATATCAAGATATCTTTATTACCAAAAAATTAACATGTCCCCTAGGACTTGAAAGGCTTGCAGGTGTACACTTGACTTGACACACTTCATTAGTCAGTCCAACCTCATATAACACATTTGAAAAGGTGTGTTATCTTAACCTGCGCCCGCCCATACTGCCTGTGACGCTACGCTTGCGTTTAAGTCAGCCTGGCCAACCTGCCTATTCTTGGCTGTCCCTTTGCCTGAGACACCGGGCACCAATGAAAAACAATCTCTACGCATATGTCATCAGAATCAGTAACCTGATTGGTTGTAGCTCTGTCCGGTATTATACAAAGGCATGTGATAGATGCTCACTGATCCCGCCTCTGAGAACTTTCTGTCTATGGGATCTTTTCCAGACCAAGCTCCATCTACGAGCTTGGTGCGACAGCCAGGCTAGTGTTATCTTAGACCAAGAGAAAATCAAAACCTTGCCATCACTAGATAAGCTTCGGCTTTTCTTTTTGTCTCACTCCCAGGTGAGCTCAAGTTTGCACCTGTTTTCACTAGATGAAGGCCAGAGTGTCCAGTGCAAAATAAGCTCTCAGACCCCCCGTCACAAAACTGCAATCCACAAACACTTGGCCAGCACACAAAAGCTCCAGTGGCTGAGATTCGACTGCAGATTTGCAGTGCACAATGGCCCCATACATATCCATCCAGCACACTTGAGGCAGTTATGTCTGCAAGGACAAGTGTTACATAAAGCCCCCCTCACAGGGCTTGCCTGCTTGCCTGCCGGCCTGCTTGCCTGCCGGCCTGCCTGCCTGCTCTGACCCCAATGCAGTATACTACCAGGCCATCACCTCCTGTGCAGTGGACTGAGACCCTGAGACCTGCACTGAGTGGCCCAAACGCAAGATTGGCAACAGCAGGGGAGCTGAGGAAAAGGGGGGTTTTTAGCATTCGGATAGCCCCGAGGGCACTGGAGGGGGGCAGACGATAGAAGGCGAGGCAAAGGGCTTTATGCTCCCCACCAGGGACCTGCTTCCACAAAGGCAACACTCTGACAGACGCTGAATATTCTGACAGGCATTGACCTTAGGGTTTAAAACCACAAATTCCCACATCAACAGTCCACCTTCAACCCTTAGATGTTATATTATAGCCCATACCAAATAATCATACCGTACACTCCACATGTTTTATTTTATTAGCTCCAACTGGAAAATAAACACATTTGGCCATTAACTGACATATGCTTAACTAAAAAAAATATATATATATATGTCATGTTGATTTTTCACAAAGCTACATATTCAGGCAGAATTGCTTACCAGTGAACAACTGTCTAGGTCCTGGCTAGGCTCTACCCTAAAAATATCTTCAACCCTGAGCACAGGCATGAACTGATTTGTGCCACGACATTGGTGATTTATCGCCAAGCGATGTGAGGCGACTACGGCTTGCAGATAAACATCGGCGTGTAGGGTAGTCCATCTTAAGGAATATTACAGGAAGTGCCTGAGGTAAAGAGCCCCATTAAGCACATGCACACTTCGGTATACAGAGCACTTATGGGTGTTGTTCTATCAGCAACATGTCAGCACTTCAGCATCACTGCATCGTTCAGTGAGGCTGCAGCTACCACAGGTAGCAACAAGCGGTAGCTGTCTTGTGTCTCCGTTTCATCCAGCAACTATTAGTTTACAAAAGAAGGAAATCAAATGGACTGGTTCCCAGACGCGCCCATGCCAAATTGGACAGTAACACCATATTTGGTGTGCTGGAATAATTAGCAAAATTTCAAGTTCAGGAAAAAAAAAACCTTCTCTTTTTTCAATGCAGTCACATGTAACTCTAGGCGCGTTTCCAACCCAGTACATGATCTTATCCTGACAACAGTTAGTATACAAGGACGCGGAAACCAGGATCTTAAGAATAAATGATAGATATTCTGTATGCTTGTGTAGGCAAACTCGGTCGAAGCCATCACTGAGCATATTAAAAGCCATCTGTCAAACGTTGAAGCTTACAGGTGAAAGTAAGAGGCGAATACACTGTGAGCGGGCGTAGTGCTTAGGCGAAATTGTAGGCAGCCAATAACTTGTAGCCACAAGCAAATCACGTCGGCAACAATCATGACAGTATACGTCAACGGTAAAGCTTTTTGCACAGAACTAAAATATAGGAAAGGAATTCTGCAAGAAAACATAACAGCTATACCGTTTAGCAAAATATTACTGTACAGTGGTCTGCATTGCGGTAGCTCACATCAATGGCAACATCTCAGTCTGGTCAACGCGCGCACACAGAGTGCAATGTTACGAATGTCTTCAGCGATGCTATTTACAAATAAATACATTATGCAATATTATTTATCTTACCTGCAAGACCGGACAGTCCGTCCGTGTAACCTTCACAACACACACCTGGGTCAGCACCGCATAGCCGGAGTGATGAGCATGAGAGAGGAATGGATAGCGCCGTTGATGTCAAGCACTCGTCGATTGGATGAGGGACGATGACGGACGCTTTAGGGGGCGCTAATGCAACTTCTATTGGGTCAAGGAGCTGCCATCCAGCAGTACATGTTTGTTACATTTCACGGATTTTATGTTGTGGTCGCCACCGTGGCTTTCAGCGGGGCTGGGACACTACATCAGAATGTCTCAAACACCGGCAAGTGCATGATGCCTTCCTGCAGGACGTCATATTCCTTGTTTGGGGCGCATCTGTAAACATGTTATTGGATCGGGTCACTTAGGCTAATTTATTCGCTCATGGCTGCACAGTGACAGAGGATAAGATACATGGGTTTCTTCGAGCCCTGGGGAAATGTTTCCTTCGGTGACACGCATTTTGTCAAGCAGACTGTCATTGCGTTAACAATCAGGATGCACAGACACACACACTTAGTGAAACAGCCAATAAGCCAGTCACTATTCATTAGAACAGCTCAATCTAATCTTTTCTTGACACAAGCAGACCTGCTCTGTAAGGTATCTATGTTTATGTGACTCCTCACATCTCACCAGCTACACTAGTTTTCCTATTCGTCTTATACTTATGAGGTTGTGTTTTACATGTGTTATATGACAAGGTTAAGTTTTACATGGAAAATAAATATTTTGTACTCAAGGATATAAAGTGCCCTCTGTCCCTGGTAGTTATCCCCACTGTTCTAATAAAAGTCACGGAATGTAAGTGATTTAATGTCTTTTGACCTCAACAACTTCGCACATTCACTTGGTCAGACTTCATTCTCATATCTATTCATTTGAGGACATTACGAATGATGATTTCCAAAATGTGGCAGCCCACAACACCACAGAAAGCACATTACTTGCTTGGATTAACACACCATAAGGCAATATGTAAATACTTCACTCCTTGCAAAGATTTGAACTTAACGGAAGAAGTCATTTAGAGAGTCATGAAAAATAATCTCTGATTTGCACGTCACTCCATAAACCCTCATAAAGCCACAAATCATTACGGTGGATATTTAGTGGAGGAAATTTTCCTCGAAAACCACTATGGTGTGAATGCAGAGCCATAAACACATCTTGGGCAATGGAGGTCTTTATTATTGTTATGATGGTCATGTGACATGGCCTCATATGGAGCGATGAATGGGGGAAGGCATGTTGATGATGGTGGTAGTGGTGGGGTGATGGGGTGATGGTGGGGTGGATGGCTGTGAACTGTGGCTGGCCCTGTTGGTGTGTTTCAGTGGGGGTGACGCCAAGGGAGGCCTCCCCTCTCTCCGCCGCCTCCCCCCTCACCCAACTCTGAAGCCCCCACCCCACGGAGGGGCTCTTAATCCCAAGGCTGTCATCTAAGGAGTTTGGGGGTGGGGTGGGGCGGGCAGAAGGAAGCGAAGGAGGCTGGGGTTTTGGAAGGCTGGTATTAGTGTCAGATCAATAGAACAAAGCACTCTCACTTTATCTAGCCCCGACCCAGCAGAGCACATCATGGTGGTGAGAGAGACCCCACCAGGCTCCACCTCAGGCAGGAGACATTTCAATTCCTGTCAAATATGTCTGCCACATCTAGCTAGCTGTCTGTGATGTGAGAGACAGAGGGGTGTGTGTGTGTGTGGGGGGGGGGGGTGTAGATGTGATGTGTGGTGTTTTCATTCATTGCTGTTCTCATTTTTCACACTCATCTTGCACTGTGATTGAACAGTCCTGGAAGGGGCACAGGTTTTGTTGACAGGCTGGCACACATTCCAGATTTAGACCATTTCTTTTCAGACAGATGTGGCTGGGCGAGCGTGGCGTTTGCCTGCCATATGGATGTGCCGCGCTGCAATCATAAACAATTACGCCAGCCATCTTTCAACCCCCCTACCCCACCCCACTCCACACCAAAAAAAAAAATCCAGATTTGCATATTGATACAAAGATCATGCATCTGCATTTCAAACAGAAAGCTCAGGTCTTAGCTGGCTAGATGACCTCAGAAGAAAGCTCAAGTGATACATTTATATCACGGGTCATGTTTTATTACCGGTCACTTAGTTTTTCAAACCCTTACTAAACTGTAAAATCCATCTTGATAAAATTGATTCATCATTGAACCAACTGCTAAGCTATTGTGTTTGCTACAGTGGGGAGCTTTCAATGTGTGAAAATGCATACACACACACACACACACACACACACACACACACACACACACACACACACACACACACACAGACGGACAGTGATCCATAGGTCATCCCCTAGCAGGCGAGAAGGCAGCATTTGCCATTAACCTGACAGTAAATCAGGTGGAGCTTCAGAGAAGGGGTATAAATGGCAAATGAGCGTCAGGGCAGAAGCACGCTGAGCCAGGGAGCCTCCCCAGGGATGGAGGGATGGAGGGAGGGAGGAGGAAAGGATGGAGGGATGGGGGTTGGGGATTGGGGTGGGGGTATGATGGGAAGCCACGGGGGGTGAGATGTATTTTGGAAAAGGGTGGGTTTGGGGTATATGTGGGAGGGATCAAAGGGCAGATGCTGGCACGGTGGCAATGATCACCAATAAACACGTGGGTAATGGGATTCGGCTCCATTCAAGGCCAAAACAAACCCTCCATGCTCAGATGAAACTGAAGGGGGGGGTGGGGTGGACAGAAAGAGAGGCAGAGAGAGAGAGAGAAAGGAAGAGAGGGAGTGAGGAAGGAAGAGAGAGAGAGGGGAAGAGAAAGAGAGAGGAAAAAAGAGAGAGAAAGAAAGAGAGAGAGAGAGAGGGAGAGAGATGCGGGAAAAAACACAACAAGAGCATATGGGGCCATCGGAGTGTTCAGCATCTCTATGGGCACTCTGATTGGTTCACATAAAAGCTGGGAGGTGACCTCTGATTTGATGTTGCTAAGACACAGAGTCAAGAAGTACGGAGAAGCCATTCTTGCAGAAGTAAAGGCAAACATATTGAAGATATAATCAGCATGGTGCCCAAATATTTATCTTTGTGTAATTATGAGTAAATCACTATTAAATTGTTGACTCAAAAACTCCATGACCATATCATATGGTAAATGTATACGATAGCTTTCCCCAAATACTTAATTTTCTTTAATATGAAAGGACTTGAAATTATTGCAATTTTGAAACACTAAACTATTTTGAAACATTCATGTTTAATGGCTTGTCTGCACCAGAAACATCATGAGAAGGGTGTCTGCATATTGATACTACAGAAGGAATGTCATTGTTGGAAATATGAATCAACACTCTAGTATGCTAATCTAGCTTTCAAAACCTGAACTTGAAAAAGGCAAATCCCATAATCCTGATTGTCAGCATATTGACATAAATTTTGCTTTCCCTTTCTGGTCACTAGATGGCACTAAAGGCTCTTTTGAAAAACAAAAGGCACACTTGAGATGTTTGGTTTATCATCCAGGTCATATAACTGAATTTGAATTCATGTTGTGCCCCTGCCTCAACCTGTGCTGGCCCTCTAGAGATTAAAAAAAACATGGTAGGCTATCTTCAAAAACTGAACAGAAAAAAACAGCAGGCTGCCTCTTGTCTGGAAATAAAATATGCCCAAAGAATCTCCAGGAAATAAATCAGAGAGAGAACAGAAGGCAAACTTCCTGTGCCAGGGAGATAAGCGAGTCCAAAAGACACCCACCAGACATCGCCGCTTCCTGACACAAATGCTCTGCAGTCATTGACCAGATGGTGGGGCGCTGCCTCGCTCTCTCAATTACAGTAAAATATAAAAGCCGCGCTGGAGATGAATGTGACGCCGGGTTCGTGGGAGCCGGGCTATCATCTCTCTTCATTTTCGGCTGATTTCATTTCCTAATAAAAGTGCTGTCACCCTCTGGCTTAGAGCTGCTGTCGTGTGGAAAGATCATTAGCATTATGTAGGGCCGTAAGTGTGTCACTGGGTGCTGGGTGTGCACCCGAACTGTCTGTTTCTAGCTCTGGTTGCCACACAGAGGCACGGAAAGGCAAGGCAAGGCAAGGCGAGGACACAGATCTCCACGCTTAGCCCAGGCCCGGGGGTGACGTACAGTCCTCCCTTCCCCAAGTCCCCTCACCTACAAAAATAACCACGAACAGCAGGCAGAGCTGATCGCCTCCCACTCGCTCGGTCCAACATGCAGCACTGCAGAAGGCAGCACGCGTGTGACACACACACACACACATATGCACAAAGCACTGTGCCTGAACTGTCACAGTACCAGATAGGACCAGTTCTGAGCTCACAGCAGGTATATTCTGGTATGGAGAGTAAGAATAGGCCTAGAAGACACAAATTATGAGATGTGTAAAACTGTAATAAAATATGTGTTCTCCTTCTGAACAAGAGGGCTACACAATCATTGTGCTCTATACTTATCATTCAGTGTTTTTAGGCACACATTTGAGTGTATCATTAAAACTGTTTAGATAGAAGAAACACACTATAACAGTTTACAGATAATTATATTTATTCATTCAATATAATACAGTATTTAGAATTTCTCAAATTTCATTCTCAAACTTTCATATGTAGGAACTTAAATAAAAACAATACATAAAATGAAATGGTTAGTAAACTTCATAAAATAACAGTGTGTCATCAGTATGAACTCACAATCCAGTACACATGAAGCAATCCACAGGGCATTAATCGGGGAGGCGGTTGCTATGGTTGTCGGCCTCAGCATCACTGTGGGAGACGGGGCTGAGACCTTCCACAGGCTCTTTACAGGACACGCCTGATATTATTAAAACCTTACACGATTTGATGCTCAGAGGAAATGCACAAACGTGCTGAGAGTTTATGAGTAAAGGGGATCATCTAGCAGTTTCTCATTGTCTATGGTGTTGCTTGCCTAAATATATATATATATATTTGTTTTTGTTTATTTTGGGTTTTTTTTTTGTAAGGGCAACCTTTTTCAGAAGCAAGAAAGGAAACAAGCCCCAGCAATTGAAAGGTGTTTTTCTTTTGTTGCTTGAAGAAATTGTTAACATGTCCCCAATAAAGACAGTTGCCACAATTTTTGTAATGTTGCTTGTAGTAATGTTTAAAGAGTATTACATTTAAGGTCCAATTGCTCCCATGTGTTACCAGAATTTGCATATGCTGCCTCTTCCAAAATAGTCCAGTTTATTCCAAAAATGCAAATAATGCATTTATTTACTTCTAAATGAGCACAAATATGTGTTATTGCAATCACCGATGTTCCCTTTTAAAACCAATTATATGCTTTTAGTCCACCCTGGGAAGAGAAAGCAAGTTAACTCTCCACACATCCACACTTTGTGTGAAAAAAAAAAAAAGTTTCCATGGAACAGTGAGATCTGGAGCCGGTACAACAATTTCCCCAAGTCCCAAAATACACATGAATGTGGCAAATGATCAAAATTGTATTATTATAACATACATATAAGAGGAGCTGTATAAAAAAAGAAACACTGTCATAATCAGAATAATCTTGGAAACCATTTTTGAAAGGGTGCCCAGAAACCACCCACTATGCCTCTTGCAGTACACAATGTTCAGAAAAATAAGAAGATAATATTGAACACAACACCATCAACAGGTCAGACCATGTCCATCATTCATCAGTGCCTCATGAGGGAGGCATTTCACCTGTCTCTTCTGCCCAACAAGTAGAAATATTTACAAATTAACAACATATCTACATATAAAAATTCAGACCACCAAACTCAAACTTAAAACTTGATGCAAGTTATGAAAAAGCAAGTCACATAAGTCAATTCCATTCCCAAACCAAAGTCCTTGATGTTGATTTTTAAAAAACGGACAAGGAATTTTATATTTGAAAAAAAAAAAGGAAAAAAAAGTGTTGTGTGAAAGCAAATGTAAACACAGACATCTCTCCTTCCCCTCGTTTCTGTTTAACTTGCTTTTACCAGTGGATTAACTCACACTTTGACACGCACAGATAAACATGGCGTAAACACACACACACACACACACACAGACTCACAGACACACACACCCCAACCTGATATTTATATACTAAAGAGGAGAACAAAAAGAAAGACCCATTAAAAATGCATGTGCCTGGTGTGTCATCATGTTGAGTAGAGGCACCTTACCTATTTAATATTGCAGATTACATTATGAAGCCACAGGCAGCCTGTGCCACTCATACAACACCAAAGCTACTGTATGTCCATGAGAAACAGTTACTGAGTTTGGCAGCTGAAGCTTATTGGAAAAGGAACCTAAAAGCAGAGCTCTCTAGCAAAGGCACTATATACTGAAGGCCACACCACACCGCCTGGGCCCCTCCACACGAGAGAGAGGGGGGCCACCATTGCCACAGTAGCTTTATCCTTCCCGAAATCCCCTCACCTGCCTGCTGTTGGGTCACGCTCGTTG
Organism: Coilia nasus; assembly: GCA_027475355.1. Taxonomy (NCBI): domain Eukaryota; kingdom Metazoa; phylum Chordata; class Actinopteri; order Clupeiformes; family Engraulidae; genus Coilia; species Coilia nasus. Next base: position 19,569,913 of record CM050208.1, read on the forward strand.
CCATGGGAACCACACGGGGTCACATGCAGGGTCAAGGTCATGATGACGGGTTCTGAGAGTGGGGTCATGCAAAGGTTAGTGGCCTCCTCCTTGGCTGAACGTGCAGCAACGTGAACTTTTTAGGGGGTGAAATACAACCAAGGCGAAGGGGGTGAAAATCATGATTGGTTTCCCCCCTTCTTCCCTACTGTCCTTTTTATCAGGGTCGACTGCACTTAAATTTCCAATCCCTCCAACCTCCCCAGTGTCCAAGAATGTACCTAGTCGTGGCTGTATAGACATCTCATCAAAAGCAGATGAAAAAACATTTTTTTAGTCAGCTCCTCACAACAGTGTTCATTACAACAGCTTTGTCTTTTTATATACAGTAATATTTATGCAGAGCCTGAAGTCATTTTGGGACACTTTGCAGAAAACCGCACTGCAAGCAGGCCTGAAAAAACACGTATAAGGTGGTTTGACGAGTACCACAAGTCTGTATTGCGCTAATGGCACTTATCTTCATTATAAATGAGGAGCAGAAAGTGTTCAGATGTTAGCCAACACTAGCTGAATACTGAGAAGATGAAAGTTAATTATGTAATATATAAGACTTTGAATATCAGTGCTGTGGTTGTTCATTTAATAACCTACACTACAGTCCATCTCTCTCTCTCTTTTCCCCATGTCACACCAGCCCTTTTGCCCGTGTGCCTGCAAATGTTCCTCTGTGTCTTTGTCTGTCCTCCGTCTGTCTGCGCGTCTGTTACAGTGTGCGCGCAATAGAGTCCGTCCACAGTGCAGTCAGTTAGCTTGACGGGAACATTTGTTGCGGCACGTTCCCCCCCCCCCCCCCCCCCCCCCGACCGTTCCGGCCCCGTTACACAAACGAATTCATGGCGTTAACGGGGGACGGTGCTTCGGAGCTCTCAATGCACTCGGCCGTGTCCCGCTCCTTCCTTCCGCTATACTGCCCGATAAACGAGCCGTCCTCGTTGAACTGTCCGTCGCCGCCATCCCCGTAGTCAACTAAACTGTCGTCACTGTCGTCCCTCTTTACCGTTCCGTTGGAGGGGGTGCGGCTCCCCTTTAGCGGTTTGTGGTCCTCACTGTCACTAGGAGAAAATAACATGCAGGTGGTTACAGATGGAATGGGGACGCATGCCACATGAGGTTTTAGTTCTGGCTGTCCGCTTCAGCTGGAGCACTGATGCAGACAAGCATGCAAAAGTGCTGTAGCTGAAGGTAATGTGAATGGACTCATGCTGCATGATAGGACTTCAACTCAAGATAAAGGCCTTTCTATCAATGACCTGGTTTTCCTCTGTGACACACATATGCAGTGAGACAAATATAAGTGAACATAAGAAGCGTATTCACTTGTGTCTTTGGCACAAACATGAATGGTATTAATTTGCATTCCATGCAGAATGATGATGGTACCAGCTTTTTGTCCAAAGGCCTTTTTTTTGATGCTCCAAATCAATCGCTCCAAAGACTGCTTGATACTATTTTGCTATCTCAAATGAGTTATGATAGCTACTTTCTTTTCAGTCTTGCACCATGTTAAATACAATTTAGCCATCCAAATTGAGGCATCACTATCAGAGCCAGTGCCTTTTTTGTTTGATTACCCTGGCTGGAGCATAAAGTCACATTCATAGTGATATGCCATGAATCACTAAAACAGCAACCAAATACATCACTGCAATAAAGCATTGATTAAAGAGCTCAAACTGAATGCACAAAATCAAAGACAATGACACAAACAGAAAACATGTAATAAAATCAACAGCTGATTTGCAAAGATGAGAACAGATGTGGGGCAGTCAACAGCAATGAGGTCAACAGTGACATTTCTCCTCCATCATAAAGCGTTCAGGATCCTGCTATGCAAATCAAAAAGGCTGTTCATGACACTGCTAGCCCTGCACAAATGGTATCAGCATCTCATCAGCCAACGACAGCTGGATTGCAAATATTAGAGAAAAAACAAGTGGTGATATCATTTGCCAGCAGAGCTGCCGGTGCCTTAAAAACAGCAGGAATATGTATCATCACAGATGTGTGACTCGTTTCATGATAGGAGGCTTTTCTGAAGTACACTTCAAAGATGGCACACTCACACACACACACTCTCACACTCACACAGACACACAGGATTTTCTCCCAGTGGCATCCCACAACGTCTACTCAAGAGTCGTCCTACACATGCCAGTGTTGTATTGGCCTTCCTTACCTTCGAACAGATCTACATTTCCTGTACACGCTGAGAGCAAGAGGGGAACAAATGACATGAGTGAGGGGGTAAGGGACAAAACCATAAATAAAAGCCATCTTGCTTCGAGTCCCACAGAGGCTCAGCTGACTGTACGCTTGCATGGGGTTCTGGAGGGCACAGGAGGGCACAGGAGGGCGGCCATTGTGAATGGGCGACACGGAGGAGGAAAAAAGGGGTTGATGAAATGTATCTGTCACTGAATCGTCTGAGCAGAACAGCTAATCTCACCTCGTCTGAGACACGCGCACTGGCCCATAACCCAGCAGGATTTCATGGCCAAAGGGAAAAGAAGGAAAGGGCAGGAAAGGAAAGAGAGTGAAAGAGGGGGAGAGGGAGAGAGAGAGAGAGAGAGAGAGAGAAATAGATAGAGAGACATGCCATAGACTGATGTGTTTAAGGAACACTCTTATCTGTGAACCCCAGTTCAGACTGATATACCTGGTTATATCTTCATCTTAATCATACCAGAAATCTTAGTATGCTGACACAAATATTAACCCAGTTAATTAAAATAAGGGGGGCTAGCATCCACTTGACTTGTAGAGGTGATGCGTCAATATTTTCCTCGAGGGAAACCCAGCACAAAAACAAGGTCACCAATCATCCATTCATAATCCTCTTAAGGCCGTGCTAATAAAAATATGAACTTGTTATCGAGTGTTGCCCACACCCCTGCATGAAGCTAAACAAACTAGCTACTATCTTAAGCACAGTAGCTCATATTGGTCTGTGTGTGCAGGGGATAATGTGGATTGCTTTATCTTTTTATATTACACAGTGGAAAGGAGATCTCTTCCATGAAAACTGCATTAGCAAAAGCAAAATAATCCATATAATATATTAAACCTTATCTTGATAGGCATACACGCCTCAGTCGTCAACATTTTAAAATCCTGTATTGCCACTTGATGGTGACCCTTACTGTGAGTACTATTATTTTCATACATAGTCACATATATATTACTTTGTCAGATCACGTCATTTCAGACATATACGTACCTATATCAATTAATTTATCACATATGTTAGCCATGCATAGTACACAATATTATATTTCAATATGCCAAAGCATGGACTTGTAGGGACAGTGAATAGATTAAATCTATGTAGCAATAAAAATTTACACGTAATACAAATACAAAACAACTAACAAAAATGCAGCCATCAATGAAATAAAAAAAACAGCAAGTAAAAAAAGAATATTTAAAAATGTTTTACAAAATAAAGTGCTCAAATATGTTCTCTCATTTTCGTGCAACTGAGAAAGCAGGCTAACTCTGGAGGTCTGATTAATAGCAAGCATCACAGCAACATTGCTTTTCATTTCATAAATATGGGAGAATCCTCACAGCATACATGATATGTCATTATGCATAAATCATTTAGCAAAGCTGATGTCCTGATGTACAACACCTTAAAACTTAACAGATCTGTCATGTGATCATTTCTCTAATTAAAAACAGCCTTATAAAGGTGTATATATTTGTATGTAAAGTTACCTGAAAAACATTATCCTGAATCTAGAATGAATGTCATATCAATGGAGCAAATACAGAGATACACTTCTGGGCATGTAATTACACATACATGCACATACAACCCAACTACACACAAGAGTTTAGAAAACTGAAAATTAAAAAGTACATTTGTGCTTGAACACCAGTGTTGTTGAAGTCTTCAGATGATATTCTGTGTCTTGACCACGATGTTGGTTTTCTCTACATACCTTCCAGTCCTGCTGGGGAGTGGGGGGAGTCTGGTGGTAAAGGCGAGGGGGGGGGGGGGGTGGGCAAGGAGGGGGATTGGGGATTGGGGGTCATGGGGGCTCCATGGCAACAGTCAGATCTCTCACCTGTACTCTCCAAACACACAGTCCTCATCTTTCATGGGCTGGATTTCTGGGTCAGCATGTGCATCTTCTTTCTCTTTGACTAGCAAATAAGAAACAAAACAGAACCAATATTTCAGTAATAAAAAAAATAGCAACTTCCAGCGAAGTGCTAAGTGAGAGCTGAGAGAACAGGCAGCAACATACTCCTACACATTCTTCTGCAAAGTGCAGCATTTAGTATAGTAACAGTGCTTTTTTATTATATGTGTTTGTTTTTCATTCTTGCTCTAATATTTTTCCGTAGATTCATACTTGTAAATTAGTATAATTGAGTATTGTGTATTAATAAGTATTAAGTATGACTTAATATTTATCAGGACATTACCGTAGGACCAAAGGAAAAATAGCTGGGACATTTGCCCCAGCTAATAAGGGATCCAATAAACAATGAATAAACCTAAAGAATGCACATGATTTAGGCACAGTCTAAGAACCATGTCGAAAATAAGTGTCCCACAATACACTTTTCCGTTTTATCCTTTGGAATTTTGTCTGCTAATCCATAAAATCAATCAAATAATCAATCAATCAATCAATCAATCAGCTTAAAAACATACAGGATGCCAAAAGAACGCTCTGAGCACAGGTGAGTTTTCTGAGCGTCTCACCTGGGTATTTGCCTCCCTTGTTCCTCTTGATGAAGCATATGATGAGCAGGACGAGGATCAGGAGTGCGATGGCACACATGAGGCCGATGAACCAGCCCTGCGTAGCGATGTCCACCTGCCTACTGGCCACGGCTATGGGGGGGAGAGGGTAGAGTTAGTGGCCTACTGGTGACAGTTCCTCTGGGTGTAATGCAGGTAACATACATCGGATGGCATCAGGCAACACTACACCACAGGTGAAAAAATATGAATGTGACTATTTTTTAATAGTTGTTCAGTCTAATCTTGATGTTTTGATGTACACATTAACGGGGATATTGTTCAAGACAATAACTTTTGTTGTATTCATACAAAGGTTTGTAAAACATTGATGGATATATGCAGAAAACTGCCAATGAACTACAACTTCACACATTTCCACGCACTCATTCCAAACATATCAAACACAAACAGGTAAATAATACACAAAAAAAAAAACAGGGAGAACAGGAAGGAAACAAATGTATTCTCCTAAGGGAGTGAGTAAATAGGTTGCACTGACCGAGGTTTATTACCACTTACCGAACTGTCCAATGCAGACAACAGAATATCATGCAGGGGCAAACACACAGGTTTGGGACACTACCGAACACACTATGGGTCCAAACACAAACGTTCCGACCAGACAAGGAGAAATCCCATGCAGGAGATACAGTACCACGGTCACTCACACAGACACACAGCCAGGTTACCGGGCAAGGTAAACGCTAACGCTAGCAGCATTCACAAATAGGATTTCATCCTCGTGGCCACAAAGGCCTGGGCTGAGAGCCTCCAGCCTCACCTGGAACGGTCACCAAAACCTCCTCCGACATGTAGACCGTTTGGTCGGAGGGGCCCTTAGCGACCACGCGGACTTTGTACGCCAGGCCCTCCTTGAGCCCCTTTAGCACGTACGACTCAGAGCCGTTTACCGGCTCCTTTTTCCACTCCTCGTCACCTGAGGGGCAAACGGAAGTTCATCGCAACGACACCATGCGTGGCGGTCGGATGTCTTACGAAGTTCTAAATGGATTGCAGGCCATGGTGGTTCATGCTGTGTTGCGTACTGTACTCTAAAACAGCACAGCTAATGCTATCGTTCCAAATGACGCTACAAAAAAAATCTACTGCTTTTCACCTACTTGGGTTTGATTAAACTATGTAAAATGAGGTAAAAATGTAATTTAAATTAGTATGATGCAGTCCATTAGGTTATTTATCAATGGTAACCTAAAAATACTACTGAATGAATGGTATCACCTTCGATGCTTATCTTGGCTAAAACATGCAACTTACTAACATACTATCTCAAGATATAGGTGCCAGAGACCATAAAGATCACTTATTGCCAGAATACCAAATGGGCCAAATGAAACGTAATGACATTAACCTTAGTCAATTAAGCCAAGCAATCGGCTGTAGGCCTACTTCAACACTGCTAACACTCTCAAATGCACATAGGGTCTCCTGCCACCTATATATACATACAGTACATGCTACTGTATGTTTTTATAATGTTAAACAACAGAAGTACATCTTACTGTTTTCTACAATATATTCGACAAAAACGTTCTTTTCTGGTCCCCAGGATTCCCAACTGATAACTGTCCCGTCCTCTGCCCAGGACGAGCTTACATTTCTGAACGCCGGAACAACGTCGTGATGGGCGGCTGAGCACACAGGAAAGAGGACAGCAGTGAGGCCCTGAGCGCAGTCACAGACTCACATCACAATGCAAGAGCAAGAGAGCCCTGGCCACATTAGTTACTAAACAACAATGGAGCAAATTTCTCTTACATATGGAGGTATATTCAGTGTATTTCGGGGTATGTAGTAGAGATAATATTGTAGTATATCGCACGTGTAGTATTTATTTTTTTTTGTCATCTGTATTTCCACTCTGGCTACTTAGATTTCACTTCTTGGGTTGATAAAGTTGACTTTAACTTAGCAGTGCCAGAGACACAAGGTCTTCATCGGCATTTAGTTAGCTATGTACACTCACTAACACACAGAAGATATTATCAGTTATAATTTCTTCTGTCATTCACTACAAAGTTACATGAACTAGCAGTTGCTACAGACGGGATGGTAAGACATGGTTAAAAAACAGACAGACAGGCTAAATTAGGTGTGTTTCTAAAGCAACAGTACCCTTGTGGTGAGGGTGGCGTTCAGACTGTGAGGTTGGGGAGATGTGGTGTGGGTGTTTTGGGGGTTCTGGGTGTCCTGGAAAAAACACGGAAAAGCGTAAGAAACACCAAGCAGGACAGACAAAGCAAGAGCACCAGCCTACCATACTGTGGGGAAGGTTACAGAGGTGGTGGTGATGGGGGTGGGGGTGGGGTGCGTTGGCATACCAAGCTGGCAACAGGGCAAAAAGGATAGGCAGGGATTGGAAAAGGTGGAAAAAGGACCATCCAGGAGAAAGACAAAAAGAGAGGAAGTGGCAGTGTAGCGGCAGGACAAAAGATAATTATGCTATTATGAAGTCGTGCTCAGGGGGAAAAAAAACAAACAAACAAACAAACAAAGCTTAGCTTCCGCTGTGCTTCGCCTTCTTAATCTATTTCTGGGGACTGTTTTTAAACCAACAGCTTTCAAACTGTGTTCCAATGACTGCCCCAAGCATGCATCTTTTCTTCAAAGCAAAACGCTTTCCTAAACAGAGCAGCACAGCACCGCAGGAGGAAGGGACTGGTCTTTGGAGCAGCATTAAGCCAGAGGAGGAACATGCAGTCAAGCCTTATCTGGTTCTTCTCTGTTACCTTTGCCCACGAATAACACGTTGGGCTGCCCCAGGACTGTTGTGAGGAAGGGGAGAGACAGTCAACAGGACTGGACAGAGTGAGCTCACAGACACAGCTAGAGAGTGGTAGGCTACCAGGTGGTGGGAGTGATGTGCACACAAGCAAATCAGGCCTCAAACCACCACTGTATGACTTGATCATGAAAAGGGTCATGAGTTCAAACACTCAAATCCAATCCAGACCATTTGGTTTCTTAACCTAATGAGCTCCATGTTTGTTGACATAATCTAACTGCTATCAGAATGCTTTTGAATTTTGTCTTTGAAACGTGAATACACTCATTACCAGCGGTGTGGCCCTTGCATGAATAATTGATAGGATGTAATTAACCGGAGGACATTGATTTGACAGTGTGTTCTGAAGACATTGCTCACACATCTTGGTATCATGCCCACATTCAGGAACGGTGCAGATAATTCACTTTGTCAGTGAGGGGAAAATGTCATGGGGGGAGGGGGAGATCTTCTCACAGGTCAACCATGGCAAACAGCCACACTACACTATAAACCTTTTCACCAGTGAGACAAAACACTACATAAAAAAAGCATTTTATACCACAGACAGCGTTCTGTTAGATATTATATCTAACAGCTGGGGCAAAACTGTTTTGCAAACTGAAACCCTGACAACTGATACGACTTTAGATAATTACTCATGCTATTCAATGGTATCTCTATTCTATAAGAGGTGAAGAAGTGACCCTAAACATCTTAAGGCTTGTTATCGTAGCAGACACTAGAAACATAAAATTCTTCAGTACTGGAGAAGGATGTGAAAATCAGACATGACAGGATTCTTAAAAAGGTCCTTGAAAAAGTAATACGTGGGATCTAAGTGCAGTCATTTAGAGGGAAAAAGCAGTCACAGACAGACTTTCCTCTAGCACTGCACAGCTGATTTACTGCCATTTCACTTCTGAACAACTGCTAGGCGCTTCCAAATAGCTAGGTGTTTTTTTTCTCTCACTCAGACAGTCTTTGAGATGACTGGCTCACTTACATAGGGACACTTACAATTTTTGCAATAAAAGTAAACCAGCGCTTTGCTTTGACAGATAAATATGCACCTCCAACCCCCTCCCTAGCCGTGACTGCCAGTGAGTGGGCGCCACTTACCTTCATCGATGACCGTGACTGCCTCCTCAGTTATGGTGGGGCCAGGTCCCTTTTGCGTTTTGGCATTAATGTAAAACTTGTAGCGTGTGCTGTACTTGAGGTTGGGCAGAGTGAGGCTTGTTTCATTGGCTGCCACTGTCAGCACTTCCATCGGGCCCAGATCATGGCTGTTATTGACTGGAGGGGCAGAAGGGGATTGGTGAGAAGAGAAGAGGGAATGGGTTTGGTACAAAGTTACCTACAGTTACCAACAACCTGGCAGTTTAAGTTGACCACATATGTGAAAGACAATGTGGGGACTGTAACTAATGGGACACTTAGGTGAGATACTGAAAGGGCCAAATGCTACTCCAAAACACTTATTGCAAGTCTACTGTCATGTAGTAGTATATACATAAACTGCTACTGAAGGTTATTTGAAGATCTCACAAAACAAAATGTGATGCTAAACACTCACTACAAAGATTATATAATGTGCACACACAGAGATAGATGTAGATAGATTAACATAAAAAAATCCATATATATACATACTTGAATATACATATATACTTGAGTAAGCTCTGGGGGACGACTGGTACAGTATAATGGTGACGAATGAATATATAATACAGACCAATTACAGTAAAAAAAACAATATGGTCTACACTACCCACCCATTTTAACTACAACCACAGTTAAATGAGCATCTTGGCTGATTGTTCACCCAACACCCACAATCCGATAACACTTTTATTAATCCTTGTCTAATCCTCGTGTCTGTTTTTAAATCCCCTTATGGAAATCTTAAGCTACGGACAGGGAGGCCATTTGTCTTCTCACCTGGCTGATATTTCACAGTGTAACCGGTCAAGCGGCCATTGCGGTCGTGTGGAGGTCCCCACTCCAGGGTGAGGGAGTCCAGGCTGGGGTTAACCTTCAGGAACGATGGATGCCCTGGTACTGAAAGAGGAACATAAATCAATCAGTTAATTTGTTTCAAGTGAAAATTAAATAAAAACAAAAAAATACATTAAATTAGATTAAACAACAAACAAGTATTAAAACAACTAAAATGAAACAATATTCATTATGCCCGGCTTCAGTTTGATGGTGGCTACTCAACAAACCATCACTTCACACAAATACACTTCACTTTGGGGTTTAAGTAAAGTTATGGTCCATATAAGAGGACAGGTGATGTACAGCATTGATTCATGCCTAGCTGACAAATACATTAAGGGTCTGCTGAAATTGTCTTTGTGTAAAAACATTCACACAAAAATGTAAATAATTAAAAATATATAGGGTATATTTATAGTGTATAGGGTATAAAGGTATAGAGAAAGGTATAAAGAATAAGAACAAGATAACAAATGTAAATATGCATACATAAATGCAGTGCAGAATGGCATTATGTGCAGTGTGTGTGTGAGTGGATAAAGTGTCAACAGTGAGAGCAACAGTGACAGCTGCAGCCTTACCCCCCTCTGGAGTCTCGAACTCCTCGTTGATGCTGGCGGGCCCCTCTCCGCGGCCGTTGAACACCCTGACGTTGAGGGTGTAGCGACTGAAGGGGTGCAGGCCGGGCAGCTTGCCGTGCGTCCTGTTCCCGTTGAAGGTGAGGACCTGCTGCTCCGAGTGGTGGGGGTTGTGATGGTGGAGGCTCCCTTTGCGCCAGTAGTACACCTGCAGCCCACAACAACACTCACTTAACAGCCCATATACATATACCGTACATCTTGCCAGCCTATGCCTTTAAAGACTCCTGCACTTAATTTTATTTGCCTAACTATTTATTTTTTACAGGGGCAAAAAAGTACGAGAAGTATGTGAACCTTTTGGAATTTCATGGTCATAAAATGTCCCCAAAGACATTAAATGTAATAGTTTTTTTGCTGTATTAGCTTTAGCACATTGTGTTCATCCTCACTATTGACTTAGAACAGATCAGATCACATTAATGACAAATGTATTCAGAAAACCATGAAATTCCAAAAGGTTCGCATACTTGCCACTGTTTTTTTTTTGTTTTTTTTCACAAGTATAGTAAAGATCAGTTAACACCAAAAGGCTTTTTTTTTTAATTCTTCAATTACACACCCATTCAATCTGCCACCTTTCCCCCTTAGCATTCTTTTTTAACATTCATCATTATTATCATTATCAGTGTTGATGAGGCCATCTAAGTAAGTCTGTGCTATGGGCTCCTGTGACTATCGGGGCAGCTGGCGGGCGTTACCTTGTAGCCTTTGAGGTGTCCCCGCACTGTTCTGAAGGGCACATGCTCCCAGTGCACATGAGCCAGAGTGCTGTTTATCACCTGCACCTGCACATGCTCCGGGGCTGCTTTTGGCACTGTGGAACAAACACATTGCAGTCAATGTCAATGCTCGCAATATTATTTATTATTTAAAGTGATGACATTGTGTACAACATAATATGCTGACTCAACAAGCTTTGGCTTTCACCGTAAATTATGGTCTTTGCTGTAATATTCAGTAATGTTTTTTTTTTTTCAATCATAAAAAATAATGACATACATCACATACTGTAAAACACACTTAGGTTGCACCAGACATCAGAGCGGGTCTTAAATGGAAAAACATAAATCCAGTACAACCTGCATCCGGTCTTAATCGGATTAAAAAATGCTGACACTGATATAAGAAAGGCAGTTTCTGATGGTCTAAGCAGTACGTTGACTATGACTGGAGTCCTAATGCAGTGTGTGATTTCTCAGGATTTCTTTGGGATGAAGCAAGCGTGATCACTCACAGTCCTCCCCGGAGTAGCCAATGACGGTGGAGGGTTCAGGCCCGACTCCGTGCTCGTTCACTGCCTGCACCTTCACCTCATACGGCGCGAAGGTTGGCGTCCCCCCAACTGTGAACTTGGACACGTTGGCTACTTTCACCGATTGGAAGTCTTCCTCGACATCCTTCTGCCTCCAGTAGACTATGTACTGCAGACCGGGGCCGTTGGACTGCAGACCTGTCAAGGGCTGGGGAAATTATGGTGGGAGTTATCAAAACACCATCTGGCTACTTTGAAACACATGCAGTAAAAAAAAAACATATACTTGAATACGAACATGCTTCCATGAAAAATGGAATTCAAAATAATAATTTACTGCAACAACAGTGATGTTAACAGAGCTTCACGTGTACCTTCCAGTATATGACCAAGTTGTCAGGCTGAGTTCCCAGGCCTTCAACGCCTATGGGGTTTTCATCTGGTGCTATAAAATGGAGACACTGTTGTGAATGCACTGCTTTTTGTTTAAAGACACATTTATCCAGAGCCATGATCTTGACCAAAAATTACCAGATCTGTATGGGCTATGTTAAAAAAAAGCAAGCCCTTGCCTCTGATTTTGTTCCAGTTTTAAAAGACACCATGGATGCCATCTAATTAGTGCTGCTCTACTGCCTTACCTGCTGGCTTGGTCCTGTACTGTCTGGAGGGGGAGCTGGGATGGCTGTAGCCCACATCGTTTTGGGCCAGCACCCTGAAGGTGTAGTGGACGTAGGGAGACAGCTTAAGGTGTGCTGTGGTCCTCTCGCCAGGTACCTCCGTCAGGTTGTGCCAGCGGCCACGGTCATGGAGCAGATCCTCATACTGAATAAGGAATTCTGGGAAGGGAGGGAAGGAAAGTGAAAGTGAGAGAGACAGAGAGAGGGAGAGAGACAGAGACAGAGAGAGGGAGAGAGACAGAGACATAGAGAGAGAGCAGGAAAATGAATGTGAGAGAGCAAGAGAGAGGGAGAGAGAGAGAGACAGAGAGAGAGAGCAGGAAAATTAATGTGGTTCATAATTGCAACATGTAGGGAAGGCAGTTGTATTTTTATAGCGCAATTCATACTCAAAGCAGCTTGATGTGCTTTACATCAACAAAAGACAAACATTAACTGATAATAATAGAGAGATAAAGATGATTAAACGAGATAAAAAGCTACATTTGTTAAAAATAAGTTAATAAATAAAAACAGCACATAAAGCTTACAAAACAGCAAATAAATACAGCTAAAAGAAACAAACACACGCTCAGATTATGGAAAGGTTTCTTAAAAAAACAGACAAATTCAATGCCGTTACTGGGTCTCAGAATAACACAGAGACTTGTAAAAGACCTCCGCTGTGGGCATGCTCACTCTTGATCTGACTGTTGTGGTCATCTCCTGGGATCCAGGTGAGCTGCACACTCCTCGGCCTCTGGTCAGTCAGCTCCAGGTCACTGGGCGGGTCGGGTTTCTCTGCCGGATCAGAGACAGGTGTGAGAAATGGAAACCTGACACCAAAACTCTCATGTGCAACACGGATGACTGGCTAACTCTCAATGGTCATGCAGTGCAATGTGCCAGAATGAACTATGACAACAAGCTCTGAAGACCACAGAGCATATTTTAGGCAACAACATACTTTTTTGTAACACAGAGGCAACGTCAACAGCTATTGTGACCAGATATGGACCCCAGCTGACATGCACGAAAAGAGCACCTGAAGCAATTTCGCCAAGGTTTTAAAATTCAAAATACACCCACAACAATGACAAACAGAACTGGCGAAAATGAAAAATAAATTCACAGGTACAACCACATTGTGCCAGCACCATGCAAGTTAAACAAACAAATTGATAGGAATGTCACGCTTGCAAACCGCCTGGTATTTCATACATTATGATGTAAACCAAAACAAATACACTGTTACCTCAAAGGAAAGAAGTGGATTAAAATTAAATAGCTTAATTTCTAAAAAGGGTTGGTCTGTCATTACATTTAAAGTATAAAGAAAAACGTCAGTGGTTCACAAAACCTAAATGAATTATTAAAAAAAAAGAAAAGCTTTACAACCTTACAACTTAAGAAGGTCTATCTGCATTTTCCACATTGGTGCGGACTTTTCTTTCTCTCTATAATGTCAACAGCATTACGGTCAAGGCGGTGCATGCAGACCATGCTTAAAATAAAAACACGACGGGCACAGAGGCAAAACACATTGATGAGATTCTATGCATTGCTTTTTATATTCTTACCATAGACGACCTCTAGAGTCGGAGAAGATAGAAGGAAGGGAAAAGTATCGATTTACAAAAGACAGGTCGCAACAAACTGTTAGTGTTGACATAAGAAAACTGAGTTCTCTCACCGTTAATACAAAACCACGATGGAGAATTTAAAGTTCTGTCACAGAAGGCTGAGGCTCCACATTTCACAGTGCCTCACCATGTCTGATAAGATCACTCGCTGCCATGCTCCAGTGACTCGCAGCTCGGAGCCTTTAGCTCATTTACCATAGCCAAACCTTAAATCAGCAGGGCACTATCTGACATCTCAAATCAATATCATAAATGTTTTAGCCCTTGGGCTGCTCTCTCTAAGCTAAAAGAACAGTGAGGCCATCGTTTAAGCTCTTCATAAAGCCAGCCTTGAGCCACTCTCTCTGGCACAGAGAACACACACACACACACACACACACATACACACACACAGATCACTTAAAGCACTGAGGCAGCTCAGAGATAGTGAGAACTGCAGTTGGACAAACACCAGATAAAGAACACTACAGGGGGAGAAAGAGCCTTGACTACTGCCTCCTTATGCGGGCAAACAGTTCTAACAGCAGTTTCTAACTGTACATATGACAACAAACATTGACCTTAATAAGGAGCTAAGGCTGGAGCCAGTGGCTGGCGAAGACACAAGGATAACTGTAGGTGGCAGAGACGTACCGACGACGCGGAGGTCAGCACTGGCAGAGTCCTGGTCCAGGGTGGTGTTCATGATGCAGGTGTAGGTCCCCGCATCAGCCTCCGTCACCTCGGTGATTGTCAGACTGTCCGAGTCCACAACAAACCTGACAGCAAACAAACAAGGCATCAGTTAACAGTGTTTCAGTAAACTTTGGTGGTGTCATTGTAGATTCACATTCACTTGCTCATAATGTAATGCTTTATCTTTGGAATGACATGGCTTTCATGTATTACCTATACAAAGGTCTATGGAAGAGAAGCCATAATTGTTATTTTTCCATGTTATCGTTCAAGAACATAACCTTTTCATGATGATGCTAAGATTACAAGATGGCGTGCATTAGGCCATGACTGTGACTGATTTGCTGTCTAAATTCACTGTGATGTGAGACAATGGTGATAAGGAAATATACCACATCTATAGCCTTATAGAGGAAAATGGAACTGAATTGGCAGAGAACGCCAAACACTGCCTATAACAAGTCAAGCCAAGTTTTATTATCCCGCCAGGAAAAATTAAGCCAGAAATTATAAAGAACAGCAAAATTAGATAAAAAAATAAAGAAGAAAGAAAGAAAGAACGAAGGAAAAAATAAAGAAAGAAAGAGAGAAAAATAATAAACAAACAAATAAATAAATAAATAAATGCATGAATGAATGAATGAATGAATTAATGGAATGAATGAATAAATGAATGAATGAATGAATGAATGAATGAAAGGCAGTACATGGGCACAGAAGGAGCCGCTGGCCTCACCTCTCGTCGTCAGGCAGTTCTCCACCATCCTTCAGCCAGATCATGGTGGGGATGAGCGAGGAGTCGTGCTTCACCTTACACTCAAACATCACATCTCGGTTCCTCTGCACCTCCTTGTACATGGGCTGCTTCAGAATTCGGGTCGGCTCTGCCGGAGAACACGGTCCAGGAGAGATCAGAGGCAGTTTGACCCTTCCATTTATAGGTCCAAAGCATTTCTCATTGCTTTTATAGCTAGACACAGTGTGTGTGTGCGGGTGTGTGTGTGTGTGTGTGTGTGTGTGTGTGTGTGTGTGTGTGTGTGTGTGAGAGAGAGAGAGAGAGAGAGAGAGAGAGAGAAAGAGAGTAGGTGTGTGTGTGTGTGTGTTTGTGCATGCAGGTGAGAGAGTAGGTGTGTGTGTGTGTGTGTGTGTGTGTGTGTGTGTGTGTGTGTGTGTGTGTGTGTGTGTGGGTGTGTGTGTGTACATGCAGGTGAGAGAGTAGGTGAGAGAGTAGCTGTGTGTGTGTAAATATATACTGTATGTGTGTGTGTGTGTGTGTGTGTGTGTGTGTGTGTGTGTGTGTGTGTGTGTGTGTGTGTGTGTGTGCGCGCATGTGTGTGTGTGTGAGAGAAAGACAGAGAGTAGGTGTTTGTGTGTGTGTGTATGCGCAGGTGAGAGAGTAGGTGAGAGAGTAGCTGTGTGTGTGTGTAAATATATACTGTATGTGTGTGTGTATGTGTGTGTTTGTGCATGCATAAAGAATAAAACAGGATGAGGACACCCATGGAGAGAAGGTGGTTCTTCTCACCTTTGACCTCCAGGTAGACGTGGTTGTCTGACTTGCCCAGCATGTTCATGGCCATGCAGGTGTACTTGCCGCTGTTGGCGGCCTGGGCCACAGGGATCACTAGGGTGCCATTGTCATAGAACTTGTAAGGGTCACCATCCAGAACATTGGGATGGCTGTCCTTAAACCTGTGGGGAAACATGAGGAAAAAGGAGAAGACATAAAGTGACTGGAGGCCAATTTTAGTCTGGTTCTCACTTGCCGTGTCTGTCATGGCACATGCAATGTGTGAAGTCACCGATTCGCCTGACCCTCGACTCGTTTATGCGATTCATACTGTCACTCGACACACGCACCAGTAGCGGCTATCTTCTGCTTATACTCCAGATGACACATGTTGTTGTGTACTAAAAACCAGCTGTGAGCTGTGATTCCCTGAAACAGTATTGTTTGCAACTTAATAATTACACAAACAGACAGGTCCTCTCACCCGCTGTCAGGTATGCAGGTATGTATGTGTTTTTCCATACATGTAGCCTAGCTGTGCATCACTTAAGGCTAATAAAAGTGCCAATCATACAGGCTAGTTCTGGTAGTTCATTAGTGTGATGGGGGGATGACTGATTTTCCAGCATGATGGAAACCCAGTTTGACCCAAATTACAGACCCTTTTAGTTTGAGACTAGAGCTCCAACCCTTTTAAACCTTTCAATTTGCTCTTCTGGTTCATTAAAGACAGCTCAGCTATATTTGGCACTTCATTAAGAAATGATAAAATGTTGATGTTATAATTGATAATTAAGTCCATGACAAGGGGACAACTTTTGAGGTTATTAGAAAAACTGGCAGCAAAAAACAGAGCATCAATGCCATTCTCAGTCAATTATCAATCAATCAATCAATCAATCAATCAATCTCTCTCTCACTCTCTCTGTGTGTCTCTCTTGCTCTCTCACACTTAGGGCTCATTTATACCAAACACTCTCCGTATACAGCGTGTGCCCGTTTTCTGTCCGTATTCATTCAGAATGCATATTAACAAATTAGACTATTCACACCGCAAGCGTGATCTGAGCGTATTCTGTCACACATACACACATATTGTACACGGTTATGTGCCGTACACACTCAAGTCGGTGTGAACGAGCCCTTACTCTCTCTCTCAACATCTCTCTTTTTCCACTGGACATACTTAAGCACACAGACACATACATGCACGCAATGTGTCTCACCATGTGATTTTGGGTATGGGAGAGCCGAAGGCAGAGCACTCCAGGACAGCTGGTTTATTCATGATGACCTGGTACACTTTGTTGGGTGGGGTCAGCATTCTGGGTGGCTCAGCTACAGTGATACAGAACAACAATGTTACATCAAGAGCTAGCAGTGAAGAGATGGCAAGTAAGGTTTAAAGGGGACCTTGTGTCCTCTATCTTTAATGTGTTGCGTCATCTCTAAAGGTCCTGTCAGTTGCTGAGTCTTTACTTACACAACACATTGACGAAAGCGTTGGCTAGCAGATAGCCATACTCGTTTGAGGCATTGCACTGGTACACAGCACTGGTTCCAGGCACCACGTCCTCGAATCTGATGGTGTCACCCTCAACTATTCTGCTGGCATCGTCTGGAACATCTGTTCAGCAAGAGGAAAAAAAAACCCCACAAAAGTGCAAGTCAGTAACTGATGCATCTCCTCACATTCCCAGGAGACACGGGAAAGCTCTGGGAAAAGGCTCGGCCTCTGATGGAGCTTTCACCTTGAGAGCAAGACAGTGCTGACTTTCCGGAAAAGCGATTCCAGGAACATGACAAGCAAATCATGAGCTAATAATGACAAACAGTTAAGAGGGGTTGCTTTTACAAATTGGCTTGAAGTCAGGTAGCAAGCTCTCTAAGTGGAGCAATGCCTGATGGACACTGCATACATACCCTTCAGCACTTAATGACTACTTTCACCCTCCCCATCGCCCTCTGAGCTGAAAGCCCCCACTGATGCCTTGTCCCAGGGATCTCTGGATGGCTCGGTGAAGGGCAAACAGACATGCTGGAGACAGTCACTCCATGGTACTCACTTTGGATGGGCAGCCCGTTCATGAACCAGCTGATGGTGGGCTTGGGGTTCCCGTTGGCTCGGCAAATGAGCTGGCCCTTCTCCCTGGGGGCCAGCACCAGGTTCTGAGGAGCCACGATCCAGTACGGTGCAGCTATTTATGAGAGAGAGAAAAAGACTTTAAGACTTCAAGACTTTTATTGTCATTGAACAGTTGCTTGTACAACAAAATTAAGCAGCAAGTCCACTAAGGTGCGAGATGAAAGTATCAAAGTGTCAACTACAAAAGGTACAAAGTATAAAGTGTCAAGTACAAAAAAAGAGCAAAAAAGAGCAAAGAGAAAGGGGGGTATTTACAAGGGCATAATAAATAAAATAAATAAAGAAATAAGGAAAGAAAGAAAGAAAGAAAGAAAGAAAGAAAGAAAGAAAGAAAGAAAGAAAGAAAGAAAGAAAGAAAGAAAGAAAGAAAGAAAGGAGGAAAGGAGGAAGAGGAGTAGTGAAGAAAGGGGATAAAAACATAGATAGGGAAGAAGAAAGAGAGCAAAGGAGAGACACAAACAGAAAGAGTGAGAGTTGTTTATTGTTACCATCAATACGGCGGTATTGCACAGCACACCGGACATAATGGAACAATTTGGAAGCGGAGGATCAATAAGCGGTGTGAGTGCAGGCGGAGTAGTGCAGGTGGTGCGGAAAGAGATGGAGAGGAGAGAAGAGGAAATGGGAGAAGAGGAAAGGAAAGAAGAGGAGAGTAGTAGAGAGGAGAGGAAAGGAGAGGAGCGGAGAGGAGAGGAGAGGAGAGGAGAGGAGAGGAGAGGAGAGGAGAGGAGAGGAGAGGAGAGGAGAGGGAAGGAGAGGAGAGGAGAGGAGAGGAGAGGAGAGGAGAGGAGAGGAGAGGAGAGGAGAGGAGAGGAGAGGAGAGGAGAGGAGAGGAGAGGGAAGGAGAGGAGAATAGAGGAGAATAGAGGAGAAGGGGGGGGGGGGATAAGAGAAGAGTAGAGAGGAGAGGAGAAGAAAGGGGAGGAAAGGAAAGGAGAGGAGATGAGTACAGAGGAGAGGAGAGGGGAGAAGAGAGAAGAGGAGAGGAAAGAAACAAAGAGGAGAGGAGAGGAGCGGAGTGGGCACAGGAGTGGGTACTGGAGAGGATGCCCAGCTTTATCCAGCGGCAGCACGCACCTTTAACAGTGACAGTGATGTCGTGGTGGATGGTGCCCAGCGAGTTCTTGGCCGTGCAGCGGTACTGGCCAGAGTCGGCCTCGGTCACGCCTGTGATGCGCAGCGTCTTATGGAAGTTGAGGAAGGAGGCCTGATTGGTGGGCAGGTCTCCGCTCACCTTGGACCACGTGATATCTGGGGTCGGCCTGTCACAGGTGACCAGGAGAGAAAACGAAAGTCAGAGACAGAGAGAGAGCAGACTTTTAAAAACTTTTATTTGAAAACAAAAAAACATCAAAACTAATAATTGAATTGTTATTACCAACCAAATACAAATACAGACAAAGAGAAAGAAGGGTGAAAGAAAGAGAGAAAGAAAGAAAGAAAGAAAGAAAGAAAGAAAGAAAGAAAGAAAGAAAGAAAGAAAGAAAGAGTGAGATAAAGCATAATAAAAAAAATTCCACAGAGACAAACAGAATTACAAATTAGAAAAAAAAGATATAAAGCAGTGAAGATCAAAAGATGAAGAGATAATGAGCAAGAAAGAGAGACAGAGAGAAAGCACAAAGGAGGGAGCAAATAGGATAGGAGCAAATAATCCAAAACAAACGAGTGCAGGGAGCTGTTTAGCTAATGGCATAGATACGGTCTGGCACATGGCGGTAATGGGCACTTCTGGCTCATGGCCCTGGGTGCACTCACAGTCCTTCAGCTATGCACTCCATCTCCAGCACCTGCCCCCGCAGAACCATCTTGGAGCTGGTGCGGCCCAGTGGAACCTGGAAGGACGGGGGCCGCTCCTCAGTCGGGACGTCTGGGTGAGGTGAGCGAACACAGAGGAACAGTTAGAACAGCTGAACTTCAGCCAGAGTCTGTCTTTTGAAGGCATCGCCAGGAAAAGCTCCCCTTCACAAAAGACCTGTCACCTGTGTCCCCACCACCAATAGACAGATCCCAGAGAATCAAACACAGATTGCAAAAAAGGAACATGAAGGCCCGAGAGGAGTTACAGCAGGGAAAGGAGATCTATGGCCTCATGCTTGCCAAAGTGCATCCTGGGTAACGTGAATAACAGTGAGGTGAATGATTAAATATGTTATGGGTAGAGAACAGAAGAGAGGTCATGGGGTTACACAAACAATGAGAAATGAACAGATTTAATGTGGGTTTTTTTCTAGAACAAGGGGATGACTGGTGGTAGTTGTGGGATGGGGTGAGGACATTAAAGGCTCAGTATCAAACTGTAGTAATTTAGGCCACTATTTGGCTCCTCAGTCTAAAAAAAACAGAGGACAACAGGACAACACTAAAAATAAGTATGTCCTACCACTACTTATTTTTAATCACTAAGGTTAGCACATGCTTTGTCTTATCATCATTTAAAAATGCTAAGGAACTGTGTATATGGAATAAATATTTACATTTGCTGTTAAAACATTCCTGCACATAGACACAAACGTCATGTTAAATATCTATGGGAATGAATGTTGATTGTGTTATTTGCTCACACAATTGGATTTGTCCAGAGCTATGCACTTCACTACGTCCTTCTAACTCCTGCAAATATAATACTCCGGTTCTGAAAAAGGGTTCAGATAATCTGTGCAAGTAGAAGACCATAGGTCATGCTGTCATGCGAGAGCAGTTTTTAGTTTAGGGTGGGTTAATGACAAAATTTGAAGTTTTTCAGCAGAGGGTAAAGGTCAGAAAAGGAATCCACTGTAACAATCACTTGGGGTAAAGGAGGAGGGAGGTGAGACAGGTCTGCGGTTGGTCGGATTAGTTGGTTGACGTCTACCATTGGTTACTCTAAAAAAAAAAGAGGGTAATCACTAGGGGGCGCCATCACTCACCACCAAAAAAATCTGTCTCATTCAAAAAAACTGGCCATGTCTCATTGGTTGCATCCACTGAAACACAACAGAAAATCATACAAGTCAAGTGTGAAGAGCAGAACATGCTTGAAAACTGAATGACTGATTGTAACGTCAAATGTAACGAATCAAAATCAATATGGCAAAGCAGGATGAACTGATAACTCAGTGCTCAGAAGAAAAAACAAATGAGATGATCAGAAATCCTAAGACTGTCACCTGCATCAAATGTTGGCATTTTAAAAAACAGTCCCTTACACTTGGGACTGACTCCTCCAAGGATATTAGAACATAAAACTGCATCTTTCAAAGACAACAAAACTGAAGACAAAGAACAAAGACTGGATTGCCCACGACCAAAAGACTGGATCTTCTCAGATCTTCTATGTAAGTCTTGGGCTTCCATTTGTACTTGCCGATAACATCAAATATTTAACAAACAGGACATGACTCTTCCCCAGTAGGGCTGGATCTTCCACACAGACTAGAACAGACTTCCCCCCTCTCAGGAATGCTGGCTCTCTATTCTGCATTCGGACATTACGCTATTTTGCTGTCCTGCATCTACCCCCCGACGCCTGATGACAAAAGTCCCCTTTCATAGCTAAGGCTGTGCTGTCGTCACAGTTTTGCAAGGGGATCACAGATGAGAACAACATCTCAAGCAGCCTTGTGTGAAGCCCAAAGCCACTGGTATGTGCTAGGCTAGGCTAGGGGACGGGTGCGGTTGCAGGCTGGGAGCAGGAGTGAGACGCATGACGTACTGTTGACCACCCGCACGGTGATGGGCTGCTTCTGCTGGATGGTGGACGTGTGGGGGAAGCGGGCGTAGCAGATGTAGTCGTTGCGCGAGTCGGCCACCATCACGTTGGAGAAGTACAGGTCGCCGTTCAGGCCCTGGGACACGCGCTGACCCAGCGGCAGCCTCTGGAAGTCTAGGGAGGATGACAGAGAGTGAGTCACAGAGAGACAGAGAGAAAGACAGAGAGACAGAGAGAGAGAGAGAGACCGAGAGACAGAGAGGAAGAGAAGAAGGGAGAGAGAGAGAGAGTGATAAATAGGTATAAGAGAGAAGAGACAGAGGAACAGGGAGGATGGCAGACACACACATACAGACAGGCAGACAGACAGGCAAAATACAGAAAAGGAGAGGGAGGAAAAAGAGAGAAACAGAAAGAGAGGGAGAGAGGAAGATGAGGAGAAAGAGAGAGAGAGCGAGACAGAGATAACAGTTATACTATAACAACAAAAATGAACTAACCATGTGGACATATATATTGAGAACCGTTGTAAATTCTAACCCAGAGCCACAAACAAATGCTAAAAAAAGATATTCATTCTGCATTTTAGCATAAACTGAGTGTGTTTTATAGTTCAGAAGAAGGACTCACTGTTGTCCATCCAGAACACAATGGGTGGGGGCAGTCCAGCAGGTGGTCTGCACTTCAGAACGAGGGGTGCCCCTTCCTGCACTATGATTGGTGGGTTATCCTCCTTTGACCACAAGGGGGACCCTTTGGGGAGACATGCCATATGTGAGACAGGAAGCAGACATTCTGTAAAAGCAGTCATCATCCAAGAGGACCGCGAGGGGATGTAAACTAATTTCATGGGTGTAGGTAGGGAGAGCAAAATTTACTGAAATGAATAAAGGCAAGGATGGCTGGAAAGGGAATTTGATTAGATTTCCCAGAGCAGAGCAAATATACTGTTGATGCCTGTTCACTCTGCTGGTTAGTCTAAACTGAAACACAGGCTGCAGGCTAGGTGAAATTTTGTGGATTATGAACAGGGTAGTTTTTGGCATACTCTTCTGCTAAATGTTGCTGTTAGCTTCCAGGCAGTGGGCTTTAAATTGAGATAAACAGTCAAGTTTTTTTTACAAATGAAGAGAAGACAAGATTCAGAGGTTTTATGACAACCAGAGGTTCAGGCAGAGTTTAAATTGGGCCAGAGCCCTCCAGAGCTCAGCTCCCCCTCCTCACCTCGGCAATACAGCCAGCCGGAGCTGAGCTCCCTCTGCTACAGTATTTATAGTAATACAACAGAGTGAGATATTGACCACTGTGGGTAAAGAAGGGCTCCCTCTCCTTACAAAAGCCAATTTAACCACTGGGTGTAGGTAGAGTCTACACCAGTTAAGTGAGATAAAATAAGGCATGTTTGTCTGCCAGTGTAATGTGGTGTCGACTGCTCCTTACTGGACTGGCGTATGACTATGCTGTTGGAAACGGCGGATCCGTGTTCGTTGTGGGCCGTGCACTGGTACACGCCCTCGTACGCCTCGGTTCTGTCCTTGTCGCTGATGTCGATGACCAGCGTGCCCGAGTGCGGCTTCATTTTGACCCGGGGGTCTTTGTCGATGTCAAAGTGCGTCCCGTTCCTCGTCCATGAGAAACTGCGGGGCGAAAGCAGCAGAGTTAATGTGGGCGAAACGAGCGAGACGATCAATGAGCGCAAAATCTGGAACATCATCGCATCCGCACATGATTCATGCCGTGTCCAGGAAACCACACTTCATCTATTGAGCCTTTCTAGTCCTTTAGGGGCCAAAAGCTTCCCTCCCATCAGCGTTAAACTGCAAGTCATCATTTAGCACAATATTACAGCAAGGCTATTAGTGTACGTCTGAGTGCATTTCTGTCCAACGCGACATCTTAATGAAAACAAATAAGCAGATAATGCCTGGAGGTATAGGAAACCAATAGAAATGGATATGGAGATTGAGATCCTAAGGTGTTCAGCACTGAGAAAGACTGCTAGGAGCTCATTCATCTCTGATCGATAGCTCCTAATTATAACGGTGCGCTAATTACATAAAGCGGTAGGCCCCCCAAGGACATCCCACCCATTTAAGCCGGACTCCCAAGCGCTGTTCCTTAGCTATTTGTCATCACCTACCTAGGATGGGGCTTTCCTTTGGCCTCACAGCGAATGCTGATGTTTTCTCGTGGGTCCACGATGTAGTCTTTTGGGGATTCATGCGTTATGGTGGGTGGTTGCGGCACTGTGTATAGTCAACAGAAAAAGAATATCTCATGTGTCACATTCTTTTAGGGGGAATACAGTATAGAGGTGGGGATGCATTCAACTCTATGAAACACACACACAGCACACTGGGACACAGCATACCACGCTAGCACTCCTACTTTAACAATGACAAACCATGCTGAGTCAACAGGAATTCAAAAAAAAAACACAGAGACCAACACAAAAGTGCACTGCATAGCAGACGCACTACACTGGGTCTCCCATGACTCCTGTATATGGAGCAAATTATATATCATATTTATATATAAACATACATATACACAGTTTCTATTTATTAACTCCTATGGGTAGAATAAAGACAAACAGCCACACAGAAGCGCAAAGTAAACGAAAGCAGAGAGAGTGCATGCGAAATCAAACAACAGCAACCTCAAATCCATGCTGACAAGTCAGCCAAAAGCAAGCAAACAAATAAATAAATCAACAAAAGAAAAACAAACATACAAACATACAGCAGGGAGCAAAAATGCCACTCAAGACAATTGCCAACCACAGGCAAGGCAGGCAGGCATGATGAGACTTACATCCTTCCAGAACTTTAGCTTTAATCCCCAAAGGATCAGCATATAGATAGACAGGCGTGATAAAGGAAATCACATGTTAGTAATAGTGAGCAGACTCCATACCCCATCATGGGGTGAAAGTCGAAGGTGAAATCATACAGCATATACACAGACTTTCCTTAAAACATAATTGTTAAACAGAAATATTTTTGTTAATTGGGGTATTCAGGTGATACTGATTATGTTACACTCTGTAATATTAAGATCAGATAAGTGTCTCTACTTACAGTACATAAGCGATAGCACAAAAGCAAACACATTCTAATAAGGCATTTTAAACAGTTGAACACTTAGTATTCTGAAGATCTGTTCAGCGTGTTGGTTCCTGGGAAGAGGAGGGATTCTGTGTTCTGAACCAAACTTCAATAGGGAGGGAAAGTAATGCCATGGCCCCCTGCTTGCAATGTCCCTACCGTTTTGGTGAGGTCAACTGATTTTGTTTTTTTTTTTGTTGTTTTTTACACTGACGAAACCGTATGTATGAGTGTTCATGAGGGAAAGTGGGTGTGACGTCAGCACATTTGTAGTCCGTTCTTGACAAGACAGGCACAATTTAGATTTTTTTAAAGAAGGCGAAATTCCACATGATATTTTCAGTGTTGATAGATTATATCAATTTCTAAACGGACAAATGTTTTGGATAAATTCAATCTTATGTCTAAGAATTTTTTTTTTTAATATCCTGGTCTATGCTAGTCTATGGGATTATTTAGACCGGTAGGAACGCTGCCAGAAGAGGCATTGGTTTTCACTTTCCCCCTCTATAAACACTGCCCTTGAAGCATGATAGGAAAGTAAACCAGCTTCACATGCTTCTCTGCTTTATTAAAGTGACGTTTTATAGAGTCTACATTCAGCATACTGAGATTTTGGATAACTGTATGGGCATTTACTATTGTCACTGACATCCTTCAAATGTGTGTGTGTACATTGAAATGGCGTTTACAACCAAAGAATGAGCACCGCTGTAGCTGTCTGACAACAAGTTGCCTTTGAAGAATATCCTGTCTTTGAGCTCGGTGAGAGAACAGGGAACTGACAGGGAACGCACACTGCCTATGGGCAACTCCAGTAGCTGACATACAGCTGTTTGGAGTGCTTATCAGAAAAACACCAGCCATGGCAGCCCGCCACCACCACCACCACCACCGCCAACACAGCCACCCTGGCCGTCATCACATGTACACAGGGAGGCCAACACACGCCCACACCACACGGAGACGTGTTCCAGATCATTCCACAGAGGAGCTGAGGCTCTTCAGGTTTAGTGGAATGAGGTCTTTTATACACGTGCGCACAGACACACACAAACACACACACACACACACACACACCAGAGGGGGACAAAGAGAGCATCAGCTCCCTCGAAGGACAATGATATGATCCAACCAGTGCCCAACCTCCCCACAACAATTGCACTTGTAGATGAATTTCTTTTGTGTCAGCCGTGGTCATGACTTTTCTCCTCATTCAAAATTAAAGCCCATTACTCCTTGTGTCTATCTATTGCGTCTGAAGTCTATCTATATTTTATACAGCATGTCGGCCGCACATACAGCAAATTGGAATGTCTCCACTCCCCCTGTCTGTCTCTGTCACGCAAATCCTCTCCAGTGTAATCACTACACTGTGTTCCTCCGGGCACCTTGTCTGAGGAGCTGGTTTTGCACAGTCTTTGTACAATTTGCAGGAAGACCTGCAGAAAATCTCCACTGTGATTGAATTCCTACCTGTGACTGGCAGGACAAGAGTACCCGCGCTTTGGCCAACAAGTGGAGCAATATGTGCTTTTCAATAACACACTCTGACCCATAACTTGAAAGCATCAACCACATCTTAAGAAATGCCACCGTTCAGCTTTATCAGGGCCATGGTAATAAAAACAAGCCCGCTTCAAATCCCTTGTTAGACTCTGTGAAGGCAGTGTGTGTGTGTGTGTGTGTGTGTGTGTGTGTGACAGTGGAAAAAAATAGATTTGTTTCTTTCTCGTTGAAAGTAGCAGATTTGTTTCTTTCTTACGGTCGAGGGGGACCTCCAGAGGCATGGCCACGTGACCCAGGACCAGCAGCAGCAGCGCCACAGCCGTCCTCATTCTGGACAGCACCGGCAGCACACAGCACGCGGACGTCGTCCTCCCACAGCAGCTCCGTCCCGTCTCTCTCACTCTCTCTCTCTCTCTGTCTCCTCAGTCAGGGCAGCGTCTCAGCGATGAGCATTCACCACCGCACTACACACAGACACACGAGGGGGAAAAGAGTGGGGGCTGCTGGTTAGAGACAGGGGGTAGGATACAATAACAGCAGAACAGCAGGCAACTTAAAAAAAAGAGTGGCAGAAGCAATAGGCCTAAACAAGACAACAAACTACATCTAGGATAGGTTTTTACACAATGGGCTAGAGTAGGGAGATGACAAAATAAGACAAAAACAATAGCAAGAATCAAAAGATGTTTAAAAAAGGAAACAACACTTTATTTTTGTGGTGAAACTAAAAAAGACCTTGGGGATATTTGTAATACTGATCCCAGAGAGCTAAATAACAAATCTGGGACCAATTAAACCTTTACAAATGTGAGTGGAGCAGTTAAAGATGAATCGTAATGAGGTGCAGGCAGGGCTGTGCTGTGCTGTGCTGGGTGACCCTGCTGGTAGCTGTAACCCACTGGGATTATTTAGCCACGTTAATGACACTGCTGATGGCCATGCCACTCTGTCTGTGCGTATCGATCACGCTGTATAAATAGCGGTCGGTGGGGCACCCTCATTCTCTGGTACGCCCCTGAAATAGGTCATGTACCAGCGGAGCGCGCTGGTAGGCACATTGAACTCGTTCCTCTTCTGTAGCCTTTGTCATCAAACCACTGGGGCCAGAGTGTTAGAGCACCATGATCAAGGGCCCTGCATTACAAAGCTAACATACACAACAGATCTGAAATATATTCTGATCCAATATCTTGTGTGGTTGCGTCAGTGACAGGAATTGAGGAGCCATGTTATGTTATCGTGTACATGAAATGTTCACTGCTGTTCTTGCTTGTTATTCGCATTTAATGTCTAAACCCTTTTACTGTAGCATATGTAAATGCGATGTGAAATGATGCTAATTATGGTTAAGCAGCAAATTAGATTGTTATTAAAGGGCAATGTGTTCCTAGTAGAACAGGGGAAAACTTGCCATGATTTGTGATAGTTGCCATGGATACCAAAGTGAGCTCTTGCTCTCTTTTTTTCTCTCTCTTTCTCTCTCTCTCTCTCTCTCTCTCTGTATATATATATATATATATATATATATATATATATATATATATATATATATATATATATATATATATATATATATACATCTATGGAACACCTTTCTGAAGAAGCTGTTTTGTTCAAGTAAGAAAAGAGAAAAAAACGATGAAGAATGAAACTGCCAGTCAAACATCCCAATGCCAACAGCCTCCTTTGTTGCCTGTCTGTTTGACTCCACCATTACGGTGCTGTCCAGACAGTGGCAAACTTCTCAGAAGGGTCAACCAGAGGATCCGACACTGGTAAATATAACTGACAGGAGAATTCAATTTGTGGTGGTGTCAAACGGAACTGAGAAAAGCGACTCTTGGACTGATGATGGGAAATTGTACTTACACTGCTCCACCGTGTTCGACCGTTAGGCATTTCAGCCACTTTACAGTTATCCCTTATTAACCTCTCCATCCTACTGCAAAGCACAGGCTTACACAAGAGAGCTGTTTTACCAGCACACACAGTTTTACAGAGCAACAAGAGCGCAGATGGGGGGTGGGCGCGACGCTATCAAATTACCCTACATGATGCAGACAGCTCCATTGATCTGGGGCCTCAGCGTTCATGTAATCCATCAATTTAAAAGTTTGTACTGACACATTCATTATACCAAGAACAACAGAGGCACAGAATGCAATCTCCCAGTCTCTCAAGGCATAATTACATCCTCAGCAACATGGTCTCTCCCAAAACAAGACTGACACCTTTGCTAATGTGTCAGGTTATCACAATACCACAATTCGTTCTGCATCATTTCAATAATAGCAGTAGTGCTGCCATCTCTCTATAAAACACAGTCCCTGGCAACGTTGAGGAGCAGTGCAGCCGAAATGGTCGATTTCTTCAGGAGGAGCTACAGACTGACCTGTTTTCCCTCGGTGAGTTTATGGCTACCCCAGGCTTCCCTTGTTCTGCTATTAAAATGTCAGAGCCATATCTGTGCCCCACGCTGAGTGAGAGTGCCATTATATGCAGATATTACATCAGAATTTCATTCTCCATTTTTACAACATCCAATTTGATTAAGACAGAAGTTAGAACAGAACAATATGGTTGCTTTTAATATGCATCACACGGTATAAGACTGGTACCGTGTTTAAATTGACTTCTGCTCCTCAAAATTATTAAATGACCCCAGGGTGCGGTTTCGCTCTCTTCCTCTCTCTCTCTCTCTCTCTCTCTCTCTCTCCCTCTCTTTCCCTCTCTCCCACCCTTTCTTCCTCCCTGCCTCTCCCTTTTCTCTCTGTCTATCAATCTATTAATCTTTCTCGCTCTCTGACTCCTCTAGAGACGTCATGTATCCTAGCACATGGCTCATTTATGGCTATCCCTGAGCAAAAAAAAAAAAACCTCGTGGCCGGAGTCCCTCTCTGGTGAAGGGCAGCATCACTCGCCCCAGGTGCCAAATTACCAGGCAGCCAATTTACTCCTGGGAAGCCTTGATAATATCTTTCAGCCTAGGAGAATGCACTGGGCTAATTTCGTGAATCCTACTGAGACTCTGCGTGAGTCTCTGTTCTTCGACTGCGTCACGAACTGCTCCGATGTTTGTGGGTTAACAAGCAAGAAAAAAGGATTCCACCTCAGGATATACAGGCTGTAGAAAGATGTTTTTTTGTAGCTATGGACCTTAGTGTAGTATAGCCTCCAGTTATGCTGAAACAAATGCTAACATATTGTCTGTCTATTCATTAGTATCACATTGTACTTCTTCATTTAAACAACTGAATCAGTTTATTTAAAATAAAACTGAGAATATAAATGCAAAGTCTCTGTTAAGCTAGACATATATATGAGCCTAACCCTTACCTTCAAAAGGTAATTTAAAGGTAATTTATTATTGACCTCACCAATGTAGAGTCCATTTGCATGGACAAACAGACACAACTTGCTTTACAGATACATAGATGCTCATGAGAAGATGAGAAGGAGTAAACAAGCAAGGTCATAAACTAACAAAAGTAGGTGACATTATTTTAAAGGTCTCCTGTTGCAGTGTATCTACATCTTCACGTACAGCGAAACAACATGTAACATTATGTATTTAAACTTTACCTAACCCTAATCCTAAATCCTACCCCAACCCTAAGGTATATACAGTATAGGTATATAATGGTACATACTGTTACACACCTAAAAGTGTAATCAGACAGGTGCTGAGGTACTCTTCGAGAAAAGGCTGGTAAGTATCTTGTTAGAAGTGACACCCTTGGGCACGAATAATCTTATGCAAAAATCCTAATGAACATCTGCAATCAACATGGCTGAGTGTAAATGTAATCACTGCTTCGTGTGTAGTGAATTAAACAGCGGGAAACCCTGACAGGAGATTAATGCCATGACAAAGTAAATTCCACGTAAAATGTGTCTGCTTGGATGTCGGCTCCTTATTTTAAAATAGCACTACAACTCTAGTGCATTAGTTGAGTGCAGCTGTTCCCTACATCTTAATGGGCGTGCAGGAGAACAGAGCCTCACCGATGCCTGAAGGCTACACAGCTCCACTGAGAGCTCCACACTGACTGCATGTATGCATGAAGGCCAGAGGGCGAACTGTGGGGTCTAGCATCAGGGTCCTGGGAGGACTGCAGAGGGGCAAAGCCCAAGAACATTAGCCATTGTACACTGGTTACAACCCCAAGCCTAAAGCACAGAATAGCTCACTATCGACCCAAGTCCATGTTCTGGTGTTTTTAAACACTAATTTTAAACACTTTGAGGAAAGAGTAGACTGGAAAGCATACAGTACTCTGGAACGCATGGATGAGTTTTTAGGAAGAATTTTTACATTCTTTTCTATACTTTCCCTACTTTTAATAATTGTGTCGTTCAGATGGCTTCTTTCAACGAGATACAATGACTTGTGATTCTCAATATAATTTTTATTTTAATCAGACATTTGAAGATTATATTACAGTGATCTCTTCTCTTGGGCCCCTTATCTCTGACAGCCGCCACACAATAGCATTTCATTAACTGGCCCAAGCATACGTTTCCCATAATCCTCTCATTAGGTTTTATAATTGGGAGGGAGGTATGGGTATGCAAATGACTGGAGTGGTTAACATATGAATTGAGGCACTCTGTCGCTCACAGAGTTCCCCTGGCTTAAAACAAGCTGTCCCTTTTTATGGGTACAGTACAGCCTCACACCCAATATTCCACCACACAAACACACACCACATCCCCCACATGTCCACGCCCACCAATCTTTTCTTTCGCTTATCAAGCCAACCTGTTTGGTTAAATGTCAATCAGTTTGCTCCCCTGACACTGATAGCTGTTTTTTTTAAAGGGAATGTTGTCTTAAAAACAAACTAGCTTTGGCAACTTTTCCTAAGACTACCCTGCAAAACAGTGTATTTATTTTCTATTTTTTAGTGTTTAAAATGGGATAAACTCCTTTCAATGTGTCTTCTGTGGATCTGCTCTATTTAGTTTGATAATGTGAAAGCGAGGTTAACTTGATATTTCCCACATAGTCAACAGCCCACCCTTCTAAGAAAAACACATTGACATTCATTAAGCCTCATTCCCACTCTGCCAAACAAAATCCACCATCTCTGACTCTGACAGCTATGCCAGCGTTAATGGTTTCAAGAGGTTATGGAGGCGCGCTTCTCTTTTTAGCATTCATCTGAGGAGCTCACTGCCTTATCAAGATACATCTTCAGACCTGAACTAATCCTGCACCACATGAACCGGAAAATAGCTGAACATCATTTTCATCTTGTCATAAACCTGCCACACAGGGACCATCATTACAACATCTCACTCGTAAGACTTGTGCTCTACATAAAAATCAGTAACTACTGGTGCATTAATGATGATGATGATGATGACCTGTTTAACATTTAACACTGAAATGGCTTAGGTAATCACTTATAATATTCATATGCAATGCAGGAAGAAAGATAAGCTTAATGCAGGAATTGCAGCAGTTCAAATATGACTGGTGCATACAAAGCAACTCTCCTGTAAAGAAGGTCATGGTCTTGAGCTGCTTATGGGGCAATTTTTCTTTTTTCTTTCCTTCTTTTTTTTGTGCAGAAAAACTTCACCACATTTCTCACCTTATTTTCTCTCAGGATCTCTTTATCATCTAAAGTCATCAGCGCTGAGGAAAAGGTAGCTTGACCGGCCTGCCTTTGACACCTGAGCCGTCGAGCACCATATCGAAGGCGGGATTAGGAGGCTCAATCGGTTTTAAAAGTCATTATCGGGAGACCCCGACCAGACTGGGACTTGAGGGAGCAAAGCAGCAGTTGAACTTGGCCCCTCCATGACAACACCTCTCAAAACAGTCTAGTGAGCAGATGCTTTTAGGTAGGGCCACAGTACTACTGCTACTACCACTGCCACCACTCCTGCTACAATACTGCTGCCACAGAACTACCACTGTCCCTACTACTACAACTAACATCATTACTACTACTACTACTGTTACTAC
The DNA here is from genome assembly GCA_027475355.1 of Coilia nasus. NCBI lineage: Eukaryota > Metazoa > Chordata > Actinopteri > Clupeiformes > Engraulidae > Coilia > Coilia nasus. The sequence continues at coordinate 19,602,310 of CM050208.1, forward strand.
TACTACTACTGCTACTACTAATAGTACCACCACTCCTGCTACAATACTGCTGCCACAGAACTACCACTGTCACCACTACTACCACTACCATCATTACTACTACTACTACTACTACTGCTACTAATAGTACCACCACTCCTGCTACATTATTAGTACTGCAGTACTACCACGACCACTACCGCATCTACCACAATATTACTACTACTACTACTTCCACTAATACTACAGAATTACCGCTATGTTTAAAGCATATGCAGGACTTTTGAAAGCTGTCTGTCGTATAATCCGATGTTTTACCCGAGTGGCTGCTTGAGTATGCTAATGGAAGACTATTCTTATGGAGATCAGAGGCCTCTTCATTATCATGAACCAACAAGACTGCACAGCCTGAGGAATGTCCAACAAGTCCTCTGTAACAAGTCTCCTGTCAGGAATGTCTGACAGTTGTGTTTCAAACTAAGGTCACAGTTCTTTCTGCCTACTGCACCGAGTAAGCCAATTGTTTCTGCACTCTATATTCGTCCATGTGTTAATACATCCTACATTTGGGTTCATTTTTTAATTTGATGCACTTTTGGTCAGTGGCCTCAAGAGTCACATTTAGTAAATCAGCTCGCAATAGCTTTAGAAAATTAGTCCACAAGAAGCTGTGCTGCAGTACTTCCAAGACAACTTGGTAACCATGGTAATGGGTCTTTTTGAAAAAATCCATTTCTTCTGTTATGCTGACCTTTTCATCAAAAAAATGAGCACGGCATAAAAGACAAAAGGTGATGAACCCTTCCTCCACTCCAAAAGAAAGCTGAGAGGAGAAAGATTCAGCTAATCTCTAGTTTCTCAGGAGGAAGAATAGAGAAAAAAAGACGACAATCTTTTGTGAAGAATTTTGTTAACTTCACAAGGAAGCACAGCTTGATAAGAGCCGCTTAGTTAAAACTAAGAATCAAATGAGTTTTTCCTAAGGTTGGTTTAAACTTCTACTAAGCCTAAATTTGACCTAAATGAGAAACTTGTGTAATTGGACTATGTGTTGGAGATTCTTTCTTTCTTTCTTTCTTTCTGATGGCCCACCACCAAAACCAGGATGCTATTGCAAAGCGAAAACAGCCAAAGAAGAGTCATACAGTTAACCTCACGGTCCAAATATCTTCTCTGTCACTAAGCTCTTATGCACAAACATGAGGTCATCCAGCACCATTGGCCAGGTCACTCTGGTACCATCCTAAATCAATGGCTATTGTCCCCCCGGCTTTCCGAACTGCTGATGGTCAGCACTGGGTCTTTCAGCAATCTGGCTCAACCTATTGTGCCACCAGTAACTCTCTCGGCCACAGAAGCGCCCTCATCCCCATGTGAATACAATACGACTCCCATAGGAACAATGAATATCAAACCAGACCTGACAGTTACACAGGCTTTTTAAGCTGACTGCCTGTGTGTTTACTACTTCCAAGCTGAGCACCATCCTCTTGCAACACGATTGCTATAATGCTGACCAGAGGGATTTTCCAGTTAGTTTGTGCGTGGTGTTGTGCAATTCAAAATTGGTGGAACACTCAATATGACTAAAAAAAGGTCAACTTAATATTGAGATAGAAGCCAGACTGGCAGGTTGAACACACAACATCACAGCAGTCTGCGGCACATATAAAGACAAACACACACAAGCATTTCTTATAACATGCAATATTAGCCAGGGTAAATGGCAGGCCGTCCTCCCCCCTTTGCATGATGAAACCGCCATGGCACAGGTGTCCCCACCGAAAGAACAGCGCTCGAGTGTCACAAGGGAGAAGCCTGCACCTGGGCCACATGACCACAAGTGGGAAAAAAAGCTAAGAAATGAAAAGTGATGGCTGGCTCACACCGACACACATGGCTCCGTCTGTCACACAGGTTACAGGCTTTTCATGATTGTTGTGAATTTACGGGTCATTTACGGGTTGCAAACAACCACTGTGTGTCTTCTGTTTGAACCATTTTTTGGTCAACAACAGCCACAGCACATTTAGGAATATCTCCAATTTCGTAGTGTAGCTTCGAATGCGGGTCTTCGGGGTACCACCAGGCTACCTCCGGGACCTGTCGAATGGCATAAGATAAAATGTCTGCAATGTTTGCAACCATGCTACTGGCTCTCGTGGTTTTCTACACCTGCTTAGGGCTTTAGGTGCATCAAGTGGATTCCGAGTCCGAGTGGACTGGGGAAGGATGTAGCAATCATCTACAACTGCAATAACAAACAAATCTCTGTGAGAAAGTTCTGTGAGAAAGTTTCCTTGAGGGTGGGCTAGATTGGATGGATGGGGGCTCAGGGGTGGGGGCAGGGGGGGTTGGTATTGGCGGCCCCGGTGTCGAGTAGACACAGTTTTGTTGAGAAGTTCCCCGGCAAGGCTGCATTCACGGGCCCCACACAAAAGCCTTTCTCCCTTCCTCCCTCTCTCTCCCCACCGGCCTCTACACTCACAGCTCCACCTGCGCTCCTCTCTTCAAAAAAAAGGGGGTCGCGTCAGAGGAGGTCCCCACTCCACTCGCCCACAATCAAGTGAACAGTACACCGCTCCCCCTGGTCCCAGGAAATGCAATCAGAATCAAATTCTTAAAGGGCCGCGCTACCCCTCCTCAAAACCCTCCATTGTGAAGGGGCCAGGCTCTGGTCTGGCCGTGAGCGAGTCTATATGTAACACTGTAAGGGAGTATTCCTCATTAGTCCTCCACCCAGTCCCACTTTGTTTCCTTTGTGTTTGCCACGGACAAATCAGGTTCCCTGCCTGAGCTCAGAGGGGAAGTGGGGCGGGTGGGGGGGATTGGGGATTGGGGGGCGGGGGGTGTTCAAATGAATGAAGTGGTATTACTCAGGAGCAGGTGAGTCAGTATTTAGTTGGTGACAGTTCTTTGTCCCATTTTGTGTGTGTTTTTTTCTGTTTGTTCACAAGATTCAGTATTGAAGATTAACTTTTTAATTATAATTCACAGACCATGTGAATGACCCTAACCCTACAGTATGTTTGAGTCATCACAGCTGTGCGATGGTCTACTTTTACTCACAAACAAGTTGGACGCACAGCAGAAAAAGGGCAAAGTCCAGACAGGGAAGTTGTGTGTGATGCATCTGGGCAACTTGCCGCACTCCACTCTCCCCTCCACCACCACAGCCCTTCGGCCGCAGCAGGTGAATACTAATCACTTCCCCTCCACTGCTCCCCAAAAGCACCGGCCATCCAATTTCAGACGGAGAAGCAACAAACAATGCGCCTTTCAAAGTGTGAGAAAATCAAATCAGGCCTTTTGTGGCGGGTGGTGGAGGGTGGGAGGGTGGGGCGGAGGGGGTTGTGAGGAGGGCGTGGGGAGGGCGGGGCACGGGATCAGCCCTGACCTCTGAGTGGCTTCCTCCTTCCTCCCGCAACCACGCAGGCAAGGAGATACAAGGGGCCTCCGACACTCCCGAATGCTACAAGTTGTAAATCCGCAATCCGATTGTTCAAGTAAAGATCTCATTCCCTTGCAACGTGAATTGCTGTTTCCACTGTTCTGATCTAATTAAAGCAATTCTTATTCAATATTGCTTCAGGAATAATTGTTGGTTTAATGAGATTGTGATGATCTTATAGTGATGCAGTGTAATGCAATTGTGAGGATCTTATAGCAGTGCAATGCAACATGTGTGAAAACTGTTTGGTGGGAGTTACATGCATAGACTTAATTCTAAACCCTATTTATTTTGTTTTCAATAGCCTCTCGTAAACGTCAACATGAGACCAAGCGCATGAATCAGATGATATTAAAATATGGAAATGAGGAAACTGTGTGAATGATTTGGCGATAACATTTGCCTAAGCAATGGCCTGTTTACCTCCCAAATAAGGATGAATGAGAATTCTTCTGTTCATATGCAAATTCCTACAAACAGTCCAAAATAAGTAACAATGTATACAAGACGAGCAAGAGTAAACTATCATTTGAAAGAAGCTCTGTATACTCCAAAATCTCATCGCCCTATTTGCTGCAGGCCTCATCTTCAGACTGCTTTGAAGTAATAAAGCCTATTAACCTAAAAAACAGCACGACAAAATTCACTGCTTGTTATCAGACTTGAGTAGATCAAATCATGCTAATGAACGTCAAATAAATACCCAGACATTAACTATGGTGACAGAAAGTCAAACTCATTTCAACAGTCTCTTTATTGCAAGCCCTCACAGCCCCAGGCGACTATGATTCCAGTCAAAAATCTGACAATGAACAAGGGACTTGTTAGCAAGTCAGAGCTGTCCACTGCTTGTTCACTGGGTAGTCCAATAAGCCCTGGCTGACCAATAAGTAGTGCATCTGTACCTCTACACAGCTCACTGACCATCCAAACCATCTGGGAGTGAAGACTTAATTTGTAATGTCGCTGATGAATATGTGGGTTTGGTAATTAAGTCATTTGGAGCCCTATAGTGAGTTCACAAGTACTAGAGAAATTACAGACACATGGTGCATATTGCATAGTTACTTACAGTCCAGTACAGTCCAACTTCGTTCAGGACTACATTGCTGTATTGTATCTTTTTGTGCTTTTCCTAGTATGTGAACTTAATTATATACTTTTAGGATTAAATGCTGATTCTAAATGTGTATACATTAACAAAGCCATACTGTGGATAAGCTTGCTATGATGTGGAACAGAGTTAAGCATCTCAACAAACACACGTGTCCACCAACCACAGTAGCTGTGTCGACTCCACTAACCTACACTACAGTATGTCGCCTGCTTAGCGTGCTGATAAAATGGACAACAAATGCAGAAGTGGCGACATCAGCCCATAATGGCCTGTATGCCTTGATCTGTCTGCCACGCTCCATTACAGAGGTCAACCGCACAGCTGTGCAGATTCAGGTCTTTTGCAGGGACAGGAAATGAGGTCATGTCATCAGACAGAGGTAAGCCGCTGTGTACTGGTCGTTGCCTGGCTTGATAAAGCCCAGGCGCTCCACAGGACATACAACACTGGAAGCAGCTGGCACACTCACTCTGTGGCTCTGTGTTGCATTTAATGCATGTCAGGACAACCCAACAGCAATTCTAAAAAAAAAGTCTGTTAGCGTGTTGGGATGTATAAAGAGACATGCAAGTATATCTTATGTATATGTCTTTTATCTAATCAGCTTAACCATATGGCATATTGGTGCATTTGGCGTTGTGTTATGTAATGGGTATGTCAGTGTATATTAATCCATACAGGAACCAAGTGCATTCGATTCGTGCACTGCGTTGAGTGACAGCTCCTGGCATCACCTCAGTGTATCTGCCACCAGTAAGTTCCTTGCAGATTCAGGTGTGGACTGCGAGACCTACACCACCATTAAAATTCAGACCCGAAAGCTCAGACTTGGCCTTCAACCATGACCCAAGATTAATGACCACATCAATCACCCTATTTCCCCTCCCGCTGTTTACAAAAAAGACAGCGGACAAAGGCGGCGCATCAAGAAGTGGACCATATATTCCACAGCATGTGTCAATATGCTGTCAAATCGGATTCGTTCTGAGACTCATCGCGATTACACGTGACTGTTTGGCACCTCTCGCAGTCCCATGAGGCTTGTTTCATTTGGTTGTGCAGTCATGGACATGCATAAACACACAATCAGCCAGAGTGAGTGCTGGAGGTATTGATGGGCGGATGACTAATAGTGAGTAAACGATCCTGGCAGATGGATGCAGGCAGTGAAATACAGAGAAAGAAAGAAAGAAAGAAAGAAAGAAAGAAAGAAAGAAAGAAATAAAGAAAGAAAGAAAGAAAGAAAGAAAGCTGGGAAATTAATGAAAGGTGAAAGGAAGGAAAAAAAGAAAGGGAATGAATGAAAGGATGTGAAAAAGAAAGAAGAAAAGGAACAAATGAAGGAAGAAGAAAGGACAAAAAGGTGAGCAGGAGACCACCAAGAAGAAGCGGCATCCCTGGGCCGCATCCCTCCATCTGTTTAGTGCTTCATTAAGCCAACTGCACTACTCAGCTACCAGCCAGCCCCGGGAGCCCAGTGGGGGAAATCTGGCAGAGCTTCCCCCCTCGAGGTGGGTGGGTGTGTGGGTTTCCCCCTCCATCGCACTCAGCCTCTTCGGAGCAGAGAGGCCATATCAAAGCCACAGCAGAATCTTGCCCCACCATCTCTCCACCCATTCATCCATGCCTTAACCCACTGAGAGGCTGTGGGGGGAGTTCTCCTGTGTGTGAAGCTACCGCCCCATCTGCTAGCTCGGTGTTTGTTCTTGTGACGGCTGATCCCATGCATACTGGGGTAATCATATTGCCTCCTCACCTGCCGAGAGCAACCTGCCTCCTCGCACACCCCCGCAAGACTATTCCACTTCGCATGGAGGCTACGCTGTAAGTCTTACACAGCCCTCGCTCTTACACACTCTGTTTGGATGGATGCCTTATCGACAAGGCTCCCTTCGTTCTCTTAAGGGGCTCATGGAAAAAGAGAGCAGCCTGAGAGAGCTTTGGAAAAGGTCAATATGGATTTGCTGGCTTCTCGTCTTCATTATGTAAATTGAAGCCTGACTTTGAGTGTGGTGTATTTTCAGTTTTGGCTGAATGGAGTCTTGCATGGTCGAGATGACACTGAAGGGGAAAGACATTGAGAATGTACACGAAGGCCAAAAGATTAACTGAGGAACCATGAAATGGGTTGTCTAGCTTCAAGTTATAAATCCACAAAGAGTTATTTCTGTTCAGCCCGTTGTAATAACTTTCACTGAAAACACTAGTTTTGAATGTTAATAATGAAATTTCTAGTCTAAAATGGCTGGTGGTTTGACCTTACTACAGCAAATCCATTTCACAGAATAATCCTTAAAGACTGTAGCAGTCAAAAAATAGGAGTTAAGGTTTAAACAGAAAATGGTTAGTTTCAATAGCAGTTCAATACACCTTCACCCCAAAATAAAACAGTTCAGATGTTCAATGAGTAAATGAATAAGTAAATTCATTCATGTATTTGACAAATGTCTTTGTCTTTTGCTTTACAGAATCAATGCCCCATGAAACACTCTGGGCCAGCCTCCCTATCACCAACAAAACACAAAACACACAACACACAGCTGAGCACAAAACAGACTAGAGGTCTTTGCAGAACGCCCTCTGAGGTAAACATCAACTTTGGGGGGTGGTTTTACTGTGACCAGTTCTAAATGCAGGGATGAATAAAGCCTTTCCACCTGAATGTTTTTCAAACTGCCGCATCAGACCACAGGCCCTAGCCACTGACATTTTTCTCCCTCCCTGTCTCTTTCTCTTTTCTCTCTATCCCTCTCTCTCTCTCTCTCTCTCTCCCTTTATCTTTCCCTCCCCCTGCCTCCCTCCCTTCCTCCCTCACTCTCCCTCCTTTCTCTCTAAAGTGTGGACTCAGCCAGTAAGCGCAGCTATGACCACCATGCTCAGAGGACGCCATTAGGGAGGGATAAAGGACTTTACTGTCTCACAGTCCAACACTATGACGTGCTTAACTGAACTGAATCATAGAGTGTTCGATTCCACTCCACTCGGGATGATCTTCAAGAGGTGACGCTCTTCAAAAGTCAATTTTTTTTTTCACGACATCTTCCGTGTGTCATATCACACGGAAACAGAGATATAGCTTATGATTACAACATTTCACAGTTAAGAGTACAAAACTATGCGGACACAAAAACTGCACGGTGTGCAGCCTTAGGGCTGTTTTAGTGATGCAGCTGGGAGTACGGTGAGCAGGATGCACACGGCCAGCCGGCTGTGATGCCCAGTGACTTTGCAGCAGTGTCCCGCAGCCTGAGGCTTGACAGCTTCTCAGTTATTTATTTATTTATTTTTACTTTAAAAATACAGCACTGGAATGGGAAATGGGGCTGGGAATGGGAAATGGGGCTGGGAACTGTCAATAGGAATGGGGGGGAAATCATTTTTGCTCAGGGTCCATGAAGTCATTATCATGTAAAAGTATTAGTTCCTCATGCGTGAAATCACCCAGGGAAGTACTGTAAATGAAGTTCATTAAAATAATGTGCTAATGTCATGGATGTGAAATAGTATCTCAACAGGAAAAAGTGCCACAAAAAACAGTGGTTCTCATTCAGACTCAGCATGCCTGCTCCGTGTTAAAAATGAATGATTTTGAGATAGGAACTGAAAATGAAGAAGCATCATCACAGCACTGATGCATGAACAAACTCATTCTAGGCAATGTTAGAGTAATTGCAGGGTAAACAGCACTGGAAGCCAGTCAGTGGCACTGGTCCAGAGCCTCACCTCAGGAGAAGATCCAGTTTCCACTTCCGTCCTCCAACTGTTTGCCCTCCACTTCACCTCTGAGTTTTACACGGCAACCTAAAAACACAACAGCATACAAGTACAATTAGCTCTGAAATCAAGATATAAAACCAAGAAACACAGCTGTGATACAACCAATCAAGAACACTATCAGACTTTTGAGAGGTGACATGTAAGTTTAAACTATGTATTTTTAACACACATGAAAAATAAATTACCATCTAGGTGGTGATTTGATACAGTAACACCTACTGGGTTGCAAACACTGTAATCACACAGTGTGACCAAACACGTGTGATGTCATTGTTGTTCAAATTAGGATAGCCTGACACAACCACACTGGAGGTTGAAGGAGGTTTAGGTAGAAGATATAGAGTGCCTCCTTTTGGTTTGTATAAATAAAAGGATGAGTAAACTGTGCAATATGTCATTTTACCTCTGAAAACAATCAGCGGTGACTATCAGTGGTACATGAGGAACAAATGAACCCTGAAATTCATGAACACGAACAACCTGTTTTAGCTACGGGGCATATATTTGTTTCTCAAGATAAATGTGACACTTCGGCATGCTACACGCGGTACATTCGGCATGCATAGTGACTTCGCTCTCATTCAGGCAAATCCCTGCAGTCGACGACCCCTCTTCCCCCCACTACTCGCTATTCAGATGCCATCCATCCCATCGGGGAGTTTTCATGCGATCCATATTTCAGGCCGTGTAATCTATGCTAAAGCTCTCTCTCCCTGCTACTTTAATCGTGCGCTGGCATTCTGTCAGCGGGGAAATACCGACCCCTGAATGCTTTTGATATATGGACCAGTAATTCAACATGACATGCCAACACATTGTAGCAATCTGTGGTTGAAAAAAAAGTATGGAAAAGGTGTGTTTGTGTGTATGTGTGTGTACCTATATCTGTGTTTGTGTGTCTGTGCTTGCATGTGTGTGCTCACATGAATGTGCGTGTGTGAGAATGTGTGTGTGTTTGTGTGTGTGTGTGTGTGTGTGTGTGTGCGTGTGTGTGTGTGTGTGTGTGTGTGTGTGTGTGTGTGTGTGTACCTGTATCTGTGTTGTGTCTGTGCTTGTGTAAATGTGTGCCTTTGTCTGTATGCACGTGTGTAGATGTGTGTGTTTGTGTGTGAGTGTGTGTGTGTCTGTGTATGTGTGTGTACATGTGTATGTGTGAATGTGTGTGTTTGTGTGTCAGCCTGTGTGTGTGGGCATCCCACGGGACCAGCCTTTTCTGCAGGGGAAAACCTGCTACATCACTAATAGCTGCTCCCTGCTACCCCACTATCACAGCTCCGCTGGTAAAATGGCTGCATCACCACACCAGGCCCCTGGCAAAATCGATGCATCACCATACACACGCAGACACCAGGTGAAATTAGTGCAATGCCATGTACACAGAGACACCAGCTGGAATCAATACATGAGATGATTGAACTAGCCAATCGTCTTTGCCTCCGGCGAGGCTTATCAACCTTGCGGGACGGCCGAAATGAGCAAAGGGAGAAAGCCACAGATAAATGCAACCAATTCCACACCTGAGCAAGAGGTCCTTTCCCACCTCTATCCTCGGAGCACGGCATGGCGCACAGAAATGTTGCAATTTAAAACATGTCCTTGCCTCGGCATCAAAGAATCCCATCACAGGCTATACATTACAGAGCACATTAACAATCCCAGACTTTACATTAACTTGGTTCTTATCTGTAACAATTATCGGTAGGTAGGCCCTATGTTGCTGAGCAAAATGGTTTCAGCTGCTTACTAATATATCTATTTGAAGCAGAGAGGCTGAGGCTACAACCGTTTTATCCCCTTACCACAACTCCACATTTCATAGCAGGCATCTAATTAGTTGCCTAAGGCCACGGCTTAAGAGATCACCACCCCAATTCCACACAGGGAGAGTAAAGCATGATGAAATGAAGCTATCAAAATGTGAGTCAAGTTATATGTAACAGGGCACCAACTTGGTTGTTTCTCATCTTCAAAGGGAAAAGGGATCTTTGAGATAAAGTAAGCTGGGTTAATCAGAGCTTTAATTTTCTTTTATCAGACCAAATTATGCCATGGAATGGCATGCATTCTTGCGAACATAAAGCAGTATAGCACAGAATTTCTGGCTTTATCTGTAAACCAGTTGTCCAGGCCCAGCCATTTAGTCCACACTAGGTTCAGACTAGGGAGACACTACCTGTATGAATTGCCATAGCCTACTCTATGAAAGGTCATTTTAAGGTGTTTATTTTTTTTATTGATTAATTTTTGCATCCTCTCCTGGGTATGTCGTGAATTGAGATTCAAAAAATGAATTTTTAGGCAACAGTATTTTTTGCCCCAACACACACAACTGGAGAAATAATGTTTTGATGTATGTATTTCTAATGTACCTCGTGTGTTTAATGTATTTCTTTCTCTCTAATGAAGCCTCGGTAGAGGCAAACCCGTATTGGGTAGCAACAGCTGTTTCTCTGGCTAAGCCGCCAATGCCCAGTTGTCTACAGAGGACCAAACTACTGGACTTAAGCCCTCAGTTGCTACCATGGCGATAAGTCGGACAGAGATGCTGACGGAAGACGGAGTCTTTATCACCATGCACAGTTGCCATACACTCGGGGTCACATTTTCTATTGAGCTTAGCTATAGAATTAAGAATAGAATAGAAATACTTCCACAATTCACACGTGTAACTGGCTGCATTAAAGTCCACTCTGACATATGTTACAGCCTATATTCACGACACACGGAACTTACATGGTGAGATGGATTGTGGAATACATTTATAAATCGAATTTACAATATAGTAACGTAGGCTAAGTAGCCCACGGTTTCTAAGTCATTTCACATATAACATAACATGAAAGTGATCTTTGCAAAGATCGTTCCAGAAAGATGTCACCAATTTATAGAAGAATGGACATTTGATTATATTTAACCAACGCGAATAAATGTATAGAGGCAGACCGGGAACAGAAGTTGAAGCAGCAGCTAATCATAAAATGTATTGCAGTTACGTACACCAGGAGCGTTATCGCTTTTGCAAAAAAATCTCTCGCAGGAGACGGTAAGAGAATACAACTCGACCTCTGGCAGGCAGCGTTTTGCACCTGCACCAGAGGAGCATCATCCTGCGTGAACACTTCAAGAATTACGAGTCACTTCCCTGTTTTATCATTTATAAAAAAAACTTACCGAAATCCCACGCAAGCAATGCAGCCTTTCTCGCAACGGTATATCCAACAGTGTTTTCAAGGTAGGAATTAGGTCCACATGGTTACTAGCCGTAGGTATCTAAGTTTGAAGAGTTAACGATGTGATTCGCGCTGGCCGTGACAGTCTGACAGGGCAGTCGTTTCATTCACGTATACAACCACACTCTGCTCGGCTGCTCCACCCAGACCCTCCCTCTGGGCTCCCCTCTCTCAGTGGGATTAAAACAACCTATTGTCTCTGGACAATAAGGGTTAAACATTTCCTGGTATCATGTGTGCAAGGGTACAAGGGACCCTAAATTTTCCAGCATCACGGTTATGTGCGTTTTTTTTTTTTTTCACAGTTTCACCCTGTGCAAACAAAAACACGTAAATAAATAAATAAAACTTGATGGTGACTTACTTATGAGCTATTCTCACAATTCTCAGAAAACTGTAAATGAACAGTCAACCCAGTGAAAAATTGATAGTCAACATGCAAGTCTAGAGGCAAAAATCAGTGGGACTTTGACTTTCACAGGTACCCAGCTGTGCCAGTAGACACAGTGGACTGAAGAAGAACTTTTCAAACCGTGAGTGTAAACTGCCTGAGGCATAGGATCAGACTTCCTTTCCCATCACACCCACCACTACAGTAGCCTACTACTACAGAGCAGCAACCCACCCTCAGAAACCCACTCAACAGATGGCCCACGCAATTCAATCCAGCCCATCCGCAGCACGGGAAGTTTGTTTATTGCTGACTCCTCACCGGTATTATTGCCTCCATTAAAAAGACTGATGTGAAAAAGCCCTTTGACGTCCGTTAGCTATGGTTGCACCGCACAACAATGGGCCAGAGCTACCCCTTTGAAAGTGTCACTATTCTCTCGGACTTGCCCGGAATAATACACCCTTTTTCTACAAAAGCACAGAAAATGTAACATAATCTCCCTCAATGCGCATTGTCCATCGGCCGGGACAATGATTTTAGCTCAGATCTACCAGCCTACAACAACTTGTTTTGTTTTTTTTCTCCCAGATTTTCTCTTTATTTCCCTTTGAATTGCACACCTGTGGAGTATCTGTGCATTGGCTACTGCTAGGCTGGAAGTATAGGCCACAGACAAGACAGTGCAGTAGCCAGTATGCAGAGAGAGAGAGAGAGAGAGAGAGAGAGCATGCTCAATGACTTCATTACATGGTCAGTGTTGCGTGTCACCTCATGCCATTGAGTCTCCGTGGAACCAGAACATGTGCTCACGGGCTCTGAGAAAAAACCCGGGGACACCATAGGACCCCGATGTCCCATTGCTCATGTTTGACAGTGCACTGACCACTAGCTGCAGAGGATCCTATCACGTCACGACACCTATCAAAGTGTTTATAAATCCAGCACATGCATACATCGCTACGCCTCATTTAGCTTCACCAAAGCTTATTATTGGCACAGCTTTGGCTAACAATGGCCGTTGTGCGTAATCCCTGCGATGATTGATTATTATGAGCTATGCGTTGTAATGTGAAAGGGATGGAGCGAGCCATATTTCATACAGGGGGCATGGGCCCATGATTGACCAGGTCTAATGGCCATTATTTCTGCACAGTGGCTCTGTTCAGCTCACACACTAGGTGCTCCCCCACGGCCCATTCCAATCTCACACACACACTGTGCGGACACACACACACTGCACACACACAGAGAACACACACACAAACACATACACACTGTGCACATACACACACACACATACACACACTGTGCACACACACACACACAACCACACACACTGCACACACACACACACACACACACACACACACACACACACACTGCGCGGGGACAGCCACCCTCTGAGGGCTTTGTGAGGGTGGCTATGAAAGCCACATACTTCAGTGGCAACTTTCCTACTGCAACAAAGTTCAGGCTGAGATCCACAAGGCCCCTCTATATGGGACTGACACATAAGAGTGTGTGTGTGTGTGTGTGTGTGTGTGTGTGTGTGTGTGTGTGTGTGTGTGTGTGTGTGTGTGTGTGTGTGTGTGTGTGTGTGTGTGCTTATGTGTGTGTGCTTAAGTGTGATGTCTGTGTGAACTTGTGTGTGAGACAGAGAGAGAGACAGAGGGAGAGATGGGGTTCTCTATTCAAAGAGCTGAATGGAGGTGCAATGCAATTGGCTGGGAGTGAAAAAGAGAATAGGAGATTGAATTCTCTCAAGGGCGTTTGAGTAGGCTGTGATGGGGGCATAACTCCTGGAATACTTTACTGTCGCCCACGATAGCCTACTAAGCACTGTTAGCAATGAAGGAGAATTGTTTTCCTGTTGTCCCGTTGTCAAGGTCCGCAAACAAGACAAGGCATTGTCCACACACACACACGCACGCACACACACACACACACTTTGTGGTATCTCTTTTGAGGTGATCATTCATAGTTCCCTTTTTTCTTTGCCAGATGTCTCCTGAAAAGCATTCTCTCTTTTGATTTAGCTGAACAATCAATGTTCTTGCTAATGCATTGAGTGTGGCTGTTTGCTTTGCTCTATTATTGAGTCCAAACACCCAGTTGAGTTCATGTAATTCAGTCTCTTTTAAAAACATGTTGCATAGGATCCTCGGAGATGAACATTCCAACAGTACCTCTTCATTGAACAGGATTTCTCCACCTATCACAGGATTGTGTGTCATAATGTGCCCGGATCCAATATATCTGCTATGCCTGCTGGTGTCTTCTTTGCTCTGAAATGCTGGGGCTGAATATGGGTTAATTTGAGTGGGATTATGGGAGCGCTTATCAATACAGCCAATCAAATGCATGTCTTAAAATGAACACTGTGCCTCAGTGGGGATCTGTGGCCTCAGTTTAGGACCCACATATTGCAATTTCACACACAGACACACACACACACACACACACACACAAACTGTCTCCCTGGTGAGGGGGATGCTTGATATAGCTCAGACCCGGATAAAAGTGAGAACAATTATCCAGCACTTAAGGGGAAATTTACATGAGTTTTGCGCAGAGAGCTGAAAGTGAGGACACAGGGGTCAGCCCGGCCCCTCGGCTGGTTTTGTCAGCCTGAACAGGGGCCCCGGGGCCCACCCCTACACCTCTACCGTCTCTCAGCGCAGAGCGAGCGCCTCCGTCTCCATGGTGCTGTGAGGGAGTCACACGCCTAACCAAAGAGACAGAGAGGGAGAGAGAGAGAGCTAGAGAAAGTTAGGCAGAGATGGTGGAAGAGAGAGAGAGAGACACGAAGAGAGAGAGGGGTAAGACAACTGGGAAAGGAATGGGAATGGGACAGGGGGTGGGGGTTAAAGAAGAGAGGGGGTAAAAAAGGAAAGAAAGATAGAGAGAAAGAGAAGGAGAGAGAGAGAGAGAGAGACAGAGAGAAGTTCCACGGTATTCAAAGCCCATGTATTCTTTTGAGAAGCCGATATGCCACCCACAGTCCAGCCTTTCAGGGGGTTAAGAGCGCCACTGGCCCCATATCGTATTTCACCGCCACTCAAAGGGCCACGTTAACAAGATATCAAACAGCCACAGTTCGTTTTTCCAACAAAGGTCACTGGACATGCTAAAGCAGTTCACAGAGCTCCATCAGTGCAGAGCCCTTTTCTCATTTCTGCCCCACATAAAAAGAAACCCACAAGCTCAACGAAACAAAACCTCTACCACGCACACCTCTGTGTACACACACAGGTACCTACACGTCTGCCCACTGCCACGACGACATTGAAAGGGCTGTGGCTTTCATGTACTGGTAAGTAATCAGGAGCTTGCTCCACAGAGACCTGGTGATTTGCCAAAAACGTCAGACGCACATTCGCATGATAATGCCACGAGAGACTTCAATGGGCCCAGCCGTGCCCCTCCGCAGCGGGCCTTGTGTCTTTGATGTGTCTTTGACTCTGGCGATAATGTTATTCTAAGCTCATTCTGAATTCATAATGCCGCAGTTCATCATTAAGGAAACCACACTATTATCATCAAAAAAGGATTGGCAAACACATCATAAAAAATGGCTGGGTTTAAACTGGGAACCTTCAATACATTTGTATTTTATAGTACAACATTTGTACAGGATCATATCCCAAGGTATTATATATATAACACCAGGCTTTGTGGAGATAGTAATAAAATGTACAGCTTCTCCTGTTTCTCTCCAGGCTGTCAGCATCAGAGTTGTTGTTAAGCCCTTGTGAGGGGCACCTCATAAATACTCGTGTAAACACAGGCAGCATCCTCTGCTGCAGGCGGCACAGACTTGCCTGGATTTTAGTGTTGATGCAAGCTATGTAAACACTTCGCCCAGGAAGACAATTCCCCTAAGATGGCTGACATCCATGTCCTGTGCAGAGTTAATGCAGTGAGGCTCACTCCTCCTCACACATCCTAAAAAAAGCCCTGTTAGCAGCCTGACCCAAAATGACTGCACAAGTCTGGCTTTTTACATTAGGGAGCTCTTCACTTAAGAAACTGACATTCATTCACACACAGGCTGGATAACATATGTAGGGCACATACTGATGTAATCACAGACACAGACACACACAGACACACACGCACATATACGCACACACACACAGAGCCTGTTTTCAGATAAGATAATCCCTTTCGTAAACATGCAGCATGTGGGAAAAAAAGCATTGTATCTTGTTGCTGATAGCTGGTTATGTACCACCACCATCTTAGCCAAAGAGCTCTTATGGAAGCGATAAGGAGGCACCGTGTGAGGTCAAGATGTACCTGAGGCTTTAAGATTCTCTGAGCCCCTGCCACATCCCCACCTCCAGCCAGGCAGGATGGAGTAAGCGAGGAGCTTTAACACAGATCATTATCAGCCCGTTCTACACATCCACATCTCTACCTTGCACTGCAACACTACACTACACTACACTACACTACACACACACACACACACACACTCACACACACACTCACACACACACACACTACACACACACACCCACACACACATACACACACACACACACATTAATAATAGATCCCCCAGAAATGGGAGCTGTAGCATAAGTTTTGCCAAGAAAGAATCCACTCCTACCTCATGCGTCATCCATTCATTTAGTGTTTGTGACCAACACATGGTCGACTCACATCTTAACAGGAAAAGGACTTGACTTGCATGTCTATTGTGCTGGTCTGCCTTCATTTTACTTAAATATATTCCTCTTCCCCCTCCCACCACCACCAGCTTGGTGTCTGTCTGGTTATTGGTCTGGTTAGTCTGTCTGGTTCATTTGTTCATTCATTAATTCATCCATTCATCCTTTCATCCATTTATTTATTTACTCATTCAACCTTTCTTAAAGGGAACTGAGGGCAACCCTGATTTTGAATGTAGCTGAGATATAAAATAAGTGTAAAATAATAAAGGCCCACATGAGTTATAACATTATCAATCAGAGAATTCTGCAAGACCCTCAACACACTCAATGAACCAAGAACAGGCCCTGAGACTATTAAACTTGTGAAATTCTTTTCTTGTGTATTGAGGATAATTTTTAAAGGGTTGATTTTCTATTTTACTCATGCCTCCTGAGTTTTCATAATGAAAATGCTTATTAGAATTTATTCACAATCTACTGAAGTCAAAATCTCCAGGGAAGAGGTTTAGCTCTGCCTCCCGCAGATTGTTCTATTGCTGAAATTCCTCATGTGCTGTGCCGTGAGTTAGATTAAACAGAGCATGCTTTCAGAGAACGCTCTGTGACTCTCAACCATGTGAGCGAATACGAATATGCTGAGGAGAACGATCAGCGAGAGCCAATTGCATATGCATACCCAAGAGGTCCCAAAACACTGTGTGCACGGGGCTCAGCAACTGTGCCTTCTGTGTGTGTGGGTGCGTGTGTGTGTGTGTGTGTGTGTGTGTGTGTCTGTGTGTGTGTGTGGGTGTGTGTGTGTCTGTGTGTGTGGGTGCGTGTGTGTGTGTGTGTGTGTGTGTGTGTGTGTGTGTGTGTGTGTGTGTGTGTGTGTGTGTGTGTGTGTGTGTGTGTCTGTGTGTGTGTGTGGGTGTGTGTGTGTGTGGGGGGGGGGGGGTGTTTTTCAGCCCACACACTGAGGACTGGTGTGCGGCGTTTGTGATAGGCCATTTTTATTCACGGTGACATTCTCCATCTCGCTCTGTGTCTCAGCCTCATCTGTCTTCCTTTAGCTCTCCTCAGATTCATCTCTCCTTCACACACTGACTCTCTCTCTATCATTCACACGGACACACAAACACAGACACACACACACACATTCACTCATAAACACACAAACAAGGACAGACAGACACAGAGACACACACACACACACACACACACTAAAACACACACACACACACACACACACACAAACACACACACACACAAACAAACACCGACACACAACCAGACACACAACCTCTCGTGGCGATCAATGAAGCATCTCGCCCACGCTGCAGTTCATTATCTTTCGACAGGATCGTCACCCACACAGCACTCTCACACGTCGCACTGAAGCACCCCAATACACACCTCAAATTACACTCTTAGCCCACAGGGCACTCTTTCCCCACACACACACACTCTCTCTCTCTTTCATTCACACACACACACACACACACACACACACACACACACACACACACACACACACACACACACACACACAGCAAGAGGGACCACACAAGGCAGAGTGGAGTTTAAGGGAAAACACGGTAAGTTCTATTGACCCGCAGTAGGAGCAATAAAGAGCAAAGGGCCTCTGGGCAAAAGCTAAAAGGGAAAAAGTCAATGTGCCTCTCTTCTCCACTGAGCATTAATCTTTGCCATCAAACCCCTCTAAATCATCTTCCACACAATAGAGATGTTGGTTAAAAAAATATTTTTTAGGCCTTAACAGTTAGTTCTGAGGTCATGACATTTAAGAAACTCTTCACTAAGAAGAACAACAGGAAGCAGGGGTGTTCTGATACTTAAGAGATGAGTAGTTAGCAAAGAAAGAAGACGAAGATGTACTGACAAAATACTTTGACCTAATAAACAGGAGATGCGCTGGTGACAGACAGGTGACAGAGTGAAACGACTCAAGATCGGGTGACTAGAGCAAAAGTTAAGGTGCGGTTAAGAACATCACGGTTCAAGCGTTTGTTGACTGAAACAAAACAGGCAATGCACTGACTACACATTAAAACATTTCCATCACCATGTCATCAAAAATATTCTTCCATAATAAATGCAAGGTGTTGTTGTTGTTGTTTTCTCTGCTGTAGTCGATCAAATCGCACTAGCCTCAGCAGGCCAGCTGGCCAGGACAGCAAGTCCTGCTGCCAGAGCCTATCACTGACTGACATGACTGACATATTGATATAGGCCAGGAAGGCAGCCGCTGGAGAAGACAGCAGGAGGTACTGTAAGCTGTTTCACTGTTTATGGTGTGACGACCAGGCGTTAGCGATTGGGTAAAGGCAGAGTCCACACCTCCAGGAAGAAATCGCTTCTCATGGCCTCCGCTCCAGACCCTCTGTACAAAATGAAATGAAGTACGAGGGGCTGGTTTACCAGGCTACTAACACGCTGGCACTCATTCCCATTATTAGTCATGGAGGAGTGTTTGGGCCCACATTGTGGTTGGCACCTCCTGCGTCACAGGCGGGGGACGAGTGGCCGACTTTATTTCTCTGCCTCGAGCGTTGGTGGGCAGGGGTGTAAACAGGCCGTTTTACAGCATTTAAATAAACACTCGTGTGGTGGAAGCACTTGGGTTTTCTCGTTTCTATTTATTAGTTTGTGTCCAAATAGTCTCGAGAGGTCTCATGAAAACACAACAAACAGCAACGGAAACAGAAACCAAACCGCTCTCGCTTACCCCCTCCCCTTTGAGTTTCTCTCTCTCACACACACATACAAGTACACACACACAGACACACACTCAAGAGACAGAGAGAGAGGAAGAGAATGAGAAAGAAAGAAAGAAAGAAAGAAAGAAAGAAAGAAAGAAAGAAAGAAAGAAAGAAAGAAAGAAAGAAAGAAAGAAAGAAAGAAAGAAAGAAAGAAAGAAAGAAAGAAAGAAAGAAAGAAAGAAAGAAAGAAAGAGGGAGAAGGACAGAGAGAGAGGAAGAGAGATTTTATTAGTGCTAGCAGAGGTAGCCGGATGCAGGCCATAGTCAGCATAGCATAGCCATAGTGCAGCATTTCACAGCACCAGCCTGCTCACCCGCTCAGGTATACAGACAGGGGAATTACAGACACAAACACACACACCATACATACACACACACAGCCACACACACACACACACCATACACACACACACACACACATGCACAAGGACAAAAATGGACCTAACACATGTAGGCTCATGGAGGAAAGGCATTGTTGAGAAATTGAAGAGGGAATTCAATGAGAATGTGAGTTTGTGTGTGTTTGTTTGTGTTTGTGTGTTTGAAAGAGAAAGAGTGAGAGTGAGAAAGAAAGAGAGATAGAGAGAGAGAGGGAAAGAAAGAAAAATAGACAGTAAGGGTGAATGGGGAAGAGACAGAGAGGCTTGTTAATCAGTCTCCCTTACTGGTTGGTGATATAGCTTGTTACCTGCCCCCCTGCCTTCTGCAGCATGAGGATGGGGAGGGGGAGAAGGGGGTGAGAGTAGCACAGTGTGTGTGTGTGGGGGGGGGGCGTGGAATGGAATGGCATCAGTGGGCTGCAGGT
>CM050208.1:19627500-19642500 GCA_027475355.1 Coilia nasus
GTGTGCGTGTCTGTGTGTGTGTGTGTGTGTGTGTCCGTGTGTGTGTATGTGTATGTGTGTGCCCCTGCGTGGATGTATTTGAGTGTGTGTGTGTGTGTGTCCCTCTGTCTGTGTGTCCCTGTGTGTGTTTGTGTGTGTGTCCGTGTGTGCGTGTGTGTGTGTCCGTGTGTGTAAATGTGTGTGTATGTTGTACGCCAGGTAATGAGAGGCATATCTCTAGGGCCTGCTACAATTAGGCTATTCCTAAAAAATATGTATAATCATCTATGTTGGTGCTTCACCAAATGGTTTCTGGAACATTATTATGCATGAACATTGCTGCTACTGCTGATACAATAATATGTGTGAAACAGGCACACAATCCAAGCAGACCTACTTTCAGAGCCACCACTATCTTCTACTAATAAAACACAACCACAACCTTTTCTTATTGCACTACTTTACCACGTTATAAAATTCTACTACACTATTGAAAAATGCATTGTTAGACTTTAAATTCTACTTTTATCTGCTTTTTTATGTGTTCTTCTTTATTTATGTAAAGCCCACTGTCTTCTGTGTGAAATGAGCTACATAAACTACACTTGCCTCACTCTTGCCATAAAAAAACACTGACCATTTGTACAGGAGTGCAAGTGACTAGAGGTGTAGTGGAAGGATAACGCACGTAAACACTGTTTATGCCCCTCATTTAATCACAAACAGTGTTTGCCTGAAGTTTTATGGTACATAGCTACAGTAATATTAAAGACTGTGTTTACTGCTGCATAAATTGTTTACCTACATTTCTTTTTAACCACTACACTGTTGCAAGTGACAATTGGTTAACAGGTTTTAAACAAACACACTAAAACATTTAGGAATTAGGTTTAGTCAATAGCCTTCAGAACTAAGCTAGCCTCAGATATGGATTAAAATCTTTTACCAGATAGAGCCATTCATATGATATACATTTAGTAACATACATGAGCCTACATAATCATAACTGATATGCAACAGCTAAGGAAACCTCCCACTATTGCAATGATTATGTTTAGTGGCCCCACAGGTCTTTCTCACTTTGCAACATATGGCAACACAACACATTAGCCATAGCTGAGAGAATTAAGACACCCGGTGTGTCAGTTTGGAAGCCCTCATGATGCATTAGCAAAGCTCACCAATGTCATTTCAGCTCCTCTCAGGTGTGACCAGTGTGCAGAGAGCTGGGATATAGGAGAGCTGGGATATGGGAGAGCTAGGATATAGCAGAGCTGGGATATAGGAGAGCTGGGATATAGGAGAGCTGGGATATAGGAGAGCTGGGATATAGGAGAGCTAGAAGGTAGCAGAGCTGGGATATGGGAGAGCTAGGATATAGCAGAGCTGGGATATAGGAGAGCTGGGATATAGGAGAGCTAGGATGTAGGAGAGCTAGGATGTAGGAGAGCTGGGATATAGAAGAGCTGGGATATAGGAGAGCTGGGATATAGGAGAGCTGGGATATAAGAGAGCTGGTAGCAGAGCTGGGATATGGGAGAGCTAGGATATAGCAGAGCTGGGATATAGGAGAGCTGGGATATAGGAGAGCTAGGATGTAGGAGAGCTAGGATGTAGGAGAGCTGGGATATAGAAGAGCTGGGATATAGGAGAGCTGGGATATAGGAGAGCTGGGATATAAGAGAGCTGGGATATAGGAGAGCTGGGATATAGAAGAGCTGGGATATAGGAGAGCTGGGATATAAGAGAGCTGGGATATAGGAGAGCTGGGATATAGGAGAACTAGGATGTAGGAGAGCTGGGATATAGGAGCGCTGGGATATAGGAGAGCTGGGATATAGGAGCGCTGGGACATGGGAGAGCTGGGATATAGGAGCGCTGGGATATAGCAGAGCTGGGATCCCATAAGTCATCCATCTGGGCCGCTGTGTGTCTCATGATCTCAAGCTGTACTTTGGGAGAAAAGCCCCAATACTGATTGTTCAAAAGCACCATCATCCCACAATGCCTTGATATGATCACTGTATAAAATAGTCTGAAGTGAGTGTGAAAATATTTCTGAGTAAAGTGAAAACATCTGTAAACTAAAATGCTGTAGAAATCCATTCTGGATACACACATCCTCATGCACCCACCAAAAAAATACACACCCATACACACACAAACACAGTAACGTGTTCGCATGAGGTTCAAAGTTCAAAAAGTTACACTTTTTGTAATTACTAGAAAACTCTCACTCTCTTTGCCTAGCAGAACCACGGGCTATTCCCATTAGTAAGTATGACCACTGACCACAAAGTGGCCACCTCTCCTCCCTCCAGCTGCACAGGGAACATGAATAATGGCAAGGCGGAAAACCTGAGGAGGACCTCGAAGGCCTCCGGTCGAGCCGGATAAGCCGAGAAGGGCAGCAGCAGGGCAAATCCCATGATGCCGTCTGCCTCCTGAATAGCAATCAGAGTTTTAAGTGGACGGCCAAATGGGCCGACTTCCTGAACGATTGACCCAACAGACAGGAACCAATACGGCCATTGGCCCTCACAGCAGCCAGCTCCAAGACTGCACTGCACTCCACTCCACTTGACTTGATCAATTAGCAGATAAGAGCTCGGCCAGGGTGACCTCCAAAGCCTTTGTATAAACAACTACAAATCAAGTGTGTTTGGACGTGATGCTTGTCTTAGTCGTAGCTGGCTTGGATTAAGCTGTGATGAATACAGCAGCCAGATGGGGGATCCTCCGCAGAGGCAAGCCTGTTAAATTACACCAATCATGTTAAGACAAGAAGCCGTCAGGTGCTCCCAGCACAAAAGCAAACTAATCCCGGTACCTTGTCGTAATTAACTTTCTTGACAGGGCCTTTGATATGGCCTTTGTCCTCAAAATAGTTAAACATTTGCCCTTTGTGCAGACTCTCAGACTGTTTGGATGGACCACTTTGGTAAATGTTAGTTTACTCTTGAGAGGGCCTGGCCTACGGGGCTCCATTGAGCACCTGTCTCCCTGACAAATGAAAAGCAAAAGATGGGAACCGGCGCCCCTGTAAGAATGCTGGCCAGGCATTCTTCCTCACTGCGCCACTACAACATCAGTATGCGGTGCGAGAGGAAGAAAAAGTAATGGCCTTCGCGGAATGTGAGTTTTATTTACTGCGTGGCGGGCTGCTGCAGCAGGGGTAATCCCCTGACTGAGGACTGGCTTGCGTGCAGTGTGAAATGCACAGTGAGCCGGTGTCAGTGTACATCTATTGTGCTCACTCCCCCTAAACCCCCACCCCACCCCACAACCCAACCCACCCACCCACCCACCCCGTGTGAGGTGGTGTATGGCGGGGCTGTTGCCGTGGGGCTTAACCCATCCGACTATAATATCGGGGCCTGACATGTTCAGAGCACTTCCTGATGGTCTTTGGCAAAAAAAAAACTACGGATCAGCACATTGCTGTCCCACTTCCTCTGAAGCACAATGCCGGCGTCGAGGTCATGACTGTCAGGGGTGGGGAACACAAAACACCTGTCATCATGGACCAATGGCTGGAGGGGAAATATAATACCTACGAGAGGAGTGGACCAATCCCCACAGGTGGAAACATCGTCGAAGTCGCAAAAAAATAAATAACTAAAAGAAGGCCCACAGGGGCCACAGGCAGGCAGGCAGGCCCCAGAGCCTCCTTTCTCATGGTAAACACTTTCCAGTGCCGAGCCTGCATTGTGGTGCCATGGAGAGGCTTCTGCTTTATGGCATGGCAAAAATGCATTGTCCCCCCGGGAGCAGTGAATGGGACGCTGGGGGCCAGGGCACGGCTTTGACCGTGACTTGGGCGGATGGGCGGCTAGGTGAATGGAGTAGGCGGCTGGTGTTGGGGACGGTCGTGTCGAAAGGCTCCGAGCGTAATGCTACTCTTCCCCCCCACAAGGGGGGCTAAGGGGCCTGTGCTCCCCCACAGAGAACCTCCAGCACAATGGAAGCCACCGCCGTCTGATCCCAGCAGGCCCCTCTCTATTCAGAGACCGACCAAACGACCAACCGAGAGAGAGGCCATGAAGCCACTTCTTATGCAGGCGTCACTTTAAAAAAAGTCACTTCAATGGAGTTGACATTACTGTGGAGGAAACTGTTTGCAGGAAAGAGGTGCCAGAGCCAGAGCTTTTTTCGAACAGTGATTAAAATTGCACAGACGGCTCACTGAACAGCTGCAACAGTCTGGTGGACATGTGGGGATTCATTTACCTGCAGAGGCCGACTAGCACAAAAAAGGGTTGAAAATAACACACCCTGTATAAATAGGATGTCTGAAACTTAGAGGCACACTAAGCACTTTTTTTTTCTCCCACAATATTACGTTACAAAGAAAATAAAGTTTGTTTGTTTTTCTACTGGTGGGTGAACACTGATGCAACTGCCTCAAAACAGGCTAAGATGATAACTTCTGACTTTCTGATTTCTTTTGGTGAAAAAAAGAGTGTGCATGCACTGACAGTAGCTATACACTGAAGGGGGATGAGCAGTGTCATGACTTAAGCCACTTAGCTGTCCCAGTGGTCGCTTGCTAATGAGCTAAGGAGCTTCTGGTGGATCATACTAATGAAAGGCGCTCAAAACACGGCGCAGATGACTGACTGACGGACAGACGACTGACTCATGGAGGCTCACTGATGAGTTCCCCTCTGGAGAGACGGAGCTGATGACATGAGATAATGTGATGCCCTGCAGTCAATAATGCCAATATACAACACAAACATCCAGAAGGTTCCATATTAGTTTCCAACACAGGAACACTGCTGACTGCACCTTCAAGTGACAAACTATTCATCAGAAACCCTTAAGAAGAGTTTACTGTGAGGCATGGAGTTGAGAGAGAGAGACATACATTTTTTACTCTAATGGCTGCAGTATTTCGGTATGTGCTATTTCTATCCGTAGAAACCAATCTGGTGGATGTCAGACTATCTCCATCTGGGCTAATTTTATCACAAAGCAGGGAGTGAGGCATGCAGTTGCCTAGTGTTATGTTAAAGAGTTTTATCAGTCTGTTCTTCTGATACCAGCGGGAAGAGGCGCTGCCTTGTCAGTCAAACCCCTCTCTGGGATGTCAGGAGAGCCTTTTCTGATGTGCTCCAAAAAGGAATTCTTTATCCCACCCACTCACTCCATGCCTCTGAATTCCATGACTTTATGAATCAGGAGAGGCTGTCACACAAGACGGGGAGATGAATAGATCTCCGTCACAGTGGCAAATGTGTTCAAAGCAGGGCTTTTTATGTGGGCGAGCCCGTCACTCCGACATCTAGGACACTCCTCTCTTGCCAGACCTGACGTGTCATGTGTCACCATCTACTGCTGCCTAAAAAGCCTTTCTAGTATGGAGAGAGAGAACGAGAGAAAAATGAGAAAAACGAATGATTGTTTGGGTGTTCTGCACCACTAAATATGCCATCGCTTGTTCTCACAGCTCCAGATGTCAATGTCTTGAGAAACGAAAAGTACAAACCCTGACAGCGCGGAGCCAGAACTCGCAGACATCCCCCACTACACAAGCGATGAAGATGTTCTCTTCGTCAGCACATCTGCTGTCTTTTTCAGTAACATGCAGATCTGTGTCTGAATCAGAGCGATGAATCTAAAACTTCCTCCTGCTCATCTGCCTACACAGTCAGCTTTTCAAGCGCCATTAGTCAAACCAGGGGGGGGGGGGGGGGCTTCAGCCATCACACCCAGAGATGAGCCCACGTGAGTGGGAACATTTCCCTAATAGCTCCCCTTCATTCCCCCATCTAATTCTCAGACATATTACCTTCTCCATTTCCAGGAGCCAAAAAGGAGACTGAAAAGTGCGAATACACATTTTCTTCCCCCTAACACCTAAACCCCATCATGGCCCCAGGGACACTGGCAGATAATGGGGTCAGGGAGATGAGGATTGCTGGGAGCAGAGGACAAATCAGCAGGTGAGGCCCTTAGGAGTCTCAGCGGACCTGTAACACCTTCCAGAGCAATTCCAGCATTTGCCCTTGTGCACCAACACAAACTACAGCTCACAAAACCCACAGGTTGTTTTCTGAAAAATCACTCTCCATGACTGAAAGATGAGCATTACATATTTTTAAAAACATTTTTGACAACATTCAATTTTTTTTTGGTTACATAAAATATTTGTAGCAATTATGAATAGCTACAACAAAAGACCAACCTTTCCACAGACAGGTGTTTTTCCGGAGCAGGATTCTTGGTTAAGGATGTAGCTCTTTGCACCCTGCTGTTGCTTTGTCCATGTTATCAAAGGGAACGCCATATTTTAGAAGCGCGTCGGAATGCCATTCTAAGAGGGAAAGTGTTTCCTGGTCACAGAGACCTTTCTAGACTATCCCCTACTCTCAAACCCCCAACCCCACCCCTCTACCCCTTACTTTCCCCCCAAATCTCTCACATCTCTACGCTCCCTACAGCCCACCACCCCCAGCCCCATCATCCAGTGACCCTTAGATCCCACTCACTCAGCCAGGCTAGCTCTGCAACTAAAGTACCGTAAAAGGCCAACTCCTGCTGAGAAATGGCCTCAGAAAAAGTGCAATTCAAAAGGAAAGTGAACGTTGGTTAACATTTACTTTTTTTTACTGCCTGTGAAAAATCGCCGAGGCAGGGAAATAAAAGTCCATAAAGTTGGAAGTCCTAGGCACTTCATAAAGATGTTAGCACAACAAAAGGTGAGGGGCCACCTGTTGTGCACCGCTGATGTTTGGGGAATGAGTAGGTAGGTGGAATAACACTAAAAGAGCAGAAATGAACGCTTCAAGGTAGAAATTCACTGTGAAGGAATAGTGAGCGAAACCGGCCTACGCGTTTATGATAATCACAGCAAAAGAGTCAATGGGAGATGGACTCAAATATGCTAATGTTTTTAAAAAAGGGAAATTAAATGAAAATGAAATGAAAAAAAAAAAACATTTATAGCTACACATTCCATTGGTCACGCTGCCGTGCACTTGCCAAAAAAGCTCACAGCCAAAGTGAGAACCGAAAAACAAGAAGCCCGCTTGCGGCAATTTTTCACTCCCCCTGTAATCCTTTTCAACCACTTCAAAGAGGTTCCGGAGTGCAAGACAGATTCCATGGGACAACTGTCAGAGAGAGAGAGAGAGAGAGAGAGAGAGGGAGAGACAGAGAGTGTGTCAGCGGTGACAACTCTGAAATGTCCGTAGGTAACCCGGCGGGTCGAGGCGTCGGGCCAGAGAGCAGGCCCAGTTCCAGTTCTGAAGGCAGGAAGCGGAGTGGGCCGGGGGGGTTAATATCAGGGCCCTGGCAGTGGGAGAGAATGTCTGCGCTCGTCCAAAAGGGCAGCGAGGTCCTGCCGACACAGACCCACCATACACCATACACCAGTCAGGCTCTTTCCCGTCAGAGAACGCTGCCGTCACGGAAACTCACAGAGAAGAGTCCCGACAGCTCACGGTGCTACTGTGTGTGTCACTGTGACTACTGTGTGACTTGGGGTTGTTCCTCTGGACATCTGACTGGAAAGTTTCCCTATGAAACAGCTTTCTATGACAAATGCAAATGTGACATCCGCTGGTGAATGGAAATGTGCTGCTGCTTTCATATCGTAAAACTTAGTCAGGATATAAAAATGGAAATGTGTTTTTTCATCATACAGATCAATTATAGATTATGCTCAAACCTGTTACCCTGGATGCATACAATCACATAAAACAACACACACACACACACACACACACACACACACACACACACACACACACACACACACACAAACACACACACACACAAACACACACACACACACACAAACCAATGCATCCCTAAATTTTTTCCACAACATCTTTATGGTCTTATTTGAATGTTTATAGTCTTCTGGCTCGACAGATAGGCATTTTTAAATAGTTCAACCTCATGTCTGAGTTCGCATCAGAGCTATTACTGGGGTTCTTTGCTAAGCAGTGGTCATACGGGAACTAATGGTAGAAGGAATTCTGATAAGAAGGCAAGCTAGGCGAGTTGCAGGTACCTCGATGGCAGCCATTTTGTTGAGTTTATCTGTCAACAGTGGAGTTGTGAGAGATTAGACACTTTGATTTATCAGCCTCTCCCAGGAGTGGGGTTTGGATGGGTGGGAATGAGTAATCCTGACGAGTCTGACTCCAGGCGCCAAACACTTAATTGGATTTTTGGAGCATGGAAAATCCAATCAGGACAGCCCTAGCTCAGTTAACATACACCAGTCTAGGTAGAACTACCGCTGATGAAGTTATCTGTTTGCATAAGTAGAAACAAACCCACGTGTAAATCCTCACCTCCAGGACAGGCAGACACATATGACAAGCACACCACAGTCAAGGTGATCTAAAGTGAAAGAGGACATGTGCACCTTCAGTGCCACCTATCAGTGCACATCAGATCAAAAGCATATACTCTTAAACTCCCTTCCCCTTCCATTCATAGCATTTTTCATTCGAGTGAAATGATTACTGAATGTTGCGATGACAATAAGTTTTGAGATAAATAAACAAATATTTAAATACAGTTTTAACATCTTTCAGCTTAATCTTCACCGCTAGGCCGTAGCCAGTGTGCAGCCTATGGGGTGGATATCAAGGGCAGTAAGACTCCATTTGATTTCCCAAATATCTTCATATATGGACACATGGCTTAACTGGAATAAATGGGACATTACTGTGAAACAGCTTACAGTAATGTCCCATTTATTCTAGTTAAGGCATGTTTTGCGATATGTGTATCACGATACTGTATGTTGCGATATCACAATATTTTTGATATATCATGCAGCCCTATTGCAGATTCAAACCATTAATGATGTTCTACTCTGGTTCTGTAACTCATAGAGGCATCCTCTTTGTCAGCATAAAATACAATAGGTCTTAAGCACAGTGAGCCAACACAAAAGCTGTTTGTCAGATCCATAGTACAAGGAGGTCCTGTTTCAGGAAAACAAGAGCATCTCCAGTTACCATAGCAGGGGTGTGGACCACCTCTATTTTAGTGCAATGATAATAGAAGCTGAGTTCTGCGGTATATCGAGGCATTCTTTTTCTGGGTGCAGGACAGTCAAGAAAGACTGCCGGCAAGAAACAATCACGCCGGTTTGATCTATGAAAGGAAAAAATAGATATAAATGGAAACAGGATATAAATGGAAAATGGAAACAGCTTTGATGAATATATACTTGACAAGGGTGGGATGCAGTGAATAGGACTCAAATGCATCCAAGAAACAGGGGTATACGCTCATGTAAAAGGAGTGAATGTTAAAAGAAAACAGCATCCTGCCAGCCTGCATTTCCTGCCAATAACAGGGCTGCATATTATCAGCAGGGCTGCATCAGCAAGTGACAAAAGGCAGAAATGGTCCTCCATCATGTGATGTGCACCCTCTCTTAGCAGGGATGAGAGCCAAATGGGGGATTTCCCGAGTTCTGTTCACCCAGTGCATCTAAAAGGGGGGGATGGAAAGAATGCAGGGGATGAGAGAGTAATCTCTCTGAGAGGTGATTGCTCCTTTATCTGACAAGATTAGATTTGTGCCCAGATTCCACATCAAAAAATTGAAATTCCATAATGTTTTCGTGACAAACATATGAACGATCGTGTGCATGGATACTGTCACTCTGAAACATTCTGATCTCATCTCGGTACAGGCTGTGTGGGAGTAAAATTAGCAGTCATCCACTTACAAATGATAGATGGCTTGATATATACACCAGTCAGGGAGCCTGCAATTGACTTCCTTGACAATTATTGTGTGAAGACGCAAGATGTGATGAAAAAGATCAGAACATTAACTGACACTGAATGTCTTTGTGTCTTTGTAAGAATCCACAGCTTTGCGGTTTCATCCCGGATTTCTTGTTCTCTGGACGACAACATCAGCAGATGCTGTCACATCTGTTCAGTGTTAACCCGTCATCCTGCAAGCAGGGCCACGGCAGAGATGCTCTGCAAGACTGACTTGAGCTGCGTAGACAGACCATCACTGCAAAGTTTTGGTCTCTGTTTTTTTTTCCCCTGGGGTGGGGGGTAGATGGTGGTGGGGTGTGTTGGGGTGGTGATCTGTTGGGGGGAGGTGGGGGGTGTTGCTGTTGTGACCAAGGTAACTGTCATGCTTTTGCCCCAAAGTGACAAACGGATCCGTCCGGCTCAAAGGGTGCTCCGTCATGAGTCATTGTGTGTACATAGAGAAGAGAAGGGGGCCAACGAGGAGGAGGAGGAGGAGGAGGCCCCCCAGACCCAGTCAACCTCGCAGACACGTCCATTAGGGTCTGCCTCCGAATGGACTCGTTGTCACTTCTCCATGGCAACCACACAGAGGGACGCCCACCCATCGCAGCGACTGGTGACCCGTGCCAAATATAGGGTGAATATGCTATATGTGTTTAATAAGTCATGTGAAGCCATGCTTGGATGGCTCCAGAATAAATAAGGCGGGAAATCTATTAGAAAACTGAGAGAGCTATGCCTTAAAACAATTATCCTATACATTTAATTGAAAGTATTGAAAAATAAACACAGAAAACCAATTTACACTTCATTCACTATTTGTTTTATAGTTGGCCTGAGGTTCTTGGTGTTTCTTAATAGCTTTACAGACAGGCATCCAACAAGCCTTGTCTATATAGAAATCAATAAATATATTTATGTCACAGAGCCATTACCCTGGCAAAAAGTCCACACAGTCCAACAATAAGACTTCTGGCTGTAGAAATGTGGTCTGGCAGGACTCATTCTTCCTCGCTCGATCTCTCCCAGCTCTTTTCTTTTTCTTTCCCTTTCTCCCTCCATCCCTCTTTCACACTTGCCTGCCACCATACCTCCCCAAGCCAAATCAATTACATTTAATCACGACACTGAGCACGGCCTGCCCTTCCCCAGTTTAATTTGGAGTAAAGGCCGTCGTCGAAACAAAATTATTTTATGGAGGTCTGATGGCTCTATTTATGCTTGACAAACAGCACCAAAAAATAAAACTGTGAGCAAGATTACCTTTTTCACAGTAACAGAAACAGCCCAAGACATCATTCACCTCCTGCAAATTACATCAGCTAATTTCTACTGCACTGGCACTGCACATAAAAACAAGCATGAAAAAAAACTGAGCATGACGACAGCTAGACCT
Source organism: Coilia nasus (assembly GCA_027475355.1). NCBI lineage: Eukaryota > Metazoa > Chordata > Actinopteri > Clupeiformes > Engraulidae > Coilia > Coilia nasus. The sequence continues at coordinate 19,638,625 of CM050208.1, forward strand.
TTGCCACTGCCATGGCAGACATAGGAATGGTTTTGCTGCAGTATTTACAGCCATCATAACAAGCAAAGAGAGAGGTGAGGAGAGAGAGAGAGAGAAACCATGTGAGAGAGAGAGAGAAAGAAAGCATATGAGAGAGAGAGAAGGAGAGATAGAGAAAGAGAAGGCATGTAAGAGAGAGAGGGAGAGAGAGAGAGAGAGAGAGAGAGAAAGCATGCACGTGCAAGGAAAAGAGAGAGAGAGAGAGCGAGAAAGAGAGAGAGAGAAAGCGTGCACGTGCAAGAAAAAGAGAGATAGAGAGCGAGAAAGAGAGAGAGAAAGAGAGAGAGAGAGAAAACAGACAGAACAGACACCTAAGCTCAGGAGTGTGAGAGGATGCCCTTCCTGAGGCAGAGGCTGTATAGCTCCAGGCTCCCTCCCCTTGCCTGGCTGGCAGGCGTCCACTTCCCCTCACGCCGGAGGGCCCTGAAGGGGTTATCAGCGGAGCTGTCCAAATAGAGTCACCACAGCGAGGCCCAGCCTTGCCTCCACTTCATGGGCCACGCAGGCAGAGTGGGCAGGGCCGGCTGTGGGCATTATCTAGCAGACAATGCTATTCTTTCAGCCACCAATAGAGCCGGTCTTCAAAAACCAAGCAAAGGGGCCCTTTTTTTCCTGCTTGGGTCAGCCAAGGAGGAGATTATACACATCTCAAATCCACCGAGGCTGGCAGGGGCTGCCAAATGGTCTCTGTTCAAAATAAAAGGGGTAAACAGCCAGATACAAACGGCTTTTGTTATTTGTTGGTTTCAGTAAATAGATTTGTCCGAGCTCAATTTTTCGAAGTACTCAAAATTTAGCAACTTTGTAATTCTCTGTGGGCAAAACAGAGCATTTCAGGCTCATTTGGCATGGACAAAACTGAAAAAAGGGGTTACTCAGATGTGGAGAGCTTATCCAACACTGTAATTTGTGGGGGGAAAAACAAAATAATTTAGCAATGTTCAAGCACTTCCAGAGTGCACTCACTGTAAGCGTGAGTACAATGTTTAATGTTGCTTTCAATGACTGTTCATACATTACAGAGATCACGTGCCTGAGATGTTTTTCCTAAAGATAAAATATGTAAAGCCCCTGTTGTTAACAATCCCAGCTGTAACCAACGCGAAAAACAACATCCTACACACAAATGCACAGGCAAACACAACACACAGGTGCACATACACACAGAGACTTTTCCTCTGTTTTGCAGTCTCTGCCTCAGCTGGGATTTCCAAACGGGGGAAGAATTTGTCATAGCTGACAGAGTGAATTAGACTCCAAAGAACAACTTTAAATGTTTATTTTCCAGATCGAGAAGCTCATTGGTCTATTCAAACATCTCCTGTCATGTGACCCTTTCAGGTAATTTCGATTGGTGAGTGTACACTAAAGGGGGTTGGGCTTCACTGCACTAATTTTTATGATTCTAATGGGTTTTTGACCTCAATCCCTCCTAATCATTCTGAAGCCCAGACAAAGATTATACTGGGGTAGATTATGCTTTTAAACAACATGAGATCAGCTGGATAACACCACCATACGAAGCGGCATTGTTTTCCATGGGCAAAAAGATGGGTATTTTGTGGGTATTCTGCCGTAAGAGAGATTGACAGGTCTTGGCTCGGATGTGTTTATTGTCTTGTCTCTTTGTTCCTCTCCACTCCCATGATCCTTGAGCAGAGTTGGAACAGTTTTTTAGAAATGAGACAGAGAAAAGAGAAAAGGCCATTGGTCTCACTGCTAGAGAAAAAGGGCTGGTGTGCCAAGCTGTCATCCCCCAGCTGGATTAGGAACCCCCTTGCTGCTGAGCTGCTAACATGGTTTTTGGCCCAACTACACACACACGGACACACACACACAAACACACAGACACAGACGCACGCGCGCACACACACACACACACACACACATGCACCCACCCACACTCACACCCAAACACAGACGCACGCGCACGCACGCGCGCGCACACACACACACACACACACGCACCCACCCACGCATCCACCCACACTCACACACACCCACACAGCGAGGATATCCTGCAGTGTTTCATATCTTTTTGCCTCATAACCCCACCACATTATACTCCCTATGACATCAGCTGCCATATGGACAGGTTATTTATCCTTTCAACTGCCAATTCCCAAAGAATTTGTCCTAGATAAGCCTAGTCTCTTCACAATAGCAAAAAACATTGTGTGGGATTCAAACCCATGGCAAAACCAGCACAAATGAGGCTCCTTTGAGAGCTACATGAGCTAAAGTGCATAGCAAACAGTCGTTGACTCATTTTGAACAATTACAAATGGAGGCTGTGCTTGAGAGATGTGAGGCCGGGGCTGTCTTTGGCGATGCGTGCACAGTAAATCTCTGCTGTGGGAATCACCATGAGGGTGGCGGTGGTGTATTTGCTGAGCAATTAAACAGCACAAGTAGGCAGAGACACTTCACCGACCTCAGAAAGCAGGACAACTGGGGTGGGGTGGGGTGGGGTGGGGCTGGGGACTGGGGGGCGACATCCCTTAAGATTATGCAAATGTGAGTAGGCTGGTAGAGATTTAAAGCTCTTTATCTCAGACCCCCCCTCACAAACACACACAATCTCACACTCACTCTCTCTTTCTCTCGCCCTCTCTCTTTCTGTCTTTCTCTCTCTTTTATCTGTCTCTTTCTGTCTCTCTCTCTTTCTCTCGCTCTCTTTCTCTCTCTTTCTGTCTTTTTCCTTCTCTTTTATCTCTCTCTTTCTGTCTCTCTCTCTCTTTCTCTCTCTTTATATATATATCTCTCTATCTCTCTCTCTCTGTCTTTCTTTCTTTCTTTTATACAAACACACACACAGCCATTATATCTTCCCACACCCCCTTTGTTCTTTCATGTCCAGGGAGCTGTGAGACAATTTAGGCTTCAACTGACTTTTAGCCATTAGCCCCAGACACATCTGTCCCCCAGAGGTTGCTCAGAGTGCATCTTATCGTCAGTCATGACAGAGAGAGAGCGAGAGAGAGAGAGAGAGATAGAGATAGAGAGAGGAGGGAGAGAGAAGGAGGGAGAGAAGTAGAAAGAGAGATGGGCTCTAACTCCTTTTGTGAGACACTCCTCAGCTCCCCCCTGACCCCGCAGCAACCCCCCCCCCCCCCTCCCAAACTCCACAAGAAAGGCTGGAGAACAACGGCCCAGGCTAGCGAAGACAGAAAAACAGACCTCCTTTGTCCTGCGTTGCCCACCCTTTCCCTTTCTTTGGCATCCCATGGAGGTACATGATCCCACAGCTTATAGCCAACCACCCAACCCCCCTTCTGCCTCTCTATCACTCTCCCCGCTCCCCCTCCCTCTATCACTTTCTCTTTCTCTCTCCTTCTCTCTGTCTGTCTGTCTGTCTGTCTCTCCCTCTCTCTCTGTCCTCCTTCTCTCTCTCTCTCTCCTTCTCTGTCTGTCTTTCCCTGTATCTCTTTCTCTCTCTCTATCCCTGTCTCCCTCCTTCTCTCTTTCTCTCTCTATCTATCTCTGTCTCCCTCCCTCTCTCTATCCCTGTGTCTACCCCCCTCTCTCACTTTCTTCCTCTCTCTCTCTCTATCCCTGTGTCTACCACCCTCTCTCTCTTTCTCTCTCTCTCTCTACCCCACCCACCCACATACCCACGCGCTCACTACCGCCTTTCATTTGCACTGGGTGGCAAAGTTACAAGGCAACTTGTGATGAGCCAGGCTGACAGGGCTTAGGACGACACCTCCGTCACGGCAACCAAAATCTGTATCCTAGGAGACAGCTCTGGGTCTTGTGAAATCACGTTTGGGGCGGGCTGGTTGGGGGGTCGTACACGCTCGTACGGGCAGGGTGCACGTCAGGACCGGTTAACCT